>OV050030.1:82914668-83514668 GCA_920105625.2 Clusia tigrina | reverse complement strand
TCCATTTAAACTCATTAAATCCGCTGTTTTCTTTCTGTCTCCCGCTGCCACTAACACTTGGTGGTATCCAGTTGTCAAAACTAGTAGAGAGAAATATCTACAATGAACTAATTGGTCCAGAATTACGTCTATTCTCGAAATTTGAAAAACCTGTTTGAGCGTGACATAGTCTAGCTTTCTGAAATCGACTACCAGTCTCCATTTTTTAGAGTTGTCTGCTGACTTTTTTGGTACCATAACAGAGGTGAATTCCAGGGAGAATTGGTTACCATTATTATACCTCCAACCGTTTTTCCACTTGTCGGTTCATTTCTTCCCGATGTGTTCCTGGAGTTCTATATTGTCTCTAATTTGTCGGCATTTGGCCTTCCGCGATCGAACTTGTATGCTCAATTGTAGGCAGCGTGTCCCCCTCTAGTAGGCAGACGTCATTGTATTCCTCACAAATTTTTGTTACAGAGGGTCTCTCCTCACTATTTAGTGTACTCTCTGTTTCCAATTCTTTGAGCAATTTATTCATCTTGTTAGTCTTATCTTGGGAATTTAATCGGATCATAAAATTCCTGCCTCGCTTTCTTAACACCTTCGGTCCTTTTGCCACCACATTCTTCACACGATACCTTGGCTTTTGTTAAATGAACGTTTAGAGATTCGGCAGACTTCGTTTCTTACCTACGATGTAACATGCTTACTTAATATTAGAAAAAAATCAGACGTGTTAGCAAGTAGACGTATCATTTCTCATAATTGGCGTCCAACAAAAAAAAATCCTTAAAATATAGGAATCATACGAACCTACAATTGAAAGGAAAGATTGCTATAATATAGCATAAAATTCAACAAGTGAATTAAAATTAACAGTATTTAAACATCTTAAATTTAATAAGATAAATCCTTTACAACTATACAGTATTAAACCAGGTACCATATGAAAATTATACGCAAGTCAGCTGTTAAACTCAGAGCAGCAGCGGTAAAACCAAAAACTGGCGATTTTTTATTTTTCTCTTCTTTCAACTCACTGCTGCACTGAAACATGAAGGAACATAGTCACACAAACAACTGGCGCATTACACTGGTAAAGAGGGAGATTTCAAACGACAATTTCTACCTTTATTTCTTTGGTATTATACTTAAAAATTTATTTTTTATTATAGGCGTAAAACTGGCCGAGGCACAAGAACAAGACCTGCAAAAAATAACTACAGAATCTGACGCAAAAGTTGATTAATTAATTGATTTAGTTCAGAGACTCAGTTTCTGTGACAAGGAAAACTATAGAAATATGGCTTCATCCGCTGAGTTTAAAGCGCTATCACGCAAACTCTCAAACAGAAAATTTTTTTTATCGCAAATTCTGCGATAAAAAAATCCAGGAATTAAATACAAGAATTCTAAATTTTGAATCTGGAACTAACATACTCGTACAAGTGTTTGAAGATGTGGACGCAACTGCAAGCTCCCCTTCTTCTCTCGACATTGTTAAGTCGTTGCCTGAGATCAAGGGCGACAAGTCGAAATACCCGTCTGGGCAACGCTTATTTATTTACATTGTCAAAATTTATAAGGCAACAGCATTGTATGCTCAGGCTTTGCTAATTATTAGAACAAAAATAAGAGAAAAAGCTGATCAAGTCATATCCGAATATAATACAGTGCTCAACTCTGATGCAATTTAATAAGACTTGACCATGCATATGCCGAAAGACGACCCTTGCATATCCTAGGAGAGGAATTAAATTTACTGAGAGGCGATTACACGTTGAACAATATTAGAAGAAAGTAGAGAAGCAATTAACCCTTATAACTATAAAAGTCATGATGGACTGTGGGGACCAGAACTTGAGAGATGCTTTTTGAAAAAAATACAGGTAAGATTCATTGCGCACCTTCATATTTCTGGACTAAAACCGAAAATCGGCAATATTATCTATTCTAAGGGGCCCACTGATTTCCCAGCTGCTCTTGCGATGGCGTAAGAAATGGAAAGCAATTAATAGATATACCAGTTCCAGTTCGAGCTCAAGGGTTCAGTGCATTTCCATTGCCAATTCGAATTCAAAACGCACAACGGCAATCCACTCCATCTCCATCGTATCAACAGACACCAATCCCGATGGACGCTGATCCATCAATATCGTATATTAAACAAAATACACAACACCCTCAAAATTCTCTATCATTTCAACCAATAGAAGTTGATCCCTCCATGTCCTATTTTAGTAAGAATTCCCAACGTCAAAACTTCTCAGGGGAATTCCGATCAGGTTACACTAACCGAGCGTTTCATTCTGGGCAACATAATCCGAATGATCAGCCAGATTTGAAATCACCATTTCAAAAATCGAGAACAATGCAAAGTGAACAAAACATGATAATCCCGGTTCTGCAATTTTGACTACATTTGTCAAATAAATAAAATTTAACTTAATTTCAAATCTGAGCGTAAAGACTCAAATATCACTGCCTTCAATATTATTTCACTTTTTATTGAATATCAACTAACAAACAAAAACGCGCAAAATTAGTGTGACACGATCACCCCCGCGGGTGCGAAAGCCGTCTCTATCAAATGAAACGGGCGCTCTCTCCGAAAACTTAAAAGTGAAACTTCAAAGAACAATATCAACCGATGTCAACAAAAAAAAACGAAGAAGTCTGCCCATAGTTCCCCCTCAGTACAGGCAGATGTATTTAAATTATCTCGGCCAGAAAGACTAAACGGATCTTTCTCACTCGATCTCCACCACAAACAGGGCACGCGCAATTAGCAGAAGCCACGCTCTCCTCTCACGACCATACTTACAAATGGAAAAAGCCAAAGCGTGTTCTCAACGGTCTCCCAAAACAATGCACCCGTTAGAAAATATGCATCCGATTCCATCAGCGAAAACACATCACCCAGTAGGGAATGAGAAAAATTATAAAATTCAAATTGGGTTGGACCAGTACATAGAGGTTATTAAACGGAAACGCAGTCCAAAATCTGGCAAACCACTGAAATGTTAACAACCAATAATTATTTTGCGTTACTAAGCAACGAAGAGGACCGGTTGGCCCCAATCCGAGCTTATAAGCCAGCACCTATTTAGCTGCGAGAACGAAGCTCTTATGTCCTAATAAAAAGTATTTTCCAAATCAACGGCGCTAATAAATTCTATGTCGTTCCTCTTGCCAAATTACAATGAAATAAACTACCATAAAGCTGTTACCTTTTTCGACAAAAATAAACAAAATTACTACACTTACCAGTTAAAAAGTAGCAAAGGTTGATCAGTGGTCATTAAAGAGATTGAATCTAATGTACCCGAGGCGCACTTCACAACTTAAAAATCAGGAATAATATGCCTCAGCCACTGTTTCGGATTAATTTGGAACCAGAGACTAAGATATATGATATAAGGGAGAATCTCACCCTATCTATGACTTACGTTACCTTATGCACCGGAAAGTAACGGTAGAAGAAATGGATATTTTACGTCTGTTATATTTATGTAATATTTGTAATTTTATATGTATGTTATTTTGGCCCTATGTCCCAGCGAATGCGCTATTATTGAGAAAACTATTGGCTAGAACGTTTAAAGCGCGTTACGCTGTTAAATGAAAAATAAAGCTTGTATGAAATTCGTGTATTGAATGTCGAGTTTATTTCTGAAATTCTCATACGAAACAGCCGACCTTTTATATAAAAATGTATACTTACATTCTACCAACAACATTTACACTTGTTGCATTTTCCTTAGATCTATACAATTATTTAAACACAAACAATTTCTTATGTTCTTAATTCTAACAATTTTTATGAAGGTTATTTAATGTGAAGGTTATAGGTTAAAAGTATTCTCAGCTTATAATATATAGTTACAGGCTAAAGTATGCTAAGCTTAAAATATATAGTTACAGGCTAAAGTATGCTAAGCTTATAATATATAGTTACAGGCTAAAAGAATGCAAAGCTTATAATTAGGTAATAATACAAAATTTATCTTATCTTAAGTACAAGCAAACATAATTAATATTTTCTTTGATTTTTAAAATTCATTTTATATTTATGTATGTCCTACAACCCCGTTATCTTTAAATTTTTCAACTGAATTGCTGCTCCTCACTGTATGAGTTCTTTTGCAAAATCTTAAATTCTTCACAAATTTTACCCTTGGCATTGCATATCGATAGACGTTTCCGTACTGCATCTATTAAATATCAATGCCACAAATTATCTCTTCCCAGTATACCATCATCCGGTATACGGTCTCGGGTTTGTATTATATGAAAATTCCATACTAATTGTTCAGTACCACTGACATCGAGCTTGACCAGGCAAAGTGTTTTGACACTTCCTCCGAATGCCCCGCTTAAATCTTTTATCTTGCCGTGCTGCGCATTAGGAAATGACGCTCTTATTACACTGGTGTCTGCACCTATGTCTTTTAATAGTATAGATGTCCTGATTTTGTTTCCTTGCATGGAATAACAATAACAGTGTCATCTGTAAATGTCTGCCGATTGTGATTGAAATTATTTAATTTTAAATAATTTTTTGGCTATGAACAATATCGAAATATCTGGCATGAATATCTTGTTGTGTTCTGGAGGAATGACTTTACGCGCGGACTTAAGCTCGTCGCATAAGTTCTCGCTCTCTCTGTGCGATTATGTAACCATACTACCGCACCTTTGACGGGTGCAATTAATTCTTAGCGATTTTTTCATTCTGGATATTTGAAAAATTCCTGCTTAAACATATCGAGATCTCAGGGAGGTAGTTCCTGGCTAACGCTACTGCATTTGGCCAATAACCCAGAACAAGTTTAACAGTAGACAACATAAATTGTTTCCCAATGTGGGTGCTAAATCCCGTGTCTTCATAGGTTGTGGTTTCTCGGCTGTCGCTGAAGTGAGAACCACGTTTGGTGCCCTTTTGTTAACAGTTTTTTGGGGTTTCCAACTTGTTGGCTGAGTTTGGCCCCTTGTTAGTTCCCCTGATTTGTTTGGAGACCTCTGCTCCTGCAGTCCACCACTCGGTGGGCTCTTTTTGGCCATACGAGAACCATTTAATTCTTTGCTGCGGATTGTTCATCTGGGTGTTATATCGAGTATCCAAGCTGGGGCGCTGTTGACTACTACGAGTGTCAAAAGGTTTCTTCCTACCTGGTATGTAACTGCCAGGCCTATTGAAATTTTCTCCATTAAAATTATTTCGATTCGTGCCGTTACTCCCAGTTTGTTCTCGGGGCCAATTCGATGGCTGCATGACAAGCGGCTCCAGCCTCGCTGCTCCATACACCGGCGACTGGTCTCGTGGCCATACTTTTGACATTGCACACAATAGGGTGAGTTCTTTCTTGTTTGTCAATCATCCCTAGTATGACATTGTTTAGGGCAAAACGAGTATTTAGGTACCTTTTGTTGGAGTTTCCTCTCCTGGCATCTCTGGTCGCTTTGCCCCAGGAACTCCCTTGTAAATCTTGCATACTCCTGTTTGTAACATGCCGCCACTGTTTCTACACGTGTGCTAGTCCATAGAAATCCACCTGCCATAGCCCGCTGCTGAGTGGCCGCTTCCGCCGAAGAGGCAGCCTCAATTAACTCGGCCATGGATCTTTGTGTGAGATTTAGTGTGTAGTTAGCTAAGTCCCTATTTATCAAGCCTGCCTGGAACATAGAAATCGTGAAATATGTTCTGGGAACTGCGTGATGGCTTCCGTTCCAGCAGCATCTCATAAATATCTAAGTCTACGCCCCTATGCCCTCAGATTTTCCCCACGGGTTCAAGCAGCCTCTTGGATTTCTCTTATGAGCGTGTAGAAGAATTCTGTTTCTGATATATTGTCTCATAGTGCATGCAAAATCCGGCAGGGTGCTTATTGAGCTTTGCGCTGGTAAATCAAACTTATCACCTGTATTCCTTCGCCTAATGGGGTTTATTAAGTGTTCCCCGTTTGCCCCTGCGAGACTCTGATGTGCTAGCTCGCAACCTTCTTTGCAATGTCTAATTTCAGTTCTCAGATCATAAATTTCAACGCCCGAAAATATATGCACAAGCTTTCCCAAGACATGAGCTACCTCTAAAGTACTTATATTGCTTATTCTTGTTTTACTATCTGCTGGTAAAATTTGAGCGATGTTAACCTCTGGGGCTGTTTCCAGATCCACTTCTACTGATTCTGACAAGTAGGTGACCAATGGCGGACTCAGACTAATTAATTTTCTGTTTATCGAACTGATGCCTTCTTGCCCTTTGTTTGCTTCTGGTTCTTCTCAAGGAGATACCAGGTTACTATCGGGCACTGGGCTTCCAGGCAAACGAGGCTAAATACTGACTTCAGATGTTCCCGACAAAAATTATGAATGTGTATATTCACTAAACACAATCCTTGGACTTGTCACTCGACTATTTCCATCAGGTGATAAATAATCTGTTCAGCGAACTTCTGGAGGCATTCCGAAGTAAACACCTTGGTCTCGCTGGAATAGGTTTCACGTCTGCTGTTGTCCTTCTTTTTTTCTCCGTCTCAACGGGTCTTCTAGAAAGCTCTTTTTCTCTTTTACTCAGATACTATCTGGATTCCGTGTGATCTGCTCTGAATAGCGTTCAGTGCCTGATCAGCTATTACTAGAGGTGATAGATCCCTCCTAGTTCGAGTTTGGTTCCAAAGCTCCTAAGCCTCGCTCTTACCAGTATTTTCATTTAAACCAATTTCTCGTTTTTTTGTTTTCGTTCCATATTATTGTGCTAGCTTCATTTTAAAACACCAAGGTAGATTTTTCTTCGAATTTAAAAACTTTTATTGTTTAATAAAACAAACATCATTCCGTGCATAATTAAAATAGAAAGTGTGATGTAATGCGGAAGAGAAAAAAATATATTTTTGAATACATAAGTATGCAAATTATACTCAATTAACTGCATAACTACTGAATGTGCATACCGATTATTTATAAAAATTTTTTTCTGAAGAAGACGATCATTTCTACGATATTTAGACCCAGCTCTCTCTCTCTCTCTCAAAATAGTCCTGAATATTTTTGGATATCTTTTCAGTTCTCGTATAGTAAATAGTAAAATTTTCAACAGTAAGATACGAATAACGTTTACAGAGATTTAGTTTTTGCCTAATACCCTAAACTCACTGTATGTAAATGTGTTTAATTAAAAGTAAAAATTCGTACTTAAAAAATGTCCTAAACGGCAAACACACACAAAGCTCCTACAACAAAATCCTTACAACACAGCCGACATACATATACCGTCCTATCATACTGATGGTTTATGGTTGCCAGGTTGCATGCAACAGCGCAATTGCGCCTATATGTTGCAATGTTTTTGACCGGCACTAAGGCGCCCCTTTAGTCGCCGAAATATCTACTTATTTTAAGCTACAATACGTTTACATACCATTTTCCTGTTCTATGCCATGTTGCAGGATTCTTTGGCTGCTTCAGGAACGGTTCAAAAACTCGTCCTGTTGCAGGGTAATTTTCCTTGAGGCATGATAACGGTTTTGTTTTTGGCCAAAAAATTACACACAAGCATCGATGTGTGAGCTGGTGCGTTATCATGGTGCAAAATCCATGATTGGTTTTTCCACAATTCTGGGCGTTTCAGACGAATTGCGTCTCGCGAACGGCGCATAACTTCAAGGTAGTATTCCTTGTTGACCGTACGATTCGTCACCAGTTATGATCTTTTTGAGGAAATCTGGATCGTCGTTGACGATGTTCAACAGCTCCTGAGCGATGTCCATGCGACGTTGCTTTTGCTCAAAATTTAGCAATTTTGGAACAATCTTCGCTGCCGCACGTTTCATGCCTAAAACATCCGTAAAAATTGCTTGGCATGAGCCGAACGATATGCCAACATCATCAGCAACCTCTCTGATAGTGATTCGACGATTATCCAAAATCATTTTCTTCACTGCGTCAATGTTTTCATCGGTTGTTGACGTGCTCGGGCGACCAGGACGAGCATCGTCATTGACATATTCTCGGCTTTCCTTAAACCGGTTATACCACAATTGAACTTGTGTTCTGCTCATAGTAGACTCGCCAAAGGCCACAGTCAACATTTCAAATGTCCTTGCGCATTTAATTTCATTTTTTACACAAAACTGAATACAGTTTCTTTGATCCATTTTTTCGAATAGTACAAAATCGAAGAGCACACCAAAACACGACTAACCTTTTTATCTGTCAAAAACAAACTGACAATCCAAAATGGTTGGTATTTCCAACATATATAACAGACATGTGTACCAACATAACAGAAAAAAAATGCGAACATCGAACATACGTAACTCACGAAATTTGAAAATAACGGTTATTTTTTGATCACAACTCGTACTATTAAAAATTCGGTCTTACTTCCTAAGTAAGCACGTTTATGGTGTTCCAGTTGCGCAAATGTTGATTGGTATCAGTTACTTTATCAACAGAAATACTGATTATAAAATGCCGATGATGCATTCTATATGTCCGTAGTCAACTTGAATGAGGAACTGTGAGTCCCTAAAAGTTCACATAATAATTATTGTAATAATTACCGCACCCTAAATGTATGTGGGTAATTATCTACTACTTTTATTACTTCTTAAATACTAACTACACCAGTTATGTAGTATATATCAGGAGTTTGTGTTGTAAGTCAACTAGACGCATGTAGATTTGTTTTGGCTCACAACCATATGTCGTCTGCATATAATACTACCTTTATCAAATATATCTAGAATGTTATCCATAACCAGTAGCCACAGAAGTCGTGAAACTCCCTGTGGTGTTACTCTACTGGCTGGCCTTACCAGAGTTGTGATGCCCAGTTCACCGTGGATTAACCTGGATTTTATCACTGCTACTACCAAGTTCCTGAGATTCTCTTCTAAACCGACCCTATTGAGAGAATCTATGATAGATTCAGTGCTTAAGTTGTTAGTAACCGTAGTCAACTTGAATGAGGAACTGTGAGTCCCTAAAAGTTCACATAATAATTATTGTAATAATTACCGCACCCTAAATGTATGTGGGTAATTATCTACTACTTTTATTACTTCTTAAATACTAACTACACCAGTTATGTAGTATATATCAGGAGTTTGTGTTGTAAGTCAACTAGACGCATGTAGATTTGTTTTGGCTCACAACCATATGTCGTCTGCATATAATACTACCTTTATCAAATATATCTAGAATGTTATCCATAACCAGTAGCCACAGAAGTCGTGAAACTCCCTGTGGTGTTACTCTACTGGCTGGCCTTACCAGAGTTGTGATGCCCAGTTCACCGTGGATTAACCTGGATTTTATCACTGCTACTACCAAGTTCCTGAGATTCTCTTCTAAACCGACCCTATTGAGAGAATCTATGATAGATTCAGTGCTTAAGTTGTTAGTAACCCCCTCAATGTTTAGGAAGGCTCGCAACGAATATTTTTTGAACTGTATTGATCTCTGAGCGATGCGTGGATCTACCCTTGACATAAGTATACTGGCATTTTGAGATGTTAAAGCGCTCCACTACCGACCTGAGATGTAGTTCGGTAGTGGAGCAAATACGAAGTAAGACTAATCAGCCTAAAGTCCTTGGCGAATTCGTGACCGATTTTCCCTGCCTTGGGAATCAATACTAACTTTACTATTCTCCAGCTGATTGGAATATATCTGAGTTTTATGCTTGCCTTATAAATCACCTGAAGTTCCTGTGTCATGATTGGGATTATACCATCCATCCCCGCTGATTAATAGCGAGAGAAACTGTTAATTGAGTTTTTTCTTCCGTAACTATAGATTCGCATACTGGCAATGAAAGATAATATGTTACGGATGAATTAAATATACTCATATTGTACCAGCAATCTGGAAAATGTGTATTTATAAGATTGTCAAATGTCTCAGCCATTATTTCCGTCCATGTTCTGTCCCTTTTTTTTAAAAAGGATCGATTGGTACGTTGTCCTCACCCTTCGCTGTCTTGATAGATTTTTTGTAGTCTTTGATTCAAGTGGGGTGCGTTTTTGGAGTAGCCTCGGCCAAACTTAAGGGTGTAGGGCGCCTCACATAAAATCAAGCAAAGACTTGGACAAGGAACTGGATAATCTGTCCAATTACTAGGAGTAAAAAATCCTTTTCACCCTCATGGAATGAAGAGCTTTCAAAACTTAGGGAAAAAACAAGAAAGCTATTCAACCAATGTTTTAAGGCTATCGTTTACACCTGCCATTTTTTATCCTTAAAACATCCCTTGGTAGGTTAAATGATTGTCCTAAGACTCACATTACAAGGCCCATTGTGGCCATTAGAACTTTTTCCCTACACCTCCGGAGCCCCCTTAAACCATCCTGTGGATTTGATCAAAGTAGCCACTTTCGTTAGCTTCATCCGGAAAACATCCTCAATGCTGTCAAGAAATGCAAATCCAATAGTGGAGAACCTTTTTCGGTATAGAGCAATGTACCCACACAGGAGGTGTTCCACTGTTCTCTCTTCTTCGACATCTTGACAGCTCCTCCAGTCTACTTGCCTATCAGTACCCCTATCGCATTTTTAATATCCTGCCTATTAAATTTCAACAGCAGTTTTGTACGGCTGCGATTACATTTCGGCCAGGTTTGTCTACTTGCTAGGCAGGATGATAACAGTCCCCATATAATATTTTCCACTTCGACAGTGTATCTATCTATTAGCAATTTGCATGTTGTTATGGCATTGGAAGGATAGTTAATATTGGCCCCTCTCTATCCAGCTCATCAGCCCTGCAATTGCCCTCAATATATCTATATTCCGGCACCCAGACCAGGTTTATGTTAAAGTATTCCAACAATTCACTTAATACTTGATGGAATTGTACTGCGGTTCTCGACAATTGTCTTACTGCCTCCAGCGATTTTAAGGCGGCTTGACTATCCGATTAGATACATACCTCTCGTGAATGGAGAAATATTCTTTTGGATTCGCTTAAATTCCGTTCTAATGAGTTAGAGTTATCTGTAGTAGCGGGAATAAGAGGAAATTCTTCTACTATAGTCGTACGACCTCTGCTGTTTATAGTTAAAATGGTGTGTCTAAGAGCTGATTTGACTACAAGTTGCTTTCCATGAGAATCAATTGGCAAAACGGCTAACATAATGTCCAATGCCGCCTTGGGAGTAGTTCTAAGAGCTCCGCTTTTACGTAAACTAGCTGCTCTCTGAATACGCTCTAAGTTTTTCACAACATAGGTTTTATAAAGTGCCGGCCACCATATGCCGTACAACAAAATCGGTCTAACCACTACTGTGTATAACCAATGTACTATTCGGGGGGCCATATTCCACTTTAGTCCTACTGTCTTCCTACACGAATAGAGTGCTATTGATGCTCTATATCCTCTACATTTAATTTCCAATTAAGCGTCCTGTCGAACATCAGTCCCAGGTAGTGAGGTTTATCTTTAAAAGTCAAAGTCACTTCATTTATTTTAGGGGGATCTACCTCTGGTACTCTATGTTTTCTACTAAATAGTACCAGTTCTGTTTTGTTGGCATTTATGGCCAAACCACATGATTCTGACCATAGATTTAGCTATTCTAATATGCTTTGCATGACTTCACAAAGCTTGTTGGGGAATTTGCTTTTACCTAGATTGGAATATCGTCTGCATAGGGAACAACGTCCACTCTTCCCTCCTGCTGACGGATTTACGTAATCTTGAGGCTCCCAATGTTGAATTCTCAAACCTGCATATAAGCATTGGTTCGATTTAAAACAACCAGCGATCCGGGGACTTCCAACTCCGTCAGTGCACCGGTTATTGCCTTGGGTAGGATATTATTAAAAGCACCCTTACGGTCTAAGAAAGCTACCAATGTATATTCTTTGTCTTGTAATGATTTCTCAATTACTGTCACTAGCGAATTCAAAGCTGCATATGGGTCTGTGCCAGTTTCTTTTTTTTAAAACATGTTTTTAATGGTTTCAACAGAAGGGTCAGCCAACCCATTAGATCGCGACAAATAGGGACTTGAAGTATTATTTCAATACCCCAGCTCTTAGAAAATTGTGCAAACTCTTTTGAATTAAAAGGTGGACCATTGTCCGATATATCGTAACCGCAAACGCCTTCGCAACCTAACCTATTGTCCGATATAAATATAGTAGGAATTCCGTGTCGAACAACTGACTTTAGATTAATTACAGCTTGGTCACCAGTGTATCCAGCACTCAGAAGTTCGATTTCAATGTACGAGTATTTGGATTACGAAATAATTTTGATTATAGAATTCAAATAAATCGACAGCCACTTTGTATTATGGAGCATTTAGAATGCCATGACTCCATAGCTCTTATTTCGGATTTGAATTTTTAAATTCACTGTATGTATCACTACCGGAAACCACAATAAAAATGTCATTATTAATATTAGGCAACTAAACTGAATTTCTACATAGCTAAATTTTGTCATCGCTGAATTCCCATGTGACCCTCATGTACTCGTAAGTAAGCTAATATTTTGGACCAAAGACTTTTTGGCACTAAAATTCTATTATTTTTTAGCAATGACCCATCAGCTTCAACTATTTCATCATTAATGTAATAATAGGGGCTCAAACATTGATCAATTGATTTTTTGGAACTGGGCCACCCGATTTTTAAATAATGTAAAATTGTTTGAAAACTATCATCTGATTTCGCAAATTCCTTAATACTAGCTATTTCATTTTTTCAAGCAACTGCTCAAGCTCTGGACAAATGATCTGTATTATACAAATACCTGCCAGGCTTGTAATTAACAGTTATATTATACGTAAGTAATCTTATCATAAATCTCTGCATTGGGCTAGAATTTTAAACAGTGGCTTGTTCAAAAGAGACATTACATGTTTATGATCTGTTTCTACAATGACATTTAACCTGTATCCATATTGGTGCTTATTGCTCTTTGGGCTAAAATACGCTAATACTGGCACTTTAGTAATATCTCCTTTTAAATTCTCGACCTCTTCCTTTTGGTCTTTTTCCCAATGCCATACTTTCTCACTTTTTAAAAGATCACGAAGGTGTTTAGTTTTTGAAGGCAAAATGTTAATAAAAGTACAAGATAGTTAACCATGCCCAAAGAACGCTGAAATTTCTAAACGCTAGTCGGAGCAGGCAATCTCAACAATAGATTTAATTTTCTCAACATTTGGTTTAATCCCTTTTCCATCGAACAGATGTCCTATAAATTTAATTTCCCTTTTCAAAATGACTGACTTCTTTTTGGCAAATTTTAGCCCGACACTCTGCTCTCTTTCCAATACTTTATGCAAAATAACATTATGCTTTTCAACACCTGGTGTATGAATTAAAAAGTCATCCATATAAATTATCAGCCCTTCAATATCACCAAAAAGTCTCACCATTTCTGAGTGAAAGATTTCCGGTGACGCATCCAAAGAGCAAATGTAAATACCGATATCAACCCACAGCTGTATTGAATGTACACAATTCCGACGACTCAATGTCTAATGATATCATCCAAAATCCTGATTTGGCATCCAACGAGCCACTTATGCGAGATTTGCATTCGTCAATGTTTGGAAAAAGAAACCTTGGTCTTACTATGACTTTATTGAAATTTTTTGGATCCAAATAAAGTCTTAGACTTCCATTAGGTTTAGTAACCAACACTATGGAGTTAACCCATTCTGTTGGATCCTTTACTGGTTTTATAACGTTTAAATTCACCATTCTGTTCAATTCATCATTAAGCATTTCAAGAATACCAAAAGGAACTCTCTGTAGTGCATCTATTACTGGCTGACTATTGTCTCTTAATTATAGATGACATTCATATTTCAACTGGCCTTATCACATGAAAACCTCTGCATATTTGTCTAAAATTTTCGCACAACTAACTGTGTACACTCTTTTTACTAGATCTAATTTCAGAGCTGTATCTAGGGAACATTGTTGCACTTCATATTAAATATGTAGAAAACGGTAGGATAATTTATGTTTTTGTATGACAAATTTACTTTGGCCGTACCCAACACAAGTAATTTTTCGCCACTAAAAGTTAAAAAGTATTAATTCGCAACTTATTTTCCACCTTACCCATATTTAAATTCTTAAAAGTTCTTACTGACAATAAATTATTCTGTGTTCCAGTGTCTACTTGGCAGATGATCTTCTTTTCATTTATTTCAACTTTTAAGTTCCATTCTTTTATTGGTCCGACTTTACTTATTTCATTAATTGGCCCAATGAACAATCTTGTCTGATTTCCTCCTTCGTCTTTTGTGTATTCGTCTCGTTCATCTTCGAGCACATATTTCCTCGAGAAGCACATATTCGCAAAATGATTCTGCTTTCCGCATGCATTACATGTTTTTCCTTCTGCAGGGAACCTGCTTCTGTGATATCCGCATTTATTATATATTGTTGTTGCTTGTGGTTGCAGCTGCATCGACATTTGCTTTTTGTTCTTATTGTAGGTCGACTTTTTAGTGGTGCCAGATTCCAATCGTCTGCTATTGGCTGCTGCATAATCGCTGCGTTTACTCTCGGCAATTCAATACTTTTCGCCTTCTAACCATGCTTTGATTTATTAAAATGCTTAATAACCGTGCTTTGATTTATTAAAATTTTGTAACAGACCGCATATGAAAATGTCTCTTATAAGGTCTTCACGCAAGGCTCTAAACTAGCATGGTCTGCTCAGATTTTGCAACGCAGTCCCATACTGGGTTATTGACTCGCCCAACGAATGTCATCTGGTAAAAAACTTGTGTCGCTCCATTACGATGCTCACTTTTGGAGTAAAATACGATACCAATTTGCTCCACAACTCATCGTATTTTACTACATAAACATTCAATGAGTTGAAAATATGCAGATTCTCGGCGCGCAAGTGGTGTAATAAAAGCGCAACTTTCTATGGTTTGAGTATTGGCTATCCGAACCTGATGCACATAACAAAATTTTAATTTGCGTGCTTCAGTTCTTCCATTACATCGACAAATTTGTAACTTTTGTTTTCAGCGGCATGATACTTGCTGGAATGGACAGCACTTCCCTATGCTTACATGAGGAGGCTGTTGGGTAACCGATTGAGACACCCTACACATTACGCTCTCTCTTCTTACACACAACAATACAATCATGTAAAATACCAATTAAGTAAAAATAAATCAGTCTAACTTTTGACCACAAAGGCGAAGCACGCATTTTTTTATATTATGAAAGGCACAGCCCATATTCATTTTGTAAGAGATTTCGCATATTAATTTTGCTCTGCGGTTGGGGAAAACGCTCTTCACACCCTTTTAAGTAAAATATAGCTAAATCGTTGTTCGTTGGGCTCCGCAGCATCATAATCGTTTTCCTCATCGTTGAAAACACTCATCGTTGGACCCTCATCGTGGTCATCTTCCTACATCGGAGCATTCGGTTAAGTGTTCGCGCTATTTTGGCAATTTTGATGCACACGCACAACCTTTTCGTACACCTTCGCTTGACTAAAGCTGCCAAATTCGTCGATGTGGAAACTTTTCTTCGTTGCTGCGATACCTTGCGGTTTCACTAATCGTTGTTATCCAAGGTGCATTCGCATAGAATCGTGTCATTTGTCATTGGTCTCACTCGTCGTTGTATCTACACACTCACTATCGTTGCACAGCCGTTGGTTCACTTTCGTCGTTCAACTAACACACATTGTTGCAGGTGGGCAATGCTATATTGTGTAAATGATTATTTGAAACATTTTTTTCTTTTTGGAATTTCGCTGCTGGTTGCGCTATTTTTAATTGGTCAAGCGTAGTAGACATATATAATTGGATTAAATAATCATATTTTTTCATTTTGCAATATCTTTAAAGGAATTACAACAAGTGGCTAATATTCAAAATAATGTTTCCCGCATTAAAGCTGTTGCTGAAGCGAGCCAGGACCAGGTAGAAAGGTACTTTCAATAGCTGAATATATATCCCGTTTAGAAATTCTTGATTCATATTTCAAGTAACTCCTGTCAACTCAAATGGACATAGAGAAACTGAATTCTGACGAAGGCGGTCGTGGATATTTGAAAGATCTATACATCACAAAAAAAGTGATCATTCAATCGCAACTAGCTGAATATCACAATGCTACGATGTCAGATAGCACTTACGTCCAGCAGTTTAGTTCGACATTACCTCAGCTTACACTTCCCTCGTTCAACGGCAAGTATTCTGAATACCGAAATTGTACAACATCATTTAACCAAATAATTGATAGCAACTTTAGTTTGCCAAACATCGAAAAATTTAATCATCTGCATAATTGTCTCCAAGGTTCGGCTTTAGAAACTATTTATGCATTTCAAGTCACAAATGAATGATGTCTATGAGCGAGCAGCGAAACGCGAAGGACGTGCTTTATATTTTTTATTTAAATTTTATTATTTTGATAATTATTTTGTAAAATGCTAAAAATTATTATCGACTTTTGTTTTATAACTAAACTAAGAAAAGTTTTAATGCTTATAACTGAAGGGAACGAATTTAAAAAATTAAACTCCATGTTGATCAAAGTTAGTTTTGTGCTTATTTCAATTACATAGCAAAAGAAATTAACGTTGATCGTAATATTCATTACACATGATCGTTCGGCGCTCTCCGCCGCCGGTGAGAGCAGCCACAGCAAACGCGAGTGTTAGTGACACAAACACACGGTCCTTCCCACTTCATGGGAGAGTAAATACTGTTAGCACTCAAACGCGTGCAAACAAAGCCAGCGAAGGGATGCAAACTGAAGCTTTTAACACGCAGCACAATCACACAACCACTGATGGCGAAAGTATTCCGCAAGTTCATACAAAGTCTGAGAAGTCAATAAAACAGCGAACTCTGAGTGAAGGCAATAACTGCATATATCCAACTGTAAGTACAGTAAACCACACCAACACGATGATATCATTGCAATCTGCAAATGAAAAACCATCCTGGAGCTCGCAATGCCCCTCTCCTCTCTGATTCATGAATAATAAACATTGAGAAATAACACTGCAATGCACAAAGTACAAGCAATACACAGATTGATAATAATATTTATTCCCAAACGGAATTTCTTATAAGTTAGCAAAAAACAAAAGCGGCCCTACAGACTGGAGCGTTACGTTCAAGTTAAGTACAGTAAACCACACCAACACGATGATATCATTGCAATCTGCAAATGAAAAACCATCCTGGAGCTCGCAATGCCCCTCTCCTCTCTGATTCATCAATAATAAACATTGAGAAATAACACTGCAATGCACAAAGTACAAGCAATACACAGATTGATAATAATATTTATTCCCAAACGGAATTTCTTATAAGTTAGCAAAAAACAAAAGCGGCCCTACAGACTGGAGCGTTACGTTCAAGTTAAGCCCTCAGCAAACAAATATGAAAGTTGCAAAATTTAGGAAGTCGAATGAATCTGCCTATGAACATCACATCGCACATTCCCAAAATCAATTTGCACTACTCACAAATATAGATGGTACAAATAATTAAAAACTCCAAAAGCAACCAAAACCACCACCAATTTATCTTCGAGAACGTAACTCCAACACTCTGCTAAAATCCCTAGTCTCTGCAATCGGTCCCAACAAGTTCCATGTAATTCCAATAACCAAGGGTAATATTCATGAAACCAAAGTTCAAATTTACCACAAAAATAATTACCGCAAAATTGTACCTCGATAAAAGCAAAAAGCAATATTACACTTATCAACTTAAAAGTAGTAAAGGCCTGTCGGTAATTTTGAGGGGCATTGAATCTTATGTAGAAATCAATGAAATCCAGAATTCACTGTCCCAAGAAGGATTTCAAATAAAATCCGTGTACAACAAACACAACAAAAATAAGATTCCGCAATCACTCTTCCGGACTGAACTACAACCAGAAAACACGAAGCTCATATTTATATCCTTGCTATCTTCTGCATAGATAACAGTTGAGGAACTCCGAAAAGTTTTGCTCCAGTTCAATGCCAGAATTGCCCAGAATTTGGTCACACCAAAACATACTGAACACTTCCCACTGTGTGTGTTATTTGTGATGAACAGCACTCATCCCAGAAATGCCCGAAGTCAAAAGAAGACACAAATGTTAAGAAATGCAGCAATTGTGGAGAAAGCCATACAGCCAACTATCGAGGCTGCCCTGTAAGGTGGAAAAAGGTGGAATCTTATAGACCTATAAGCTTATTATCAATTTTTTCAAAGCTTTTCGAAAAGTTGATAACAAAGAGGATTAAAACTGCCATAGATGGAAAATATCAATGTAATACCAGATCACCAGTTTGGCTTCCGCGAAAAGCACGGCACGGTTAAACAAGTTCACCGTATTGTAAGCACCATCCAAAAAACTTACGAATGTAAAGAGTATTGTTCTGCTATGTTCCTCGGCATTACTGAAGCATTCGACAAAGTTTGGCATACAGGACTTTAACTAAAGCTAAAAAGCATACTGCCTTTAAATTTATATATGATAGACAATTTGTTATAAACCTCAAAAGTTTCATCTCAGCGGAATACCTCATTCAAGCAGGAGTTCCCTAACGCAGTGTGTTGGGCCCTCTGCTCTACATGCTATATTCTGCAAATATGCCAACCAGTGAAAAAACCATCACCTCAACATTTGCCGATGGCACTGCAATTTTATGTTCCCACTCGGACCCAAACAATGCTTCCAAGCTGCTCCAAAAACACTTGAATACTCTGCAGCACTGCATGGATTGTTGGAGAATCAAATTGTGTGTGAATGAAAATAAGTGCGTGCATTTAACATTTATATTATGTAAGAAAACTTGCGCACCAGTAGAGATAAACTTAAAGCCTATCTCTCAGTGCTCAAAAACACAAAATATTTAAGAATGCACCTTGATCGTCGACTAACATGGTCAAAACACATCAGCACCAAAATTAAAAATGATTGAGCTAAACTGGCTTCTTCTCGTACATAGGCAATCTAGGCTCAAACTGGATAACAATGGTCTTACTCTAAAAAGCCATAATAAAGCCTATAAGGACTTACGGTATCCAACTCTGGGGTACACCGTGTCCAATCTTGAGAAACTACAACGAGTTCAAACAAAAGTATTGAGAAAAATTGCCAAAACCCCTTGGTACATAAAAAATGTAAATATCAAGAATTTAAATATCCCGAAGGTATCTAAAGAGATATCAAACTTAGCTAAAATCTATAGTTCTAAACTTGGAAACCACCCAAAAATTTTAGCCAGAAATTTATTACAAAATAAAGGCTACATCCGACTTAGATGGAAGGTTACTCTAATATTGCATTTAATTTGAGATAAATATATGAATATTCAGTATTATTAAGAATAAACTTGAAAAAAAAACTTTGAAACTAATTTCGCTTGTATCAGTGGATGTTGAAAAACTGTAAACTTTTTGTGTTTGTATATTTGAAGTATATTTAAAATTTGTTATATTATTGTTAGTTCTAAATTAAATTATAAGATCCAATAAAGGAAAATATGAAAGAAAAAAAAACAAATGAAAATTTTTCCAGGGCTTTGGAAAGACTCAAGGCTCGTTAGTTTTAGAAAACATTTCGTCATTGTCTGTCACTATCATCAGTTTCCAAGTCCAATGGTGGTCAGCTAAGAAGTCTCATTAATAAAGCTTCTGCCTTGTATGGCTAATTACACTGTGCGACAGTCAAAATCGGGATGGGATGAAACCAACGGGAAATGTTATATCGGTCAAAAAGAAGTTATACGTGTCCCGGCGTTTCGCTGGGTCACGTCTAGGAATCGAGATATATCGATTTGAAGTAAGTAACTATCATATAGGGGAAATTGTCACCTTCGGTGGTCTTTTTTTGACATAACTCGATTTTAAATTACAATTCCTTTAATCTGTTCATATAACGTTTTTGTATATACTCAACTGTTTTGCCGGTAAAAATAAATGTATGAAGAAAAAAAATATTTTTTGCCTAAAATATTAAATTTTTTTATTTTTTAAATTCATAAAAAATGACTAAGGAAGGAGTCATTGAATTTCAAATCACCACCAACTTGGGATAATTGCTCCAATGTTTTGGAGAGGCGTTGTCAATATTTGGATTCGATTGACAAAGCTCAGTGCAAAGACTCAGCACAAGGGTTATTCATTTTCTTGTTCAAACTCTACATGTTCGGTATGTTCGTCTACCAACCGCAAGATACACAACTGTGATCGTTTCAAGACTCTTAATGTTGCACAGCGTTTTGACCATGCAAAGAAGATGGTTCTTTGCATTAATTGCTTGTCGAAGGGACATCAACTCTCAAGTTGTTCATCATCACATAGGTGCAGGGTTTATGCTTGACAACATCATAGATTGCTTCATCGCTGAACTGCACCAGACTCTTCATTGGACCGCATCATTCTCGCTACTGCTATGGTTTTGGTCCGTGACGCATCAGGTGGCTATCGACTGGGCAGAGCACTGTTGGATTCATGCTCACAGGTGAATTTCATAACGGATGAATTCTCCCAAAAATTGCTGCTTCCTGGAATCAAACACAACATTGAAGTTCAAAGCATTGGAAAGCCATCAACAAATATTAAATATAAGACTTCTACTAATATAAAATTGCATGCAACACGATTCGAACTACCACTAACATTTTGCGTAACATCTCATATCGCTTATCAGCCGGAACCGGAGATTCTTGTTTCTTCTTGGAATAACGCAACAAAAACTGTGCTGGCCGATGACCAATTCAACAAATCAAGGAAAAAATTGATTTGATGTTAGGAACAGAGGATTTTTCAGTTTACTTTCTGTTGGCCAAATTAAATTAGAAGATGATTTACCCATGCTGCAGTAAACGTAGTTAGGTTGTGTTGTCACAGGTCGCTACCAAACGAGCCCTAACACGTTCAAAAGTACATGCCTACTGACATATGATGACTCATTAAATGCAAAATTGGAACGGTTATGGAAGCTGAAGAAGTTGCAACAATAGCTGATTTGTGGACCCGTAAGCAGCACAGTTATGAACACTTCTACACTGACACTGTTTCTCGGAATCCAGGCGGCAGAATAGTTGTCAAACTGCCATTCAAAGATGATCCTGTCTGCTTAGGTGAATCATAGACGAGAGCTTTACGAAGATTCAACTCACAAGAAAGTCGCTTGTTAAGATCTCCTAATCTCAGTTTGCAATACGTGACATTCATGGATGAGTATGAGAGTTTGGCAGATATGAGTCTAGTACAAATTCCAAATTTGAATGACTCTCACTATTACATCCAGCCCAACTGAATCTTAAACTCAATGGACGGATACATATATTGTACTGTACACGCTCAAAATACACTCGGCAACAGTGTCGGAAATGCAAGACTTAACGTTTGGCGCTCATTGGAGACAAGTGCTAACAAACAAAAATCCAGCAGACATCGTCTCCAGAGCAAGCTCAGCGTTGGAACTCGCTAGCTCGATTTGGCATGTTGGTCCTCCGTTTCTGCCCGAAGACATAAACAAATAATAACCAGTAATTATATTCTTGAAATCCGCAATATATACATTCGCGGAATTCGACTGATTGTTTGGGTGCTTCGTTTTTCTAAAAGGCTAAAGAAAAATGAAACAGAAATACACATGACGGGACCCCACTCTTCTGATGAATTGCACCACGCGTTGCTCTGCATCATTTGGAATGTGCAACAGCAACACTTCGCAGAGGATATTCGTCTTTTGCAGAGAGAGTCAACAACAAAGAGGACGCTACGTTACCTTAACCATTTCTTGAATTCAACTGAACGATTCGCATTGTTGAAGGTCGGAGGACGACTTAATGTACAATATTTTCCGTCAAAAAATAAATAGTTTGCATAAAGACTGCTTACCGAGTTTAAATGCATTGCGATCTATGAAGCAAAATTTGTTGCCGCCCAAGGCCACTTTATAGCCAGCAGTGCGCTAAAATCTCTTGCGGAGCGAGCGGAAGCTGACAACATTAACCATGTCGAAAAATGGGCGCAAATTACCGCCATGAAGCAAATATTTTGGAGCCGTTGATCGTCTACTGATCGTCCAAACATCACCAACGACACAATGGTTATCATCCATCAATATAACGTGCCACCGCAAAGATGACAAAGAGGTCGTGTCGTAATTGCTATCCCAGAACAAATTGCGCGTGTTCGCATGGTTGACACACATACTCCGAGAGGAATCATTCGGCGACCCATTCATAAGATTGCAATTCTACCTGTATGAAAGTCCTTTCAATGGAGCCGCGATGTTGGGTCATTGATTGACACACCCTGCAAATTATGCTCTCTCTTTTTACACACAACAACACAACCTTGTACACCATACCAATTAAGTAAAAATAAATCATTCGAACTTTTGACCAAAAAGCCGACATTCACATTTTTTTATATTATTAAAGGCACAGCCCATAATAATTTTGCAAGAATTTTCGAATATTAGTTTTGCATTGCGGTTGGTAAAATCGCTCCTCATAGGCGTTGTCCTCATTCATCATTTTGTTTTTATCTTTCTTATGCAACTTTAATTTTAGAAATTGGTTTTTAGCTTTTACTTCAGCTCTCACGCTTTTTTTGAGTTAGCACATCTGACACCATTTTAACACTCGACTTCGTATCAAAAAGTATATTTTATTCAAAATTCATAAATACATTACATAGCCTAAATTAACTCAAAGTCATATCTTCTAAGTAACGAATAGTACAGGGTTGATATTTCATTCTGACAACACCTACTTCCGTGGAGAAGAGATTCGGCACGGGTCGGTTAACACCTTCGGTTAGGGCAGGTTTTTACTTGAAAAAGGTTTGCTCCCTACGTCCGGACTATATTAGCCCACGTGCCCCATCTATCCTAGACGGAAAACGTTGACTTACACATCGAGTCAACAGTTACTGTATATGTTGATCCACTTGAACGGGTGATGACCCGACGACTGGATACTGCACTACACTTCTTATTCCTATAGGTTAATATGTGCATATAAAAATTATGCTCAGTCATCGACTGACACTCACCGCGTACGGTTGTGCTCAATAGTAATTTCTTTCGCGTGTCTTCTTTTTTTCACCTACGTGTTTTGATAAATATATATATCTAACCGTTTTAATCGGGAAAAGTAACACTAAATGCCGTACGACTCATCATCGTACACGGGGAATAGATTCAGTGAGCTTCAGGATAAGTCACTAACCAGCCCCAAATCAAAAAGAAAAAAAAATATAAGGACATAACAAGACAAACCTTTAAGGCACCTACCGCCAGCAACATACCGAACCCAACATTTATAGTGATTAAATCAGTTGAGGAAAACATACCTCTTTCTAATTTCAGTGTATTGGCAACAAAAAATCTTTGGACTCAATCAGCACTGAAATTGAATCTGTTAATATGCTCCGTGATGGAAGTTTATTAATTTTTACAAAGAACACAAAAGTGGCAAATAAATTTCTTAACACGAAAAACTTTCTTGCACACTTCATGAAAATTTTAACTCTTCTAAAGGAACAATATTTGATAAAAATCTGATCCAAACACCTGAAGAAGAAATTGAAGAATGTTTAAGAAATCAAGGTATTCACAAATTTCCAAAAAAAATGGCAATAAATTCACTCCCACGGGACTTATCATATTAACAGTTAATCTATATAAACTTCCAAAAGACATCAATATTGCCTGGCACAAACTACCTGGAATACGTCCCTAACCCAATGCGGTGCAAAAATTGTCAGAAGTTAGGCCACACGACCAAGTACATGTGCAAAGGTAATCAAACATGTGTAAATTGTAATCTACCACTGCATAATCCGTCCGAGTGCTCCCGTGTAATGTGCGTCAATTATTTAGGACCGCACCCAGCCTCTGCTACCGCATGCCCGACATGTCATCAGCAAAAAAAAATATTAAAAATTAAAATACAAACCAAGTGCAGCATCTCTGATGCTAAACGTATTTATAGGCAGATTCACACTTCAGCCAAAGAAAATAATATTCTGCTATTTTAAACTCAGGCTCTCCACCAACATATACAACAATAGAAAACCAAGTAACCACAAACAATGAACTACACAAAACCCCGACGCCATCCTCTCCACATGATAAACCACACACTCAACATCCGAAACATACTACTTACTCTTCACATGATAACCAACTCACCCAACTTCCGAAACATACTACTCTTTCCTCATCTTCACTTTCTACATCACAACACATCCATGCACCTACCTATGATAACAACAAAAATAACAGAACACATGATTGCACAGCTCAGGCACTCAAATTTATATACTCTTTACAAGATAATAACACGAAACTCTCTGAAATGATCGGACTCTCTCATACAACAAAAAACACTCTAACCATATGGTTGATCTGAACGACTCCGATCTGTCAGACAAATCATAAGCATTCTTAATTCCAACAATACATTAAATAAAACTCCTAGGTTATTTAGATTGATGCTCAATATTCTGCAATGGAATATTCGCAGCTATTATAATAACTACTCCAATCTAGAACTGTTTATAAAAGAACTGTTCCCTAAAATCATCTGTCTCCAAGAATCTCATTGTAAATTTAATATGAATCCGACAGTCCCTAAACAATATTACGACTATTTTCACAACTTTAGTCAAATCACCACGGCTAAGCAAGGAACCGCCCTTTTAATTCACAAATCCATACCACATAAACTATTCAAAATCCCCTACAATCCCCTCAATATATCTATAGTTGCAGCTGAAATTAAAATAATCTTTAGTTTCACAATAATGTCGATGTATATACCTCCTCAGGCCGGTAGATAATCCTTCGACTGAACCCTCCCCGAGGGTACCGGCTGGTAATAGGTCTACAAGGGCATCAATTGTCTGATGGCGCTGGATCTAGCTAAGGTTAGGATGTAGCGCTCAGTGTTTGATACTCCTTAATAGTACAGCATTGAGAAATACACCTTGACTATGGTTCGAAGGTAAGGGCTGGATCAAGGTGTCACGCGACCCGTGCTGATGATCTGCCAGGCTAGAGGCCCTGTGAAATAGTCTAGTCGTAAACGGAGCCCCCGAATAAAAGGCGGATCTCTGTCCGAGTGGTCTTCATATTCTCCGCAAGAAAGAATTTTCATGAAGAAAAATAGATTAAATCAAAAAATTCCGCGAGACATCACCGCAATTCAATTGGCAAATCAGATGGAGCAAAGAATCCTTGATGAAGCAATTTTTAATGGGGTAAGATCACCCGCTAAGCCCAAATCAAATGCTGCTGCGGTCAATGGACCTTGCGGAGACCTTCATCCGTGACCAAAACAGTGGGTGGACCTATAGGACCCCCAATGACAGTAGGCGGGATGGGTGGTGCAGGAATTCGGAAACTTTCTTCCGATGATGTGCCATCCACTTCTGCTGCTGCCAGGGCAAAAATGGGACCAACTCAACAAACTCCCATCTCCACTAAGGAGAGAATGTTGACACTGGGAGTAAAACTGGGGGACAAAGGGAGCTATCCATCCTGTCCTACCACCTCGGAGAAAACCTCCAGGATGGCCAAGAGAGGAATCCCTCTTTCTGATCGTGGTCAACCTGGGGGTTTGGATGAGCCGAGAAGAAAGGAGCTAAGTGGAGCTGAAGTCAGATGGTACCTCACCTAGCTGTCTCAGGGTTTGCAACCAGATGATGCTCTTGACAAGGCAAAGGAGCACAGGGTTGTAAAGGATTCGGCTGGCACAATATCACAACCGAATGTAAACAAGAACCTGAAGAAAAGGGTACGAAACACCTTTTCTCCTAATCTTGACCCAGCCAAAAAGAGGAAGACGGCAACACCGTCAGGCCCACCTAGTCGTGGAGGGTCCAAGGCAGCAGGTAGCTACGCTAAGGTGGCGTCCGTCACCAAAGTGGCTGTTGTTGCTGCGGACTATCCGAACACCATCATGACTAGAGAGGAGCTGACAAGTGTTGAGCAGATGTTGCTTGAGAGGCTGGTTGATGAGTGGGCCAAAGAATTCTCCTTCGATGGTATCCACTTCAAGCCTGGCTTCCTGAGCATCGACTGCTGTTCGACGGACTCGGTGGAATGGCTGAAAGGGGTCGTGACGGAGCTTTCAGTGAGATAGGGCGTTAGTTTGGTCGCCAAAGTGGGAGACAACATCCCACAATCACACACAGTCTTCCTCTTCCTCCCTCGTAGTAGTGGACAAGAGGTAGCTGTGTCACTTAAGTTTCTCTCCAGCTAAAATATTGGGCTGAACACCAATTTCTGGAGAGTATGGAGTTGCACTGACCAGGTCAACGGACAGTTGTTGTCCGTAGAAATAGATGATGGGTCCATGCAATTAATAAAGAGCTCGGGATATGCGTTGAAATACAGATTTAGCAAAATCAAAGTTGGCTGTTCCAAACATACTCAGGAAAAGCCCAAGGCAGAGGAAGTAAAGGAGACAAACATCCCACCTCTGTCAGAGGTAACTTCGAGTAGTAGGCTTCCCCCAGCTGAACCGAAGACTGTGGCCCCGGAAATCTCTTCCAGGGCCCCCAATGTTGAGACAGGGGCTGAGGCCGCATACTTTCCTTCACTGGTACACAGTCTGGAGGATGTCTCTATGGATGAGGAGGACGAAGATGGGAATAACACCATCCCGTCACAACCTGTTCCATAAGATGACCAGACTGAAAGTGGCTCAAGCAAACATCCATCATGCCAGAGCAGCCTCGGCTGTCATCGGGAGGGTGTTTGCCAAGAACAACATGGGGCTGGCCCTCATTCAAGAGCCATGGTGCTACAAAGTTCAAATTAGGGGCCTTTCTAGTAAGCTTACAAAGGTAATATGGGATGCCATTGCTGACATTCCCCTCACCTGTATCCTGATTAGAAATGATATTAACTACTTTTGTCTTTCAGAATTCATGTCGCGAGATCTCACACCCATCATGGTAAAGTACATAGATGATGGGGTCTCTCGCGACATAGTCGTTGCATCGGCCTACTTTCCGGGAGATATAAATGACATCCCGGAAGAAGTCTATAAGCTGGCGAGGTATTGCCTATCCAAAAGGATTCCACTTTTGGTGGGCTGTGACTCAAACACACACAATACTATCTGGGGTAGCAGTGACACCAATAAACGGGGTGAGTCAGTTCTAGAATTTTTATTATCACTTAATTTATATATATTGAATAAGGGGAACACACCCACTTTTAGAAATGTAATTAGGGAGGAAGTTCTTGATCTGACTTTCTGTAGTCCAGAGCTAACTGATATTGTTAAGAATTGGAAAGTTTCGGACGAACACTCTCTGTCGGACCACAGCATAATTGAGTTCGATATAGGAAGTATAGTCACAAAAACGGTAGATTTAAGAAATCTTAGGTATACTAACTGGGAATTCTTCGATAGTTCAGTGCATTCACTACTCTCATCCTCAAACATACAAGGAATATATAAAAATCCGGTGGATCTAGTGGAAGGTGTCAATGAGCTGAATGAAATCATTTCCGAATCCTATGTTTTATCTTGTCCTCTAAGAACAAAGAAAAACAGCAGGAATGTTCCTTGGTGGAACTCTAGTCTGTCTACTAGACGTACTAAGGTGCGTAGGCTATTCAATCTAACTAAGCGTACGGGGTACTGGGAAGAATATAAAAAAGAGTTGACGATCTATAACAAAGAGATCAGACAAGCCAAAAGGACTAGCTTTAGATCCTTTTGTAAAAGTGTAAAGTCGACTCCTGAAGTAGCATGACTCCATAGAGCTCTTGCGAAAAACAAAGTCGATTTAAAGCTGGCATTGAAATCTGAGGATGGGACGTTCACGGCAAATGAAGAGGATCGCACTCTTCTTTTGCTGCGTGTGCACTTTCGTGGGAGCTCGATCCAGTTACCGCCATCTTTGCAGATGGATGCTCTTCCTAGAAGAGCAAGCAATAAATTATAACTACTGAGAGGTTGAGATGTGCCATCAGCTCTTTTCAGCCATATAAATCGCCGGGTGCGGATGGTATTTTCCCGATCCTTCTCCAAAGGAGTGGTGAGGCACTGATTCCGCGCCTGGTAAATATCACTAGGGCAAGTCTTGCTTTTGGGTACATACCGTTTGACATCCTTTGTACTTAAAGCAATGGAGAAAATAGTTAATATACATATCCTTGAGACCGTGTTGAAAAGGGAGCCTTTACATCCTTGTCAGTTTGCATATATTGCGGGAAAATCGACTGAAACCGCACTATACCATTTGACTGATTTTATTCAGGCAGCACTGGATAAAAAAGAAATAGCACTTTGTGTCTTTCTCGATATTGAGGGATCTTTTGACAACACTCCTCATGAATATATGATTAGGGCTCTTAACAATAGAGGAATAGATAATACCACTTCCAATTGGATACGAGCTTTACTTAACAGTATACTGACTGAAGCAGGTGACAAAACTGTTAAAATCAAAGTCAATAAAGGATATCCGCAGGGTGGGGTATTATCACCCATTTTGTGGAGCATAGTAGTTCATGATCTTCTGGTAAAACTCACAAATCTAGGCATATCATGTCAAGGATATGCAGACGATATTGTGATAATAGCTAGAAGAAAATCTGAATAGACTCTTTGTGAATGGGAAAATCAACTGAAACCGCATTATACCATCTGACTGTTTTATTCAGGCAGCACAGGATAAAAAAGAAATAGCACTTTGTGTCTTTCTCGATATTGAGGGATCTTTTGACAACACTCCTCATGAATATATGATTAGGGCTCTTAGCAATAGAGGAATAGATAATACCACTTCCAATTGGATACGAGCTTTACTCAACAGTAGACTGACTGAAGCTAAAGCAGGTGACAAAACTGTTAAAGTCAAAGTCAATAAAGGATGTACGCAGAGTGGGGTATTATCACCCATTTTGTGGACCATTGTAGTTGATGATCTTCTGGTAAAACTCACAAATCTAGGCATATCATGTCAAGGATATGCAGACGATATTGTGATAATAGCTAGAAGAAAATCTGAATAGACTCTTTGTGATATTATCCAGAGGGGCTTATTAACAGCTAGTGAATGGTGCCGGGGAACAGGATTGGAAATCAATGCCTTAAAGGCCACCATTGTGCCGTTCACTAGAAAAAGATCTCTGCCATATATGAAACCTATTCTTCTAAATGGTACACAGGTCGATATTAGCTTTGAGACCAAATACCTCGGAGTCATTTTCGACAAAAAGTTATTGTGGAAGGCTCATCTAACAGCAACCATCAAGAGGGCTACAGCTTCCTTAATGATATGCAGACGGCTTGCTGGTAAATCTTGGGGATGTGACCCAAAAATCGTTCGCTGGATGTATACCATGATGGTGAGACCAATCATCACCTATGGTTCTATAGCCTGGCCAAATAGAGTCAGACTTAAGACAGCGAAATCTGCATTAAGTAAAGTTCAACGCCCTTGCCGCCTGCCTTGTTAACACTGGAGCTATGCGCACCTGTCCAACAGCAGCAATGAAAGTAATACTAGATCTAACACCCTTACATCTAGTAATTCAAGACTCTGCTAGGAAATCTCTTACCAGAATACAAGAAATTATTTCGAGAGAATCAAATTACACCCAAAATACATGGGGTAAAAATTCTACTAAGAATACGGTATACTAAAATCTCACAAGGATTTTATGCCAACAAAATTCAATTTTGCACACAAGTACTGTACAATGATGAGTTGCAAAAAAGAATGGAAAGGTCTAACTGAGACGTATAAAATTAGAGAAAATTCCCTCTTATGGTATACTGACGGTTCTAAGACAATGGACGGAACTGGGGCAGGATTATTTGGGCCTAGAACCAACTACTGGTGTGGGACTGTATTGGGAAGCTAAACTCCCTAGGCAGTATGAACAAGTTATCTCTAATGTGGGTATCAGGCCACATAGGAGTAGAGGGAAATGAGAAGGCTGATAGCTTAGCTAGGAAGGCTGCGGCCTCTCACTTCAACGGCCCTGAACCCTTCTGTGGACTATCATCCAATACCATTGGAGGTCTGCTGAAGAAGTGTACAGATGCAAAAAGAAGTCAAACCTGGAAAACTCTTCCGGCAAAAAGAGAGTCCAAAGCTCTTCTGGGAGATTTTAATCCTAGAAGAGCTAAGGAGTTAATTAATATGCCATGGGGTAAATTAAGAATCATCACAGACATTTTAAGCGGACATTGTAGACTCAACTACCATTTGAACAAGTTGGGTATATCTTCAGATGCCATCTGTCGATTCTGTGGAGAAAGTGACGAAACCTTACTGCACCTGATCACAGACTGCGGACCATTGGCACACAAAAGACACAGGTGTTTTGGAGAATATATCTTGGATATGAGCAAGATCCCTCATCTTGATTCCTCCAAAATATATGAATTCCTGTCGGAAATTAACCTGACAGAAGATTTATAGATGATCATCTTTCTAATAAATAGGGGCATCACAATAGATCTTTCAGGTCGCAGTGTATAACACCCTTAAATATATCTATATATCTATATATATACCTCCTCAACAAAGCTTTTCCCTAACAGATCTCTTATATATTTTTAACATGTTAAACAGACCAGTATTAATATTGGTTCTCATCGCATGGAGTCCTCTGTGAAGAGCATCTACATACAATCCAAGGGGTCAAATTTTTCAAGTCTTCCTTTTGACATCCAATCCTAGTGTTTTAAACGACGGATCCCCCACCCATCATAGCACTCACAATACCCTAACACATATTGATCTAGCGTTGTGCTCTACGTTGCTTTTACCACTATACTCTTGGCATAACATTAATGACCTCCACAATGGCGATCACTTTCCAACAATAACTTCAGCATCATCCAACCGCTTCACCCTGTATCACAAATTAACACAATATAATATAAAAATTGCTAACTGTGAATTACTTCAAAATAAAATACTCACTTTCTCACTAAGTTCACCACGGGTTAACAACATCAATGGTGAGGCAGCATTTATTCAAAAAATCATTCGTAAAGCAGCAAACCAAGAAAATCTCTAGAACAGTACCTTGGTGGTCCTCAGAGTTAAAATGTCTCAGAATAAACAAAAAGCTCGCTGACTATTGATAACTTTATAACTTATAGCAAGTTCAACGCGATATTTAATAAAGCTAAAAAAGCCGCTAAGCTTCAAAGTTTTGTTGACTTCACTACCAAAATCATTTCAACTACCGCATTAACTCATATTTGGCAAAATATTCGTAGATTAGATTAGACACGTACACGCCATCTACTATACAATTAATAACAACATCGACTACGACAAAGTCCTTTCCAGCAGAAATCTGCACCGCTTTCGCAGAGATCTGGTCAAATCAATCACATGACTCGAGCTTTTCAGCAGCTTTTTGCGCCTCCAAAAACTATTTTTCAAACCATCCTGTATCCTTCGTCAGCTAAAACTAACATTATGGATAGCCCTTCAATCTCAGTGAATTTGAAGCCAACTGAAAATACCTTACTGGCACTACTCCAGGCTACGATAAAAACACTTACCCAATGCTCAAAAATGCTCCTAGACTGTTTAAAACCCGTATCCTTCTTCTTTTCAACAAAATATTAGACAGTCACCTATCCGCAATCTTATAAAACTGCAGTCATTATACCAATCAGAGAGCCAAACAAAGATATTTCACTATTAGACTCCTACCGTCCTACTAACTTACGGTTCAATAGTCGGGTGGCCAGCTCTAGATAAGGGCTATAACGTTCAGAGACTTAGTAGAGTTCAAAGAACAGCTGCCGCTGGCATTGTAGGGAGCCTGAGAACATGTCCAGCCGAGGCACTCAACGTATTGCTACACATCTTCCCTATCGACCTGTACATTAAGAAAGTAGCCTGCAACAGTTCGCTAAGGTTAAAAGCGACAAACTGCTGGTCTGAGCGAACGTACGGTCATGGGAGGGTGCTATACACAGTGCCGAGGGAATTAACACAAATGACGACAGATTACATAGCACCACAACTGGACTTGAAAAAGGACTTCAAGGTTAGATTTTTCCCTCAAGAAAATTGTGGTCGAAAAGGAAACTCCAAATGGAGACCGATATACCCATTTATACGGACGGGTCAAAAATGGACCAGGGCGTGGGGGCGGGGTTTTTTCTCCGCACGCTAGCATTAACTACTGTACACGCCTACCCGATACAGCTACAGTTTTTCAGGCGGAAGTACTCGCGATCAGAGAGGCATGTCGACAGATCGCATCGGTTGCTATTTTTGTGGACAGCCAGGCTGCCATAAAAGCCCTACAATCAAACACCATCAACTCCAGACTGGTCAGACAGTGCAGGGAGGAACTTGAGGCGGTAGGTCACAATGCTGACATCACAATCATCTGGGTCCCCGGACACAGGAATATAGATGGAAATGAGAAGGCTGATGAATTGGCGCGCAGAGGAGCCTCTCTCGATCTAGCCCATGTGGAACTAGTACCTGTTTCCATGGGTGCGATTAAGAGGGGCATCTACATGCACTGTCTTACCTTAGCGGGCAATAGATGGAGGACACTTACAACATGGAATACATCCCGGGCGACCTGGCCAGTCTTTAACGCAGGGAGATCTAGGGATCTCATAAACAGGGATCGCATGGACACCACCCGCCTCACGGCGGCCTTTACGGGTCACTGGCTCGTGGGTACTCATGCAGAGAAATTGCAGAGACCGTACAATACCCATTGTAGAAGTTGTGGAAATTCAGAAGAGAAGGAAACTTTAATCCGTTTTCTTTGCGAATGCCCGGCTCTGGCGGCCGCAAGAAATAGAACACTAGGAAACTATTTCCTAGCGAGTTTATCCGATCTCTCAGGTGTAAAACCGAAAGATCTTTTAAGATACCTAAACTCCACAAAGTGGATTTAGTGAACACTCCATCGTTTTCTCCGGCGTTAGGAGAGGTTGTGGTATCAAAACGTCGCTAAGGCGATAATTGTGATCCATGTGAGGACCGACTTGGATCAGCCACTGAAACCAACCAACCAACCAACCTACCGTCCTATATCGCTATCGCCCTGCATAAACAAGCTATTAGAAAAATTGCTTTCTAAGCGATTGATGTGGTTTCCTACTTCGACTAAATCACTTTCACCCAATCAATTCGGTTTGAAACCAATTTCTAGTACAACTGACGCTTTATGTTATTTAGATCATTTGATATAAAAAACTTATCTAAACAGAATCATATATCAATTCTATCCATTAATTTTGCGAAAGCACTCGATAGAGTTAGTATTAACATGGTTCTATAAAAGCTACATTAGCTAAATATCAGCCACGTCTGAGCACATCTGACGTAAGGAAAAGGGGCGCTATTGAAATCAGTCCAACTGATGGCAACTCCGCCAAAAAAAAGCAGGGCTTTTGATACTGCACCAGGGGTTGCTATGAAGAAAAGTTTGCCAAAACTTGCACCGAAACCAGAGGCTGCCACCGGGAAGGCGGGTGTCAGTTATGCCATCGTCACCAAAGGCGTTAGGCTGGCTGTAATACCAAAGTCCTACCCGAAGGTCATCCTTTCGCGTGAGGAGCCAACTCGAAAACCTATTTATGGATGAAAGGGTTCTGAAACCGAAATTTAATTTGAGGGCATCCACTTTCGACCAGACTTCATCCTGATCGATTGTTCCACCGAAGCGGTTGCTGAATGAGTGAAGACGACGTTACCCAAGCTAACTGGTTGGAAGGGGACAGATCTGAAGACGTGGACTGGATATGCTATCCCTGGTGTACATCTGATGACGGTATACCTTCCTCGAGCAGCTGGTACCGACGACAAAAAACTCCTCCAAAGCGCTGAGCACCAATCTCTGGAGAATCTTCAGTAGCAAGGACGAGAAGAACGGCAAGCTGTTAACGATCGGCATTGATGACCGATCGCTTGAAGTGATCAAAGTCAAGGATTGTAGAGACCTTGTAGCGGTGCAGACCCCGATCAATATCAACGTGTGTACACGTGAAATTGTACTTGCATCAGGATACCTACCAGGGGAAGATACTCGGGTCCCACCCGAGCTTGTCCGCAAACTGGTGGAGTACTGTGAAAGGAAGAAGCAACCTCTAATACTTGGATGTGACGCCAATGCGCATAACGGGGTATGGGGCAGCACAGACACCAACAAGCGTGGTGGTGAGTGCCTTCTTGAATTTATAATTAGTAATAAATTAGAAATTCTCAATGTGGGTAACACATCCACTTTCGTAACTAGCGTGCGGAAGGAAGTCTTAGACATAACCTTAGGAAATGCCTGGGGCTTTAGTCTTGTTAAGAATTGGATAATATCCAACAAACCATCAATGTCCGATCATAGAATACTACGATTTAACATAGAGGGGTTGCAATTAACGCAAAGAACTTTAAGGAATCCGAGGAAAACAAACTGGGAAAAATATTTAAACAATCTGAATGGAAACCTAAGGCAACTAGAATTAGGCGACTGCATCAGAAACGAAATACAACTAGAAACTACGGTAGAAAGTCTCAATAAAGCAATTATTGATTCATACGAAGACAGCTGTCCAATAAGCAAGGTAAACTCTACCAAGGACGTACCTTAGTGGAACAATGATCTAAACAAACTAAGAACTGAGGTTCGTAGGCTATCTAATAGATCAAAAATTACCGGGGATTGGACGGAATACAGAAGGACTCTAACACTCTAACTCAAAGAGATTAGAGAAGCAAAAAGGACAAGTTTCAGAAATTTCTGTGAAAGCCTTGATCACACCACTGAGGTTTCAACATTCTATAAAGTGATTGCCAAAGGCAGTAGTATATCATCCACCAACCTTGGGCTAAGAGAAATACTCTAGGTCCACGATGGGGGAACAATAGATCTTATAGGACGCAGTGCAACATCCCCTCAACGATAATAACAATAAATATCAGTCCAAAATCCAAAATTATATAATTACATAAAAAGGTTTTTATTAAATCGGAAAATACGTTGCGAGTCAACAATGTTCACTTTTCAACTTATCCACTACACAACTTATCTACCACAAGGTTCTCCATTCTCGGTAACTTTATTTTTATTAGCTTTTGATGACTTCTTCTAAGTCATAAAAGCATCAGTCACTGCCTTTACGCAGATGACCTATACTTGCTATGCAATAAAAAAAATCCAGATGAAATTCTTACTAATGTTGCATTAGGAATTGGGCCCAGAATTCTGACGCTAAAATGGCAATAAATAAGTGCAAACATTTGCACGTTTGTCAGAAACTTAACTGTAATCCTATTAACATTAAACATAATACCCACACAATTGTAAATGAAAATATTCTTAAAATATTAGGTTTAGTATGTAAATGTAAAAATAATTTTAGAAACATTGTAATAGCTTAAGAAAAAGGTTAAAGGTTTTGCCAACAAAAGTTAAAAGGTTTTGCCAACAAATTTGTAGCAAAGGTCGCATCTTCCTATCCCATCAAGAACACTCTCACAAACTGGCAGAATTACAATCATGAATACAAGTCCTTCAAAACTAACCACACTACCTTAATACTCCCATCATCGACTACTACTGCAATGAACAGATGCTTCGTTAGACTTCGGTTTGGACACACAAACATCATGCACGTACGCCTACTGAAAAACGAATCTCCACCTATATGCCAGTTTTGCTGTATTTCCCAACTCGCAGTTTCACACATCCTCGCAGATTGCCCACTCATCACCCGCTCCAGAAATTTTAACCAAAGACCGATCAATTTACTCTGTGAATCTTCCGTAGAAAATATTCAAACTATTTTTAATTTAAAAAAAAAAACTATCCACAATTTAATTTAATAACTTTAAACATTTATATTTTATCTAAGATTAATTTAAACAAAAGCCAATAGTTCTTGCAACTAGTGCTTTCTTAATTATAATTTAATAATAATAATAATAATAATAAAAATTATGCTTAGCTTTATTTCTGGCGCCATCAACAATGTCTCAACGCTGCTGGATAGTATTATAGCTAGTATGTTAGATTGCAGTAGGATAAAAGCAGAATAAACGGGCGCAAATTTAGATAAGAGACCTGCTCAAAGAGGCATTGTATTATCTCCACTTCTGTAGAATAAAAGGAGAATAAAATCTTAAAGCAGTGTAAAGATACACGCGCATGTAAAAGCGATCCACGGAACCACCAGGGTTCTAATTGTATTATAAATTACCGCTAATAGATATTTTTGCAGCAATATTAGCCACTTAACAATTTACTGTTAAATAGTTTGAGGACTATGTGGGAAGACGTGTCATTACCAACACTTATGTATGTCTTCTTTCCTAGACATTAGACAATCAAGAAAAACATCTATAGAGGACGGAGGGAGCTAGGTCCAGAACTTTCCAAATTTTCGTACTGTATAAAATGGCTAAAGGACACGGAGCTCGCGTAAACTAATCATCAGTCATTTAAACTGCCTGATTACTGCAGCGGAGGTATCTCCAACCAGAAAACTAATAATTCAACTATAAGATTCTACAGACAGCCAGGTAGCAATTAAAGCATGTCAGCAATTAAAGGCTGCTCCATGGATAGGTTCTCCGTCAATCGGTCAGCACATAAGAGGCATAGAGAGAAATGAGACAGTGGATTGGTCCAAAAATGTGTCGAAAGGGCTGATCAACATCATACTGAAGACTAAAAATAGTCAATAGAGGTTTGAAAAAAAAACATGTTGAGAAAGGGAGCAACGCGGGGAAGCAACGTTACGAAACGAACCGAGTTTGGTTTCACTATTGTAATAGTAAAAATCAAAAAGTAGTAAATCGCTAGAAATAAAGAAATAGATTTATGAAAAAGTTGGAAATGACTTCCTTATTGGTGTAACCCAAGCACTCTTTCAAAAATAATAAGTTTTAAATGAAATGGAAAGGAAGCTACGTGGAAAATACATACATTTTTCCCCTGGTAATTCTGAAAAACAAAAATTTATTTTCTGAAAAAACTCTAGCTGTTAGGAGGTTTGCATAAATATAATGAATTATTTATTTAATTAATATTTTTCCACATAGTAATTAAATGTATAGACTTGTACTTGCAATCTTTATACCTAATATTCAGAAATCAAACAATTTTTTTTAGAAATGTTATCACAAATTTCAAATGTTGGCAATAAATTCAAAATATGGAGGTGCTGCACAACATTCATTCCTGAGATAGTCATCGGACAAAAATTTTATTTTGGAACCAGAGTATAACAAGAATCTGCTTTTGCCTATAGTTCACTTTAGTAATATTGGTCCTATAATTTATAAAAAATTAGTAATTCAACAAAATAAAATAGAAAATATGGTCTTACATTTCGTTTCTCTTTCATACGGTTCTAATCAGTTTCAAGTATCATAACAAATTCCGTATAATTTTACTCGCTATCGAGTGAGAGAATACTAAAAACACAAAAATTCCGCACGGTCGAAAGAATTCCACTCGTTCACGACTGCGGTAATTTGCCTCCGAATTGTCTTCGCATAGCAAGTTCTTTTGCACTTTCCTGTTAGTGTCGTAAAATGTTTACCTTCAGTTCATGAACCAGCTGCGCTAAGATATTATGTATCAATTATTTTGTTTTCTTCCATTTTATTAATTGTAATGAACAATGATCGCATTCACTTCAACTTTAGAGTTAAATTGAAAACAAAACTGGAACTTATGAACTTTACTGCACTTTTCTGTTCGCGTCGCAAACGTCAGATTACTTAACTAAAAATGCACAAAGTGAACTTGATCTGCACTAGTTCTTGCGACGAGAACAAACCTAAATATATCCTACGCCATACGATGTATATTTTTAAGATGCTCTCGTAAACCACCTTTGGTGGTAAATCGACGTTGGCAATAGCGACAGGGTATGACGCAGCGTTTACATACTTCTTTCTCAAGGTGCTCTTCAAGTTTCTCTTTGTGACGGAATGGGTAGCCGCATTGAGGACAGTATACTGTTTCATTTTTATGCACTACTTCATTATGATACTTCCATAGATCGTATATTTTAAAATACTTATCACAATCGCTGCAGTGATATCGGGTATTGGTTGCATGCGCAGCAAGGTAATGCCTTCGAAGGGTAAATGCCCGTGTAAATGTTTGCTCACAATTAGGGTCGGCACATTTAAATCGGCGTGGCCCGTGGCGTTGCTTAGTGTGCTCGAATAAATGCACTTCGCGTGTATAGGCATTGCCACATTCATTACAAAGAAACGTTTTATCGTCTGGGAGGGTGTTGTGGTCTATTTGAATATGGCGGTAAAGTTTCGGTTTCCATGAAAAACGTTCAGTACAAAATGTGCAGCAGTAGATATTTGGATCATTTATTTTGTGTTTCTCGCGTTTATGAGCAACGAATAATTTTCCAGTTTTTGTCTGAAATGAACATCGATCACAATTAAATTGGGATCCATTAGTCGATTTACGTGAATGTTGGCAGATCTTTAACAATATATTATCAGGAATTTCCTTTTCTATGGCCGTTAACGGTGCATCATCATTTCCTATCATCTCGCGTTTGATGGTCCTGTCCACCATGTCTGTAACATAGCTATTGGAACTGTTTTCTTTTAATTCTATTTCTACTTTTTCAAGTGGATTATGCTCTGATAACGATGCATCTGCCGATTCGTTTACAGTCGTGCATTGATAAGGATTTCGCCTGTCTAAATATTCGTCAGACTCTTGACAACGAAGAATAATAATTTCAGCAGCTAGCACTGATATAGCGCATTGCATACAAATTTGTGCAGCAGGTTCAGTACTTGGTAATATCTGTTTAAAAACTATTTTTAGAATATTAAAATCCAACATTACAAATAACAAACCTTGACTCCACTTATGTTATAAATTACCGTCGGCAAAAATTTGTTCCTTCTGTACTCATAAATTGAGGAAATGCCAGTTTTAGCTTTCAAACATACCCGACAGAATTGTGGAGAACCTTCTAAATCCGTCATTTTGCGTAATATTTTTAAATAAAAAGGTCTATTTTAATGACACCAAATCAGAACTTCAATTATTTTATATCTATTAATTTTGAGTAGTTTGTTGGCTATGTTTGTTCGCTATGAGATCTAATACACACATTTTTCAGACCGTATATCCATAAATCAGAGAATATGAGAAGTGAAACTTACTTAACAATTCACACAAATCACTTGCATTCCTGGCAATTTTTTCCCCACTGGATGTAAACAAACTAATTTTTCATTCCCTACTGGATGTAAATAAACTGGTGAGTTTCGGAAAAAACACTATTTGGGGTTGTCGTTCGTTAATATTTTAATACTATTCTCATTCCAAAAAGTACCAAATTCAATTTAGAGAATACTATTTCTGATTAATAAATTTTATCATTACTAATATTGGTTACACTACTCTATACGCTACAATAAATTTATTAAAACTATTATTTAATTCTTATATTAATTTATAATTTTTTTTTGGCTTGTTTATTCTTTTTAATGAACTTAATGCCAACAAAAGTACAAAAAATTAAAGAAAATATTTATCTATTATAATAAAATATTTATCTATTATCATTAAAGTATGTTGTTAATCTTACTTTAATTGTTTAGTAATAAACATAAGAGGAAAAAGCAACACAATTCTGTACGTATGTTTAGTTAAATAAATGTTATATACTTTGTTTTTGTTTTGAAACAAATATTTTTGAGGGCATTTTAATTTCAATTCATAGCTAAAAATCTAATGAATACAGAGTATATTCGAGTCTAATTGCAATGTATTAGTCAAATTATAAAATTCCAATGCAAAAGCAGTATTTAAATATATGAATTCTGCGGAATTTTGTAAATTTAAAAAAAAAAAAAAAATATATATATATATATATATATATATATATATATATATATATATTTACATATATGTATATATATATATAATGTTTCTGGTAAAGCATGTGTACATTTAACAATGTATTAGTTTAAATACTAACTTGCATCTAAATAGATTTGATAGTTTATATAATTTCGTTATTTTAATTATTTAAAATTAGCAAAATTATAACAAATTCCATGTAGCGAACAAAATATTATATACATAGAATTACTCAATACGTTGTCAAAATTCATGAACCGCTCAGTGCCGTGTATGAAATCAATACTGTAATTTAGTGAAATTTTATTACTATAGTCTTGCAAGAAACATTTAATTAAATACGTCGACTTCTTTTAAATAAATATTGCATCAGAATTTATCAAAAAACTATATAAAAATCAAACAATTGAATATCACAATAAAAAAAAATTCTTAACAATCAATTAAGAAAAGTAATCCTAATGGGCAACCCAGGTCGAGCTCGGAGAAAAAATTCACCATTTTCCATTCTGGCGTCCAGTGCCTTAAACGGAAACTAAAGTATTTAATATTTTGTAGCTTGAAGTAGTGATTGAGAGTGATTAAATACAAAATTAAAAAGTGTAATTTCAGAAGCAGTGAGCTATAATTATAAATTGTTTATAAATTTGTAATTGAAGATAAACTTATTATGTGTTTGGGGCTGCCCATACAAACTTTTCACTCGAAATTTGTGTACTTTTATTACAATTTTATAAAATATTTAATTAGCACGATACTGATATAAGAACATTAAATTTAACACGCAATTGTATACCAACAATGCATTATATATACTAAAATTATTCGATTTATTTTTAGATATGTAATGTATAAAAAAGCTAACTTTGCATTAATATATACGAGTATATGGAACTGAAAAAAAAAAATAGTTTAAATATTGTTGCATACAAATTTTTCTTATTCTTATTTAGCTGCATTGTATATTTATTCCGCTTTACTAAGAAAAAATACTATAAAGTGATAAACTCTATTATTCTGATTGTTCCTTTTTTCTTTTCCTACCACAATTTCGTAATATGAAATTTTTAGTACAATGGCACCCGTTTTTTCGAGGTGAACTCACATATACTGTATAGGTTTTCTTTCATATGGTAAAAAATTTGACGTTTAAGTTACAGCCCTTTGACAAGAATTTACTAAAATGCATTATCTACTTCTGACTGATTTTCCCATGGTGCACTTACCAGGTGGCAGCAAGAGATAGTCGCTCTTCTCATAGTTCGTTTTTAACATTTGCTAATTTTCTTATTCGTAGCTTGCCTAGTAGCTGAGACTTGCTTTATCTCAAAACTGAAAGGCCACTTCAAATTTTTAACAATTTTACAAATTCAAAAACTTACCACATGGGATATGCCCAAGAATGATAGAATAAAGAGATTGGGCTTTGCGCAGGTCCTTTAGGTTTGCTTTTCGATTTTGACAGTTCGATGTTCAGACGACTACTTCAAAATTGGCCCTATTCTGAGCGCACATAACAGAAAAGTCTGTTACCTTAAGTAAATGTCATTTCTCTTGGGGTGTGAGTCTAGCATGCCTACCACTAGACCACAGCGGGATGCATTTCTGAATATAAAAACTTTAAAATCAAGTGAAACTTCTATTTATGTCTAAGATTCTGGCAGCAGTGCTGTCTTGAGATAATATTAAATTTTTTTGGTATGACATTAACATATCGAAACTTACATGAATTAAAACATTGCCATGAATTATAGCTACTCGAGACACTATGTAACCCCACGTCTCCACGGGCTATTTTTTATGGTATGCAATTGGCAATATCAATGGAGAGAGCAAATTGAATCAAGTTGGCAATTTATGGGTTGCAATATTTCAAGTCATAAATTGCCAACATCCTGTGTTGCAATCAGTTTTCATTTTGTTAGTTTGACAGCCGTTTTTCATTATTTCGTGACGCTCACATTGGCAGCATCTTCGAACATTTTAGTTTAACCGCGTTTATTAAATTAATAAAAGCGCTATAATGGGTGGAGTCTGTGCATTTCCCTTCTTTGTTAAAAAGGATTCTCCCAGAATGTCGGCTGCCTTCTTTTGCCCTCTTCATCGCATAAATCAAGCAATTATTTTAATGAATCAAGAGCGCCGGCACACCGAACTAGAATGCTTGACGACATTTTCAAAATGACGATGACATAACATGGCAATGCCCACCATTAAAATATTTGCAACCTTTGCAATGAAATTTGACAGTTGTTATGCCACCAAAAATTGGCCGTGGAGACGTGGGGTAAGGTACTAATTTGGTATAATGTCTCCAAAAAGAATGTTATTTTTTAGTTATCGTAACGAAAAATTTCTGTTATGATAACGCTGAGTTTTTCTCTGACTTTACGCATAAAAGTTCTTTGTTATCCATCAAACCGGAGCAAAATATAGAAATCAAATGGATATAATAATTTTGTTAAATGTACAAATGTGAATTAAATGTACGTGCAGCATTAATGTGCCTGTGGTTTGTTTTATAATCATTCAATGCCCGCAAAATCATATTTTGCTGCATGAAAAAAAAAACATAAAACTCTTTTCATTCAACAGTCGTTTTTCTAAAACGGTACATATTTGATTAAATTTAATAGTGTGTTACGTTTTAGGAAATATGGATGGGACAAAATACTGTACGAAATTTATTTCGATAAAACTCATTTATAACAATTGTTGGAATCCCTTCTTTGTTTTTTTTAAAAAGATTAATAAAAAAAAACAACAACAACAACAACATATAGCAAGCCGAAAAGCAACTTTGCAGAGAATTTTACTTCAAAAAAGTATTCGTAATTCCTTAAGCAGGCGAGGAAGGATTTCCAGGAAAATTATATCTATCTCGCACAACGAACCAAGCATCATGTTATGCTCATTCATTCCGTAAAAGCTTTTGATGGCGATCAGTGTGTCTGTTGTAACAAAAGTAAAATTAAAAAACAATGGGCAGGAAATGTAAGGAAACCACAACGGAGGAAAGAAAAATTATTTTTAAGATGCGAGAAAACGGGAAAACATTAAAATAAATATCTTCATATTGTAGCAGAAGTATTTCCACCATCCAGTATAATCTTAAAAGAAATGTTTTGGAAAACTTGCAACGATCTGGTAGACCAGCGAAGTTGACATTTCGTGATAGGTCTAAGATAATAAGATGTATCAAAGAGAATCCACTCATTTCTGCACATAATATCAACGTAAACCTTAAAGAAGATGTTGGTATTCAAGTAAGTGATGAAACTGTGCGCAATGTGCTCAGATCAGCTGGCTACAACGGTAGAACACCAAGAAAGAAACCTTTTGTTTTTGAGCGAAACCGGAAGAAGCGTTTGGAGTTTGCAATGACATATCAAAACCACGATAAACAGTTTTGGTCAAGTGTTATATTTGGCGACGAAACTAAATTCAACATATTTGGACCTGATTGTGGCAACAAAATATGGCGAAAAAAGAACTCAGCGTTGGATTCGCGAAATACATGCCCAACAGTTAAAATCGGAGGTGGAAGTGTGTTGATGTGGGGGTGTATGGCAGCGAATGGGGTAGGAAATATGCAATACATATCTGGGAAAATGAACCATGTGCAGTATATCGACATTTTAAAAAATAATCTACAATCCAGCGCCGACAAACTCGGTCTTTCGGATCGATATTTCTTTCAGCAAGATAATGATCCGAAGCATACTGCACACAACACGAAGATGTGGATCCTTTACAATACTCCGAATATATTGCAAACTCCTCCCCAGTCGCCTGACTTAAACCCCATCGAGCACTTATGGGCAGATATGGAAAAATCTATACGTAAACACCCAATATCATCAATGGGACAGCTAAAAAATGTGATCGAGGAAGTGTGGGCGTCCGTGTCAACAGAGAGGACAAAAAAACTGGTTCAATCCATTCTAAACCGTTTGATAGAAGTCATAACACTTAAAGGATATGCTACAAAATATTAATATTCAATTTTTAAAATGAAATATTAAAATTAAATCAAAATTACGAATACTTTTTTGTGATCATTTTATAAGTACAGTTTCTATTTACTCAACATCATTGTTCATTTTTCTATTTTTTTTCTATTCTTTCTTATAACCAAACAATTAAGTTCGCCGTAGTGTAATACCTGAATTTTCTTAAAATAAATTACATGGAACATACAAAAAAAGTGTTTTATTTAAGAAAAATTACAATTACGAATACTAATTTGTATGACTGTATATACTGGACACGCACCAGATTTTTACAACCACAAACATTGGGTTGGAACTGAAATAGCACAAAACAGTAATTTACATACAATAAGTAAATAAACATAACGTTTTGTATAAATACTTCGTATATTTGTCCTTTTTCATATGATGATTTGCTGAAATAAAAATTTGTGTTAATCAAGAGTAAAACGAAAAAACTTAAAAAACTTATAAAGTCCTTCCTTCCGTTTTATTTAATTTTGAAATCATAACAGGTCCGAACATCTTTTGAAGACTCCGTAACAGATTCGGAGAAAAAGCGTTTAAGGAAAACCACCTTTAAAGGATCTGCTATGAACCCAAATCTACTATATTTTGTAACAGACTTTACGTAGCATAGCAGATATTTGCAGAATAAGGCCCAATATCAAAGTTATTTGAATAGTGCATTACGAGCCGTATGTTTTTTTTATTATAAATTGTGATTATTTAATTATATTTGTGGAATCCTTCAAACGCATCCAAAAAATGAAGTGTGTGGTATCTGGTTGTACTAATGGCTACAAAAAATCGGCATCGGGGTGCCGTTTATTCACATTTAGGTTTCCCAAATAAAAGGATGCTAAAACGAGGCGCTGTGCCATCAATTTATAAGCAAGGGGGAAAAAATCCAGAGATTTTCAACGAGTTCAACGAGTACAAAAAAATTGTTGCCGAATTTCGAAATAAAGCTTCAACAACACGCGAAAGTAATGCTTGTTATCAGTTTAGAAAATTTTTCGGCGAGACGAATGAAGAAGCTATTAAAAACATAAACATTCCGGAAGCTTTTGATCCAGAAAATCAAGAAAATCTTGAAACCAACAGAATTTTCGATAAACGAAAGCCATGCAAATGCCTCTGTTGTGAGTTAGAACCAAGCTACCTACGTGTAGTTGACTCATAGCATCGACTCCTAATAGATGCCACACTCTGTTGGATTAGCATGTGCTAAAATTGTTTAACAATAAGACATACTTTTAGGGTCTAAGTATTTTAAGCTAAAATGGTTTGTGAAATATTACTATGTAAACTTTTAGGGTATTACAGTAACGCAGTCGAGTCGGCGAGGGCAGCGTAATGCACCGTCGCCACTTTTGAAGTAGGTCAGTTGGCTTGACCAACTGACACCAATTAGCAGGTGCGGAACTGGAACACCAGAAAGGTCAGTTCACAGACTGAGATAGGTGTAAAGAAATAGTATATACGATTTAGTTTTCGTAACAATAAATCTTCTTGTGATTTTAATCTTAAAGTGAAAAGTGTCTTTGGTTTTCAATTAAAACGTTAGGGCTTTAAAGTTTACAGCTACGCCCCCAGCGAACCGCGACAGGACGTCCCCCGCCAAACAAGCAAGGACACCAACCCCAACACCTCAAATGTAAGGCTTATGTCAACTCTAGCGCAATAATTTGAAGATTTTCCAAATAAAATGTTAGTTATAATAAGACCCATGAAAATTACTTCTGAGGACATTGCGCACACGGAGTTCGACGATTTAGCGTACGGTGGACCGGAAAATTTAGCCGGCTATATTTTCCATAGACCAGGCGATGATATATCCAGCACTTCATTTAAAAGCAATGAGCATCATTCGCTCTCATGTGTAAACCACTTAAGTGAAGGCGGCTTATCAGTGCCCAGTGCTAGCATGATGGAATACATGAGCAGTCTGGATTCAATTTCTGTTACTTTTAATGGATAAAATCTCCTTATAAACCTAAATGAGTTTCATTATGTCTTTCTTTTTAATTTTACATATTGAAATGTATGCAATGTTAAGATTTTTGTTTACAAATCGTATGCGAGTTTGACAGCTCAACAAGTTCGATATTGTGACGTAGATGCGCAGAACGAAAGTTTTTTTTAACTCTCTCGGCGCAATCTTTGTATTTTGTCATTCCTGGGATATGCTCATATGCCTAACGCTTTGGGCAAAACAACCACCAGGAAATCACAGTCGTTGTTTGTTGTACTCTGTTTTAATTTCGACTTGCTCCATGGAAATCAATTGATGATTATATTGTGGGTGATAAACATTTAAATTAAATATATTTTTCATAAATAACTGTGCAGCTCTAACCTAATTCTTCTTACCAGACTTACTCACATATAATAATCTTACAATCAGTTAATCAGATAACTATGCTTCATATATTAAATATTTTAATCTGAGCTAAATTTAAAAAAGAGTAACAAAATTAATATGCAAATTAAAATAAATTATTAGGTTGTCAACAGCAATCAGCTGTTTTTGCCTAACTGATAATACCCGTGACAATCAAATTTAATGTCATTAAACCTGTAAAAAAGACATTAGTTTATGACCCCTAAGGTTTTTTGTTCGGGCAACAATCCACGGAGTGAGAACTAATAAGCTGTTGTGCTTATTGGATTGTTGCCCGAACAAAAAACATTAGGGGTCATAAACTAATGTCTTTTTTACAGCTTTTGCAGTGTTTTAGTGTTTGTAGTACTATTTCCTCAATTTCAGCTGACTCACCAAGATGTTAAATGGATTAACCTTGAATTTATGTGGGTCTCACTATTTCTGGTCTATACTAAAGTGGTCAAATGATCAGATTTTGATATTTAACAACTGTTATAGCTTTAAAATTGTATTATTTTTTTTGCTAATTGACTCCTTCCTAGCAGACGTATTCGAAGATAGGACATCATCAACACTAACACGCAAAAGTTATTTTAATAATATAATAGTGTTTCTATAATAAACACCTGGTTAGCTTTAGGTTAGTGTCGCAAATTTTGTTGTCTATACTTATAACTTCGGAACTCTAATTCACAACTGTTAAAATACCCTTTCATTGGGAAAATTCCATCTCTTCTAACTTTATCTGTCCCTATCACTACAAACTAGTTAAAAAAAACCCTCAGAGGCGGCGTAAGGCGTGGACTACGTGGGCGATCGCACGCTCTAGCGGTCCGACGGGCCTCGCGCCTCCGAACTTTATGCAGATTTCTTTGACACATTAGTACTTAAAATTAATTAGCCACGCCGTTCTTAAAATATTTGCGTATTAAGTTTTCTAAATTTCAATATTATGCAAATCTGTCAGAATAAGCGCAATGAACAAAAACAAGACCGTTCAGTTTAGCAGGTTTATTAGAAACAAAGATGATTACATGACACAGTTGGAACAAGAAGTTAGAGCTTGACAGCAGTTGGGTTGCCTATGCTTATATTAACTTTGGTACCATATACCTACATACTCTGCCTCTACCCAAATGCGATTACACAAACATTTAATCAGAATCAAGAATTTATATACATAGTGGCAAAATTTTCACAAAAATATGGTTCAATCGAAAATTAAGCAAATTCAATTTTTAACAGTTTACAAAATATGTAATGTTTATCTTTAGTTAGACATTTTGTAAAAACATCAGCTACATTTTCCGAAGATGGAATGTACTGGATACCAATCTCGTTCGAAAGATGTTTCTCACGAATGTAATGGTACTTGATGGCTATGTGTTTGCTGCGTTTGTGAGCAATGGGATTTTGGACCAAGAATTGCGCGCCTTGGTTGTCACAAAAAATTGTTGTTGCGCGATTTACGTAGGCCTCAAATCTCATCTCCTTTAGCAAACTTCGGTGGAATGAAATTTTTTTCGCTCCCTGGCACATCGCAATATATTCCGCTTCCATGGTACTTAGCGAAACCACATGCTGTTTTTTCGACTCCCATGCGATGGGGGTGCCACCAAAAATGGAACAAATCCACTGTAGGATTTGCGATCAGTCGACACAGAACCCCAATCTGCGTCTGTAAAACATACCAAATCTTTGTTATTACATGTGTATGTTAACGTACCTTTAGTATTTGCTTTTAAATAGCGCAAGACATGTTTCGCCGCTGCGAAGTGCTCCTTGTGCGAATGTGCGTGAAACTGCGCCAATTTTGACACGATATGTGCGATGTCAGGTCGTGATATTACCGCTAAATAGGTAAGACCCCCAATGAGCGATTGATAGCTCTTTATATCGAACCCTTCGCAGTCCTTTTCGCCGCACTTTTGCAAAACAGTGCCCGATGCGAATGGTGTAGTGGCTGGTTTGCACTCGTGCATATTCCACCGCTCCAGAAGCTCACGTGTATATAGATTTTGGTTAATTGATATATCGCCGCGTAGTCCGTCTCGCTCGACTTCCATCCCCAAATAGAATTTTATAGGACCTCGATCAACTGCTTCCACCTGCGCACTGAGTTGCTTAACGATGTCGCGCATTGTTGATTCGAGAGAGCACGCCAAAAAAATATCATCAACATAAAGTGTTATGATGTTAGTTTCTCCATCTCTCATCATGGTGTACAAACATGAGTCCGTCTGGTATCGAGTGAAACTAATTTGAGAAAGAATAACGTTGATTTTGGTGTTCCAATCTCTGCCTGCTTGCTTAAGCCCGTACAATGATTTCTTTAATTTGCAGATTTTATTGGGAAACTTTTCATTTGTGAACATCTCCGGCTGGCGCATAAAAACGCCTTCTGTCAGCTCTCCGTTGAGGTATGCCGCTACGATGTCAATATGGTTAACAAGAAGTTTATGTTTCGCAGCAAGTGCAAGCATAAGCCGAATAGCTGAGTGCCTCACTATTGGTGCGTATGTGTCAAACAAATCTTCAAACTTCCTCTGACAGCATCCTTGAGCAACTAAACGGGCTTTGCGCTTTTCTATCGTACCATCAGCATTAAATTTGGTTGTAAAAACCTATCTGCATCCGATAACGTTTTTTCCTGCTGGACAGTCAACCAACTCCCAGGTGCCGTTTTTCATTAAACTATCAAATTCCACCTACATCGCGTTCTGCCACTGAGTCCCATTTGCTGACTCTAGCGCTTCAGATACTGTGATTGGATTTGTAATAATACTGTTCAATGATTCAGTGACATACAGTTTGCTCGGCCTGCCAGGTCTGCCAGTGCGATTTATTCGCGGTCTGCCTCTCTTTCGCTTTCCCGCAGCGACTTCCACCGCTTCGTCAGACGACCATTCCTGCTCTTGAGCCTCTCTTCCATCCGAGCTTTCGTGTACCTCTCTTGCATTTACGCCTACGCGCGTTGCAGTGCGCGCTATATCTGCGCTAATGCTCTCACCGTCGTTGCTAATATCTTCGCCGGCTTCATTGCCTGTGCCATCAATACCTGCACTTTTCACGTTAGCGCGCTCGCTACTGCTACTTCTATTGTTGGTCTCATAGTTTGGGTCTGCGTAAACGAAGAATCTATCCTTGGCGTTTTCCACTGCTTGATCTGCGACAGCTGCATCACTTAATATAATTGAGTTGTCGAAGAAATTGACGTCCCGTGCAATAGTTATAGTTTTCGATGCTTTGTTATAAAGCCTATAACCCTTCGTATTACTCGCGTAGCCAACAAAAACCAGTTGTGTACCTTTTGGCTCAAATTTCGACCGATTCCGATTCTTGTCAAGTACAACAGCATTACAGCCAAACGTTCGGAAATGTGCTACAGATGGTTTCCTTTCGAACCAACGTTCATATGGAGTTTCGTCATTCAATATCTTTGTATGAGAACGATTACGAATGTACGTAGCAGTATTTACAGCCTCCGACCATAAGCTTTGAGGAAGATGCGCTGTTTCCAGCATACACCGAGCCATTTCGACGAGCGTTCTATTAGCTCTCTCCGCTATGCCATTCTACTGTGGTGTGTAGCTAACTGTCTTCTGATGCACGATGCCATATCGCTTGAAGAAATTATTGAAATTTGAGTTTACATACACATGAAGTCCACGAATGTTTCATAGGCCTGCGATTTGTGCTGCAAAAATTTAGTTTCTACATACCTCGAGTAATCATCAATGAAGGTGATGAAGTATCTCGAACCACCTTGTGAGCAAACGTGCATTGGACCACAAATGTCGGTGTGGACCACTTCTAGAGCACTAGTTGTATTTACATTAGGATAGCGCCTAAACGGCTTAGTGCTAATTTTGCAAACGGCACAAGTGACACATTGAAAATCTTTTGGATTGTCAATATATAAACCACGAACCATATTTTTATTAGACAGTTTGTACAAGTCATTAACATTTATATGCCCATACCTACGATGCTTCAGTTCGATTTCTTGCTTTTTAGTAAACGTGGTATACAAATATTCATTTTTACCACTTTTTAGAAATTTAGTGCAGAAAATGCTACGGTTCATTTTTGCTGAGAACACTGATTTATTATGCTGCGTTTTAATCACCGCTTCGTCTTTGCGAAATTGTACCATATGACCATTGCTGATTATTTTACTCACTGACAAGAAATTAGCATGTAAGTTCGGCACATACGACACGTCGCACAATGTAATGTCAGAGGTAACTGATTTTAGAGTCACATTACCTATACCCATTGCATTCACACTTTCGCCCGAAGCTAGTATTACTTTCTGCGCGCGATTCTCAATCGAAGAAAAAAACTTGTTTTCTCGGCACATATGCGTAGATGCGCCACTATCGAGTATCCATACGTCGCTGCTTACATCAAGCTCGTTAGTAAGGCTTAATAAGACAGACGATGTTCTGTTTCCATTTGTTCTGCATTCCGATCGTATATATCCCCGCTTACCGCACAAATAGCACTTTATATTTCGCCTCGCTGACATATCTCTACTGTCACTGCGACCTGATTTAAAGATCTGTTTCCCAGTGACGTCGACCTGCTTGACCTTCAGCTGTTTCGCTGCAAAAACGCTTTCTCCGCTGACGTCTTTCCGCTCATCTCGTCGCTGCAGCACTTCCAATATTTTGACCTTCAACTGCTCGACATTTGGTAGCACGTCGCGACTTTCCATTGCCACAACAAAATTGTCCATATCTTCCAGCAAACTGCATAGTAGCAAGATGCTGAGTAGTTCCTTTGGAACGTCGATTCCAATGTCTTTTAGATCATCCGCTAGGGTACAAAACTCATTGATTTGTTCAGCCCATTTTTCAACGATTTTGAATCGAAATCGAGCTAGTTTTCTGAACAATACCTTGCGCGCTGGTGCGTTTGTTTTATATAAATTTCTCAATGTATCCCATGCGCCCATTGCGGAAGCACACCTTATGTGGATTAGCTCCGATGACTTGACACACAAAGTGATCGTTGCTAGCGCCTTTTTGTCCGCCTTTTCCCACACAAGTTGTTCAGCCGCCGTTGATGTTGCTGGACGTTTCCCACGACATCCCATTGATCCTGTGTAATTAACAGACTTTTTTTTCGATTTGCGAAAACGAACTACTCATTTTTAATTTTAATTCGACTAACGAACACTTTACAAAAAACTTCCGAAACACGTGTTTAGCTATTGGCTTCTGGATCTGGGCCCATAACCTTTGTCAGAATAAGCGCAATGAATAAAAACACGACCGTTCAGTTTAGCAGGTTTATTAGAAAGGGAAGACACAGTAAGAATAAGAAGTTAGCTTGACAGCAGTTGGGTTGCCTATGCTTATATTAACTTTTGACACCTACAGTTTGCTTTCAAAAAAAGGATGAACAATTAAAATAATAGAAAAATAAACACATTTCTCAGCGGACTTGAACCCTGCATCATAAAATCGATATGCACGCATTATGCTATGTCATGGCAAAACTTTTTTATACGCAAAGCCACAAATGACTTGTTTTAAGCCCCACTTTCCGTATAAAAAACCTTTGTCATACAGAAAATTTGGTTAATTGATATATCGCCGCGTAGTCCGTCTCGCTCGACTTCCATCCCCAAATAGAATTTTATAGGACCTCGATCAACTGCTTCCACCTGCGCACTGAGTTGCTTAACGATGTCGCGCATTGTTGATTCGAGAGAGCACGCCAAAAAAATATCATCAACATAAAGTGTTATGATGTTAGTTTCTCCATCTCTCATCATGGTGTACAAACATGAGTCCGTCTGGTATCGAGTGAAACTAATTTGAGAAAGAATAACGTTGATTTTGGTGTTCCAATCTCTGCCTGCTTGCTTAAGCCCGTACAATGATTTCTTTAATTTGCAGATTTTATTGGGAAACTTTTCATTTGTGAACATCTCCGGCTGGCGCATAAAAACGCCTTCTGTCAGCTCTCCGTTGAGGTATGCCGCTACGATGTCAATATGGTTAACAAGAAGTTTATGTTTCGCAGCAAGTGCAAGCATAAGCCTAATAGCTGAGTGCCTCACTATTGGTGCGTATGTGTCAAACAAATCTTCAAACTTCCTCTGACAGCATCCTTGAGCAACTAAACGGGCTTTGCGCTTTTCTATCGTACCATCAGCATTAAATTTGGTTGTAAAAACCCATCTGCATCCGATAACGTTTTTTCCTGCTGGACAGTCAACCAACTCCCAGGTGCCGTTTTTCATTAAACTATCAAATTCCACCTACATCGCGTTCTGCCACTGAGTCCCATTTGCTGACTCTAGCGCTTCAGATACTGTGATTGGATTTGTAATAATACTGTTCAATGATTCAGTGACATACAGTTTGCTCGGCCTGCCAGGTCTGCCAGTGCGATTTATTCGCGGTCTGCCTCTCTTTCGCTTTCCCGCAGCGACTTCCACCGCTTCGTCAGACGACCATTCCTGCTCTTGAGCCTCTCTTCCATCCGAGCTTTCGTGTACCTCTCTTGCATTTACGCCTACGCGCGTTGCAGTGCGCGCTATATCTGCGCTAATGCTCTCACCGTCGTTGCTAATATCTTCGCCGGCTTCATTGCCTGTGCCATCAATACCTGCACTTTTCACGTTAGCGCGCTCGCTACTGCTACTTCTATTGTTGGTCTCATAGTTTGGGTCTGCGTAAACGAAGAATCTATCCTTGGCGTTTTCCACTACTTGATCTGCGACGGCTGCATCACTTAATATAATTGAGTTTTCGAAGAAATTGACGTCCTGTGCAATAGTTATAGTTTTCAATGCTTTGTTATAAGGCCTATAACCCTTCGTATTACTCGCGTAGCCACCAAAACCAGTTGTGTACCTTCTGGCTCAAATTTCGACCGATTCCGATTCTTGTCGAGTACAACAGCATTACAGCCAAACGTTCGGAAATGTGCTACAGATGGTTTCCTCTCGAACCAACCTTAATATGGAGTTTCGTCATTCAATATCTTTGTAGGAGAACGATTACGTATGTACGTAGCAGTACTTACAGCCTCCGACCTTAAGCTTTGAGGAAGATGCGCTGTTTCCAGCATACACCGAGCCATTTCGACGAGCGTTCTATTAGCTCTCTCCGCTATGCCATTCTCCTGTGGTGTGTAGCTTACTGTCTTCTGACGCACGATGCCATATCGCTTGAAGAAAGTGAAAAGTGTCTTTGGTTTTCAATTAAAACGTTAGGGATTTAAAGTTTACAGCTACGCGCCCAGCGAACCGCGACAGGACGTCCCCCGCCAAACAAGCAAGGACACCAACCCCAACACCTCAAATGTAAGGCTTATGTCAACTCTAGCGCAATAATTTGAAGATTTTCCAAATAAAATGTAAGTTATAATAAGACCCATGAAAATTATTTCTGAGGACATTGCGCACACGGAGTTCGACGATTTAGCGTACGGTGGACCGCAAAATTTAGCCGGCTATATTTTCCATAGACCAGGCGATGATATGTCCAGCACTTCATTTAAAAGCAATGAGGATCATTCGCTCTCATGTGTAAACCACTTAAGTGAAGGCGGCTTATCAGTGCCCAGTGCTAGCATGATGGAATACATGAGCAGTCTGGATTCAATTTCTGTTACTTTTAATGGATAAAATCTCCTTATAAACAAACCTAAATGAGTTTCATTATGTCTTTCTTTTTAATTTTACATATTGAAATGTATGCAATGTTAAGATTTTTGTTTACAAATCGTATGCGAGTTTGACAGCTCAACAAGTTCGATATTGTGACGTAGATGCGCAGAACGAAAGTTTTTTTTAACTCTCTCGGCGCAATCTTTGTATTTTGTCATTCCTGGGATATGCTCATATGCCTAACGCTTTGGGCAAAACAACCACCAGGAAATCACAGTCGTTGTTTGTTGTACTCTGTTTTAATTTCGACTTGCTCCATGGAAATCAATTGATGATTATATTGTGGGTGATAAAAATTTAAATTAAATATATTTTTCATAAATAACTGTGCAGCTCTAACCTAATTCTTCTTACCAGACTTACTCACATATAATAATCTTACAATCAGTTAATCAGATAACTATGCTTCATATATTAAATATTTTAATCTGAGCTAAATTTAAAAAAGAGTAACAAAATTAATATGCAAATTAAAATAAATTATTAGGTTGTCAACAGCAATCAGCTGTTTTTGCCTAACTGATAATACCCGTGACAATCAAATTTAATGTCATTAAAACTGTAAAAAAGACATTAGTTTATGACCCCTAAGGTTTTTTGTTCGGGCAACAATCCACGGAGTGAGAACTAATAAGCTGTTGTGCTTATTGGATTGTTGCCCGAACAAAAAACATTAGGGGTCATAAACTAATGTCTTTTTTACAGCTTTTGCAGTGTTTTAGTGTTTGTAGTACTATTTCCTCAATTTCAGCTGACTCACCAAGATGTTAAATGGATTAACCTTGAATTTATGTGGGTCTCACTATTTCTGGTCTATACTAAAGTGGTCAAATGATCAGATTTTGATATTTAACAACTGTTATAGCTTTAAAATTGTATTATTTTTTTTGCTAATTGACTCCTTCCTAGCAGACGTATTCGAAGATAGGACATCATCAACACTAACACGCAAAAGTTATTTTAATAATATAATAGTGTTTCTATAATAAACACCTGGTTAGCTTTAGGTTAGTGTCGCAAATTTTGTTGTCTATACTTATAACTTCGGAACTCTAATTCACAACTGTTAAAATACCCTTTCATTGGGAAAATTCCATCTCTTCTAACTTTATCTGTCCCTATCACTACAAACTAGTTAAAAAAAACCCTCAGAGGCGGCGTAAGGCGTGGACTACGTGGGCGATCGCACGCTCTAGCGGTCCGACGGGCCTCGCGCCTCCGAACTTTATGCAGATTTCTTTGACACATTAGTACTTAAAATTAATTAGCCACGCCGTTCTTAAAATATTTGCGTATTAAGTTTTCTAAATTTCAATATTATGCAAATCTGTCAGAATAAGCGCAATGAACAAAAACAAGACCGTTCAGTTTAGCAGGTTTATTAGAAACAAAGATGATTACATGACACAGTTGGAACAAGAAGTTAGAGCTTGACAGCAGTTGGGTTGCCTATGCTTATATTAACTTTGGTACTATATACCTACATACTCTGCCTCTACCCAAATGCGATTACACAAACATTTAATCAGAATCAAGAATTTATATACATAGTGGCAAAATTTTCACAAAAATATGGTTCAATCGAAAATTAAGCAAATTCAATTTTTAACAGTTTACAAAATATGTAATGTTTATCTTTAGTTAGACATTTTGTAAAAACATCAGCTACATTTTCCGAAGATGGAATGTACTGGATACCAATCTCGTTCGAAAGATGTTTCTCACGAATGTAATGGTACTTGATGGCTATGTGTTTGCTGCGTTTGTGAGCAATGGGATTTTGGACCAAGAATTGCGCGCCTTGGTTGTCACAAAAAATTGTTGTTGCGCGATTTACGTAGGCCTCAAATCTCATCTCCTTTAGCAAACTTCGGTGGAATGAAATTTTTTTCGCTCCCTGGCACATCGCAATATATTCCGCTTCCATGGTACTTAGCGAAACCACATGCTGTTTTTTCGACTCCCATGCGATGGGGGTGCCACCAAAAATGGAACAAATCCACTGTAGGATTTGCGATCAGTCGACACAGAACCCCAATCTGCGTCTGTAAAACATACCAAATCTTTGTTATTACATGTGTATGTTAACGTACCTTTAGTATTTGCTTTTAAATAGCGCAAGACATGTTTCGCCGCTGCGAAGTGCTCCTTGTGCGAATGTGCGTGAAACTGCGCCAATTTTGACACGATATGTGCGATGTCAGGTCGTGATATTACCGCTAAATAGGTAAGACCCCCAATGAGCGATTGATAGCTCTTTATATCGAACCCTTCGCAGTCCTTTTCGCCGCACTTTTGCAAAACAGTGCCCGATGCGAATGGTGTAGTGGCTGGTTTGCACTCGTGCATATTCCACCGCTCCAGAAGCTCACGTGTATATAGATTTTGGTTAATTGATATATCGCCGCGTAGTCCGTCTCGCTCGACTTCCATCCCCAAATAGAATTTTATAGGACCTCGATCAACTGCTTCCACCTGCGCACTGAGTTGCTTAACGATGTCGCGCATTGTTGATTCGAGAGAGCACGCCAAAAAAATATCATCAACATAAAGTGTTATGATGTTAGTTTCTCCATCTCTCATCATGGTGTACAAACATGAGTCCGTCTGGTATCGAGTGAAACTAATTTGAGAAAGAATAACGTTGATTTTGGTGTTCCAATCTCTGCCTGCTTGCTTAAGCCCGTACAATGATTTCTTTAATTTGCAGATTTTATTGGGAAACTTTTCATTTGTGAACATCTCCGGCTGGCGCATAAAAACGCCTTCTGTCAGCTCTCCGTTGAGGTATGCCGCTACGATGTCAATATGGTTAACAAGAAGTTTATGTTTCGCAGCAAGTGCAAGCATAAGCCGAATAGCTGAGTGCCTCACTATTGGTGCGTATGTGTCAAACAAATCTTCAAACTTCCTCTGACAGCATCCTTGAGCAACTAAACGGGCTTTGCGCTTTTCTATCGTACCATCAGCATTAAATTTGGTTGTAAAAACCTATCTGCATCCGATAACGTTTTTTCCTGCTGGACAGTCAACCAACTCCCAGGTGCCGTTTTTCATTAAACTATCAAATTCCACCTACATCGCGTTCTGCCACTGAGTCCCATTTGCTGACTCTAGCGCTTCAGATACTGTGATTGGATTTGTAATAATACTGTTCAATGATTCAGTGACATACAGTTTGCTCGGCCTGCCAGGTCTGCCAGTGCGATTTATTCGCGGTCTGCAGCGACTTCCACCGCTTCGTCAGACGACCATTCCTGCTCTTGAGCCTCTCTTCCATCCGAGCTTTCGTGTACCTCTCTTGCATTTACGCCTACGCGCGTTGCAGTGCGCGCTATATCTGCGCTAATGCTCTCACCGTCGTTGCTAATATCTTCGCCGGCTTCATTGCCTGTGCCATCAATACCTGCACTTTTCACGTTAGCGCGCTCGCTACTGCTACTTCTATTGTTGGTCTCATAGTTTGGGTCTGCGTAAACGAAGAATCTATCCTTGGCGTTTTCCACTGCTTGATCTGCGACAGCTGCATCACTTAATATAATTGAGTTGTCGAAGAAATTGACGTCCCGTGCAATAGTTATAGTTTTCGATGCTTTGTTATAAAGCCTATAACCCTTCGTATTACTCGCGTAGCCAACAAAAACCAGTTGTGTACCTTTTGGCTCAAATTTCGACCGATTCCGATTCTTGTCAAGTACAACAGCATTACAGCCAAACGTTCGGAAATGTGCTACAGATGGTTTCCTTTCGAACCAACGTTCATATGGAGTTTCGTCATTCAATATCTTTGTATGAGAACGATTATGAATGTACGTAGCAGTATTTACAGCCTCCGACCATAAGCTTTGAGGAAGATGCGCTGTTTCCAGCATACACCGAGCCATTTCGACGAGCGTTCTATTAGCTCTCTCCGCTATGCCATTCTACTGTGGTGTGTAGCTAACTGTCTTCTGATGCACGATGCCATATCGCTTGAAGAAATTATTGAAATTTGAGTTTACATACACATGAAGTCCACGAATGTTTCATAGGCCTGCGATTTGTGCTGCAAAAATTTAGTTTCTACATACCTCGAGTAATCATCAATGAAGGTGATGAAGTATCTCGAACCACCTTGTGAGCAAACGTGCATTGGACCACAAATGTCGGTGTGGACCACTTCTAGAGCACTAGTTGTATTTACATTAGGATAGCGCCTAAACGGCTTAGTGCTAATTTTGCAAACGGCACAAGTGACACATTGAAAATCTTTTGGATTGTCAATATATAAACCACGAACCATATTTTTATTAGACAGTTTGTACAAGTCATTAACATTTATATGCCCATACCTACGATGCTTCAGTTCGATTTCTTGCTTTTTAGTAAACGTGGTATACAAATATTCATTTTTACCACTTTTTAGAAATTTAGTGCAGAAAATGCTACGGTTCATTTTTGCTGAGAACACTGATTTATTATGCTGCGTTTTAATCACCGCTTCGTCTTTGCGAAATTGTACCATATGACCATTGCTGATTATTTTACTCACTGACAAGAAATTAGTATGTAAGTTCGGCACATACGACACGTCGCACAATGTAATGTCAGAGGTAACTGATTTTAGAGTCACATTACCTATACCCATTGCATTCACACTTTCGCCCGAAGCTAGTATTACTTTCTGCGCGCGATTCTCAATCGAAGAAAAAAACTTGTTTTCTCGGCACATATGCGTAGATGCGCCACTATCGAGTATCCATACGTCGCTGCTTACATCAAGCTCGTTAGTAAGGCTTAATAAGACAGACGATGTTCTGTTTCCATTTGTTCTGCATTCCGATCGTATATATCCCCGCTTACCGCACAAATAGCACTTTATATTTCGCCTCGCTGACATATCTCTACATGGAATACATGAGCAGTCTGGATTCAATTTCTGTTACTTTTAATGGATAAAATCTCCTTATAAACCTAAATGAGTTTCATTATGTCTTTCTTTTTAATTTTACATATTGAAATGTATGCAATGTTAAGATTTTTGTTTACAAATCGTATGCGAGTTTGACAGCTCAACAAGTTCGATATTGTGACGTAGATGCGCAGAACGAAAGTTTTTTTTAACTCTCTCGGCGCAATCTTTGTATTTTGTCATTCCTGGGATATGCTCATATGCCTAACGCTTTGGGCAAAACAACCACCAGGAAATCACAGTCGTTGTTTGTTGTACTCTGTTTTAATTTCGACTTGCTCCATGGAAATCAATTGATGATTATATTGTGGGTGATAAAAATTTAAATTAAATATATTTTTCATAAATAACTGTGCAGCTCTAACCTAATTCTTCTTACCAGACTTACTCACATATAATAATCTTACAATCAGTTAATCAGATAACTATGCTTCATATATTAAATATTTTAATCTGAGCTAAATTTAAAAAAGAGTAACAAAATTAATATGCAAATTAAAATAAATTATTAGGTTGTCAACAGCAATCAGCTGTTTTTGCCTAACTGATAATACCCGTGACAATCAAATTTAATGTCATTAAAACTGTAAAAAAGACATTAGTTTATGACCCCTAAGGTTTTTTGTTCGGGCAACAATCCACGGAGTGAGAACTAATAAGCTGTTGTGCTTATTGGATTGTTGCCCGAACAAAAAACATTAGGGGTCATAAACTAATGTCTTTTTTACAGCTTTTGCAGTGTTTTAGTGTTTGTAGTACTATTTCCTCAATTTCAGCTGACTCACCAAGATGTTAAATGGATTAACCTTGAATTTATGTGGGTCTCACTATTTCTGGTCTATACTAAAGTGGTCAAATGATCAGATTTTGATATTTAACAACTGTTATAGCTTTAAAATTGTATTATTTTTTTTGCTAATTGACTCCTTCCTAGCAGACGTATTCGAAGATAGGACACTATCATCAACACTAACACGCAAAAGTTATTTTAATAATATAATAGTGTTTCTATAATAAACACCTGGTTAGCTTTAGGTTAGTGTCGCAAATTTAGTTGTCTATACTTATAACTTCGGAACTCTAATTCACAACTGTTAAAATACCCTTTCATTGGGAAAATTCCATCTCTTCTAACTTTATCTGTCCCTATCACTACAAACTAGTTAAAAAAAACCCTCAGAGGCGGCGTAAGGCGTGGACTACGTGGGCGATCGCACGCTCTAGCGGTCCGACGGGCCTCGCGCCTCCGAACTTTATGCAGATTTCTTTGACACATTAGTACTTAAAATTAATTAGCCACGCCGTTCTTAAAATATTTGCGTATTAAGTTTTCTAAATTTCAATATTATGCAAATCTGTCAGAATAAGCGCAATGAACAAAAACAAGACAGTTCAGTTTAGCAGGTTTATTAGAAACAAAGATGATTACATGACACAGTTAGAACAAGAAGTTAGAGCTTGACAGCAGTTGGGTTGCCTATGCTTATATTAACTTTGGTACTATATACCTACATACTCTGCCTCTACCCAAATGCGATTACACAAACATTTAATCAGAATAAAGAATTTATATACATAGTGGCAAAATTTTCACAAAAATATGGTTCAATCGAAAATTAAGCAAATTCAATTTTTAACAGTTTACAAAATATGTAATGTTTATCTTTAGTTAGACATTTTGTAAAAACATCAGCTACATTTTCCGAAGATGGAATGTACTGGATACCAATCTCGTTCGAAAGATGTTTCTCACGAATGTAATGGTACTTGATGGCTATGTGTTTGCTGCGTTTGTGAGCAATGGGATTTTGGACCAAGAATTGCGCGCCTTGGTTGTCACAAAAAATTGTTGTTGCGCGATTTACGTAGGCCTCAAATCTCATCTCCTTTAGCAAACTTCGGTGGAATGAAATTTTTTTCGCTCCCTGGCACATCGCAATATATTCCGCTTCCATGGTACTTAGCGAAACCACATGCTGTTTTTTCGACTCCCATGCGATGGGGGTGCCACCAAAAATGGAACAAATCCACTGTAGGATTTGCGATCAGTCGACACAGAACTCCAATCTGCGTCTATAAAACATACCAAATCTTTGTTATTACATGTGTATGTTAACGTACCTTTAGTATTTGCTTTTAAATAGCGCAAGACATGTTTCGCCGCTGCGAAGTGCTCCTTGTGCGAATGTGCGTGAAACTGCGCCAATTTTGACACGATATGTGCGATGTCAGGTCGTGATATTACCGCTAAATAGGTAAGACCCCCAATGAGCGATTGATAGCTCTTTATATCGAACCCTTCGCAGTCCTTTTCGCCGCACTTTTGCAAAACAGTGCCCGATGCGAATGGTGTAGTGGCTGGTTTGCACTCGTGCATATTCCACCGCTCCAGAAGCTCACGTGTATATAGATTTTGGTTAATTGATATATCGCCGCGTAGTCCGTCTCGCTCGACTTCCATCCCCAAATAGAATTTTATAGGACCTCGATCAACTGCTTCCACCTGCGCACTGAGTTGCTTAACGATGTCGCGCATTGTTGATTCGAGAGAGCACGCCAAAAAAATATCATCAACATAAAGTGTTATGATGTTAGTTTCTCCATCTCTCATCATGGTGTACAAACATGAGTCCGTCTGGTATCGAGTGAAACTAATTTGAGAAAGAATAACGTTGATTTTGGTGTTCCAATCTCTGCCTGCTTGCTTAAGCCCGTACAATGATTTCTTTAATTTGCAGATTTTATTGGGAAACTTTTCATTTGTGAACATCTCCGGCTGGCGCATAAAAACGCCTTCTGTCAGCTCTCCGTTGAGGTATGCCGCTACGATGTCAATATGGTTAACAAGAAGTTTATGTTTCGCAGCAAGTGCAAGCATAAGCCGAATAGCTGAGTGCCTCACTATTGGTGCGTATGTGTCAAACAAATCTTCAAACTTCCTCTGACAGCATCCTTGAGCAACTAAACGGGCTTTGCGCTTTTCTATCGTACCATCAGCATTAAATTTGGTTGTAAAAACCTATCTGCATCCGATAACGTTTTTTCCTGCTGGACAGTCAACCAACTCCCAGGTGCCGTTTTTCATTAAACTATCAAATTCCACCTACATCGCGTTCTGCCACTGAGTCCCATTTGCTGACTCTAGCGCTTCAGATACTGTGATTGGATTTGTAATAATACTGTTCAATGATTCAGTGACATACAGTTTGCTCGGCCTGCCAGGTCTGCCAGTGCGATTTATTCGCGGTCTGCCTCTCTTTCGCTTTCCCGCAGCGACTTCCACCGCTTCGTCAGACGACCATTCCTGCTCTTGAGCCTCTCTTCCATCCGAGCTTTCGTGTACCTCTCTTGCATTTACGCCTACGCGCGTTGCAGTGCGCGCTATATCTGCGCTAATGCTCTCACCGTCGTTGCTAATATCTTCGCCGGCTTCATTGCCTGTGCCATCAATACCTGCACTTTTCACGTTAGCGCGCTCGCTACTGCTACTTCTATTGTTGGTCTCATAGTTTGGGTCTGCGTAAACGAAGAATCTATCCTTGGCGTTTTCCACTACTTGATCTGCGACGGCTGCATCACTTAATATAATTGAGTTTTCGAAGAAATTGACGTCCTGTGCAATAGTTATAGTTTTCAATGCTTTGTTATAAGGCCTATAACCCTTCGTATTACTCGCGTAGCCACCAAAACCAGTTGTGTACCTTCTGGCTCAAATTTCGACCGATTCCGATTCTTGTCGAGTACAACAGCATTACAGCCAAACGTTCGGAAATGTGCTACAGATGGTTTCCTCTCGAACCAACCTTAATATGGAGTTTCGTCATTCAATATCTTTGTAGGAGAACGATTACGTATGTACGTAGCAGTACTTACAGCCTCCGACCTTAAGCTTTGAGGAAGATGCGCTGTTTCCAGCATACACCGAGCCATTTCGACGAGCGTTCTATTAGCTCTCTCCGCTATGCCATTCTCCTGTGGTGTGTAGCTTACTGTCTTCTGACGCACGATGCCATATCGCTTGAAGAAAGTGAAAAGTGTCTTTGGTTTTCAATTAAAACGTTAGGGATTTAAAGTTTACAGCTACGCGCCCAGCGAACCGCGACAGGACGTCCCCCGCCAAACAAGCAAGGACACCAACCCCAACACCTCAAATGTAAGGCTTATGTCAACTCTAGCGCAATAATTTGAAGATTTTCCAAATAAAATGTAAGTTATAATAAGACCCATGAAAATTATTTCTGAGGACATTGCGCACACGGAGTTCGACGATTTAGCGTACGGTGGACCGCAAAATTTAGCCGGCTATATTTTCCATAGACCAGGCGATGATATGTCCAGCACTTCATTTAAAAGCAATGAGGATCATTCGCTCTCATGTGTAAACCACTTAAGTGAAGGCGGCTTATCAGTGCCCAGTGCTAGCATGATGGAATACATGAGCAGTCTGGATTCAATTTCTGTTACTTTTAATGGATAAAATCTCCTTATAAACCTAAATGAGTTTCATTATGTCTTTCTTTTTAATTTTACATATTGAAATGTATGCAATGTTAAGATTTTTGTTTACAAATCGTATGCGAGTTTGACAGCTCAACAAGTTCGATATTGTGACGTAGATGCGCAGAACGAAAGTTTTTTTTAACTCTCTCGGCGCAATCTTTGTATTTTGTCATTCCTGGGATATGCTCATATGCCTAACGCTTTGGGCAAAACAACCACCAGGAAATCACAGTCGTTGTTTGTTGTACTCTGTTTTAATTTCGACTTGCTCCATGGAAATCAATTGATGATTATATTGTGGGTGATAAAAATTTAAATTAAATATATTTTTCATAAATAACTGTGCAGCTCTAACCTAATTCTTCTTACCAGACTTACTCACATATAATAATCTTACAATCAGTTAATCAGATAACTATGCTTCATATATTAAATATTTTAATCTGAGCTAAATTTAAAAAAGAGTAACAAAATTAATATGCAAATTAAAATAAATTATTAGGTTGTCAACAGCAATCAGCTGTTTTTGCCTAACTGATAATACCCGTGACAATCAAATTTAATGTCATTAAAACTGTAAAAAAGACATTAGTTTATGACCCCTAAGGTTTTTTGTTCGGGCAACAATCCACGGAGTGAGAACTAATAAGCTGTTGTGCTTATTGGATTGTTGCCCGAACAAAAAACATTAGGGGTCATAAACTAATGTCTTTTTTACAGCTTTTGCAGTGTTTTAGTGTTTGTAGTACTATTTCCTCAATTTCAGCTGACTCACCAAGATGTTAAATGGATTAACCTTGAATTTATGTGGGTCTCACTATTTCTGGTCTATACTAAAGTGGTCAAATGATCAGATTTTGATATTTAACAACTGTTATAGCTTTAAAATTGTATTATTTTTTTTGCTAATTGACTCCTTCCTAGCAGACGTATTCGAAGATAGGACATCATCAACACTAACACGCAAAAGTTATTTTAATAATATAATAGTGTTTCTATAATAAACACCTGGTTAGCTTTAGGTTAGTGTCGCAAATTTAGTTGTCTATACTTATAACTTCGGAACTCTAATTCACAACTGTTAAAATACCCTTTCATTGGGAAAATTCCATCTCTTCTAACTTTATCTGTCCCTATCACTACAAACTAGTTAAAAAAAACCCTCAGAGGCGGCGTAAGGCGTGGACTACGTGGGCGATCGCACGCTCTAGCGGTCCGACGGGCCTCGCGCCTCCGAACTTTATGCAGATTTCTTTGACACATTAGTACTTAAAATTAATTAGCCACGCCGTTCTTAAAATATTTGCGTATTAAGTTTTCTAAATTTCAATATTATGCAAATCTGTCAGAATAAGCGCAATGAACAAAAACAAGACAGTTCAGTTTAGCAGGTTTATTAGAAACAAAGATGATTACATGACACAGTTAGAACAAGAAGTTAGAGCTTGACAGCAGTTGGGTTGCCTATGCTTATATTAACTTTGGTACTATATACCTACATACTCTGCCTCTACCCAAATGCGATTACACAAACATTTAATCAGAATCAAGAATTTATATACATAGTGGCAAAATTTTCACAAAAATATGGTTCAATCGAAAATTAAGCAAATTCAATTTTTAACAGTTTACAAAATATGTAATGTTTATCTTTAGTTAGACATTTTGTAAAAACATCAGCTACATTTTCCGAAGATGGAATGTACTGGATACCAATCTCGTTCGAAAGATGTTTCTCACGAATGTAATGGTACTTGATGGCTATGTGTTTGTTGCGTTTGTGAGCAATGGGATTTTGGACCAAGAATTGCGCGCCTTGGTTGTCACAAAAAATTGTTGTTGCGCGATTTACGTAGGCCTCAAATCTCATCTCCTTTAGCAAACTTCGGTGGAATGAAATTTCTTTCGCTCCCTGGCACATCGCAATATATTCCGCTTCCATGGTACTTAGCGAAACCACATGCTGTTTTTTCGACTCCCATGCGATGGGGGTGCCACCAAAAATGGAACAAATCCACTGTAGGATTTGCGATCAGTCGACACAGAACCCCAATCTGCGTCTGTAAAACATACCAAATCTTTGTTATTACATGTGTATGTTAACGTACCTTTAGTATTTGCTTTTAAATAGCGCAAGACATGTTTCGCAGCTGCGAAGTGCTCCTTGTGCGAATGTCCGTGAAACTGCGCCAATTTTGACACGATATGTGCGATGTCAGGTCGTGATATTACCGCTAAATAGGTAAGACCCCCAATGAGCGATTGATAGCTCTTTATATCGAACCCTTCGCAGTCCTTTTCGCCGCACTTTTGCAAAACAGTGCCCGATGCGAATGGTGTAGTGGCTGGTTTGCACTCGTGCATATTCCACCGCTCCAGAAGCTCACGTGTATACAGATTTTGGTTAATTGATATATCGCCGCGTAGTCCGTCTCGCTCGACTTCCATCCCCAAATAGAATTTTATAGGACCTCGATCAACTGCTCCCACCTGCGCACTGAGTTGCTTAACGATGTCGCGCATTGTTGATTCGAGAGAGCACGCCAAAAAAATATCATCAACATAAAGTGTTATGATGTTAGTTTCTCCATCTCTCATCATGGTGTACAAACATGAGTCCGTCTGGTATCGAGTGAAACTAATTTGAGAAAGAATAACGTTGATTTTGGTGTTCCAATCTCTGCCTGCTTGCTTAAGCCCGTACAATGATTTCTTTAATTTGCAGATTTTATTGGGAAACTTTTCATTTGTGAACATCTCCGGCTGGCGCATAAAAACGCCTTCTGTCAGCTCTCCGTTGAGGTATGCCGCTACGATGTCAATATGGTTAACAAGAAGTTTATGTTTCGCAGCAAGTGCAAGCATAAGCCTAATAGCTGAGTGCCTCACTATTGGTGCGTATGTGTCAAACAAATCTTCAAACTTCCTCTGACAGCATCCTTGAGCAACTAAACGGGCTTTGCGCTTTTCTATCGTACCATCAGCATTAAATTTGGTTGTAAAAACCCATCTGCATCCGATAACGTTTTTTCCTGCTGGACAGTCAACCAACTCCCAGGTGCCGTTTTTCATTAAACTATCAAATTCCACCTACATCGCGTTCTGCCACTGAGTCCCATTTGCTGACTCTAGCGCTTCAGATACTGTGATTGGATTTGTAATAATACTGTTCAATGATTCAGTGACATACAGTTTGCTCGGCCTGCCAGGTCTGCCAGTGCGATTTATTCGCGGTCTGCCTCTCTTTCGCTTTCCCGCAGCGACTTCCACCGCTTCGTCAGACGACCATTCCTGCTCTTGAGCCTCTCTTCCATCCGAGCTTTCGTGTACCTCTCTTGCATTTACGCCTACGCGCGTTGCATCGATTCAAATACTTTTTTCGCCGGAGCACTTTCATCCATTCGTACAACATGTCCCAGCCAGCGCAGCCGCTGTGTTTTAATGCGCTGAACTATATCAATGTCGGCGTACAGCTCATACAGCTCGTTGTTCCATCTGATTCGATACTCTCCGCAGACGCATATAGGACCATTGATCCTTCGAAGAATTTTTGTCTCGAACGCCCCCAAAGCTCGCTCATCGTTGTTTGTCATCGTCCAGGTTTTGGCACCATAAAGCAGGACGGGAAGGATGAGGGCTTTGTAGAGCGTAATTTTTGTTCGTCGAGAGAGGGTTCTGCTTCTCAATTGCCTACTGTGCCGAAAGTAACACCTGTTGGCAAGAGTGATTCTTCGCTTGATCTCCTTGCTGACATCATTCGTGGTGTTGATGCTGGTTCCCAGATAAACGAAATCCTTCACAACTTCAAAGTTGTAGTCGCCAACAGTGACGTGGTGTCCAAGACGCTGAGACTCTTTGTGTGTTGACACCAAGTACTTCGTTTTGTCCTCGTTCACCGCTAAACCCACTCGCCTCGCTTCTCTCTCCAAGCCGGAAAATGCAGCACTCACGGCGCGGCTGTTATGGCCAATGATGTCAATATCATCAGCATACGCCAGTAACATGACACTCTTGTGGAAGATAGTGCCTGTGCGATTTAGACCTGCTGCACGTACGATTTTTTCCAACATTAGATTGAAGAAAACACACGATAAGGAGTCACCTTGTCTGAATCCTCGCTCAGTAACAAACGGCTCGGACAAGTCATTACCGATTTTAACTGAGCCAGTGGTGGTGCTTAGCGTCATTTTGCACAGCCGAATTAGCTTAGCAGGGACGCCAAATTCAGACATAGCGGCGTATAGTTGACTCCTTTCGGTGCTGTCGAATGCGGCTTTGAAATCGACGAAAAGGTGGTGTATGTCAATCTGCTTCTCTAGGGTTTTCTCCAGGATTTGGCGTAGTGTGAACATTTGGTCAATGGTGCCTTTACCAGGTCTGCAGCCACACTGATAAGGCCCAATCAGTTCATTGGCGATGGGCTTCAGCCTTTCACAGAGTACGCTCGACAGGACCTTATATGCGATGTTCAGAAGGCTGATCCCGCGGTAGTTGGCACAGATTGCCGGATCACCCTTCTTGTGGATTGGGCAGAGCACACTTAAGTTCCAGTTGCTAGGCATGCATTCCTCCGACCATATTTTGCAGATGAGCTGGTGCATGCGTTTCGTGAGCTCATCGCCGCCAACCTTGAATAGCTCCGCTGGTATACCATCAGCTCCGGCGGCTTTATTGTTTTTGAGCCGCCTAATAACCAGCAAGACCTCGTCATAGTCGGGGGGCGCTACTTCATGTTCGTCGTCAGCAACTGTGGGGTCGGGTTCATCTTCATTGCTATCATTAGCGCTGTCGCCATTCAGCAGCTTCGAGAAGTGTTCCCTCCATAACGTGAGTACGCTCTGGACATCCGTCACTAAATTCCCGTTTTCGTCTTTGCAGGAATTGGAATTGGCTCCGGTCTTAAAACCTTCCGTTTGGCGCCTCACACGTTCGTAGAATTTTCGAGCCATATTCCTTCTGCCAAACATCTCGATTTCCTCGCATTCTCTCTTCTCGGCTTCTCGTTTCTTGCGCCTAAAAAGACGCTTCTCTTCTCTTCTCTTCTCTTCTCTCAATATCGCTCCTTAGCAGCTCGCGTTGCAGCCGATCGCAGGATGAGTTGGTATGCTGCGTCTTTCTCTGCAGCTGCGTTGCGACACTCTTCGTCATACCAGCTGTTTTTCTTCGGGCGGTGATAGCCAATCACCTCTTCAGCGGCCGTGCACATGGAGTGGGATATAAGCGACCACTGCGCGCAAATATCGAGATCAGGGGGAGAATCCATCAGCATATTCGAGAGCCGAGAAGCAAATGCGGTAGCTGTCTGTAGCGATTGTAGCTTTCCGACGTCAAGCTTCCTCTGCGAGTTAGAGCGAACGTTTTTTGCCGCACTGAGGCGAGTGCGAACCTTAGCTACAACAAGGTAGTGGTCCGAGTCAATGTTGGCACCTCGAATTGTACGTACGTTGCTATTGCTGGAAATGCGTTTTCCACGACACCCATTGTTCCTGTGTAATGAACAGACTTCGCATCTGGACCGACCAAGATGTATAATTTGCACTGTTCAATTTTTCGATTTGCGAAAACGAATTACTCATTTTTAATTTTAATTCGACTAACGAACACTTTACAAAAAACTACGGAAACACGTGTTTAGCGAAACACGTAGGCTTTTTGATCTGGGCCCATAACCTTTGTCAGAATAAGCGCAGTGAACAAAAACACGACCATTCAGTTTAGCAAGTTTATTAGAAAGAAAGCTGATTACATGATACAGTAAGAACAAGAAGTTAGAGCTTGACAGCAGTTGGGTTGCCTATGCTTATATTAACTGTGGTACTATATACCTACAAAAGCATTATTACATGCGAATGCAAAGCACTGCTGTAGTTGGAAGATGTGATATAAAAATGCGGAAAATTTGTTTAGAAGCTCCGTCTGCTCTTTAAAAAAGGTAAAAATGTAATTTTGTACATTTGAGAGGGGTTTCAATCACAAGAAGGGGGCGCGGTAGGAATGGACTTAAATATACAGATATGATCAGAATCACTTTTGTCTGACAGTCTGTGGCCACTTTGCTTCTACACCGTTAGAGCATGGTTGGTTGGTTATACCTACCTTAATAATAATACCTTCTTCAATATTTGAAAAATTGGTTTGCCTCGTGTTTTCCATCTTCTTCTGGCCAGGGCCGGGCAGCCAAAAGTCCCGATTCGTGACCTCTTTTTGCTGCTTTTGGGATAAACACAACCTTTGCTCTTCTCCAGCTGGAAGGAACGTAGTAGAGTGAAATGCAGGCCTTAAAAATGACCTACAGCCAAGGTGTTACGCACTTCTGCATGACTTTTGGCATCATTGGAATCCTCCCATCCGGTGCAAGAGATTTGAAGGGGGCGAAAATTTTAATGGCCTATGCCAACTTCTCTTTTGTGATTATCGGTATCGACCCCTGATCCTAAACTTCGGGTGTGCTCAGGGTTACATCCATCATTCTACCAAGGTGGAAACGATTTTTTGTTAAATTTAATGGGGCAAGTTGTTTTGGAAGCTAACCGCCCGATATTTGTTTCCAAGTCACCTGCCGAAACAATTTCAGTGTTAGGTACCCTACTCATCTTCTTACGGACTATACTGGCAAGCAGCTTCCAGTTGGTCCGTTTTGGATTACCATATGGTTGAGGTGTCTCTGCCCCCATATATACTTCAAATAATATCTACGAGTGATCAGAAAAATATCTCGCTTTGGATATTCTACATTTCTCCACACTGATTGCGTTATCTTCAGAAAGTAGTGTAACATCCAGCACTTCTTCCCACCCCACAAAGCCTTCTTTGCCATGGAAGGCAAAAGTGGCACTCAATCAGGTTTGTATTGATGAGGAATTCATAGAAGTACTCACCCCGTTCATTATTTTCAGTGCTTCCCCATAGGGTGCCAGGGGAATGCCTCGCATTAGTATCACATCTTATCAGTAGTATCACGCCAGCCACCACGTTCCATTCTCAGCCTCGCCCCGTCTGCCGCTTCTAGCTCAACCACCGTGGTGTCACTATAGTGCTGCGATGAGGTAATAGATATTTCAAAGTGAATTATTCTTATTAAATGCGTTAAAAAAACCAATATTTTTAAATTAATGTACAGAATTTTAACAGAATTTTGACAGGAAATTAAAAGTTCGTAAAAGTCTCGTTGTCGATATCATTTACGATACTTTTACTAATGGCTAATTAAAAACGCAAGACGAATCGATTACGAATCGTAAACGAGCTCGAAAACGATAGTTTCTGTCGTAAATTACGAAGGTTTACTATCGTTTTCGATAACTTTAACGAGCTTTGGGCCGGCTGGATGTAGGCTACTATGTGACGTATTATCTAAAAGTTTATGTATTCATTGATGTACTACATATTTAAAAGGTTTATGTTGTATCATATATAACATATATTTAAATTAAATTTATGTATTATATAATACATGATAGCAATACAAATGATGTGCTTTAAATATAATAAACCGTTCTATTTAAATTTATATGTGTTGGAGCTATGTTAACTCAAAATATATAAATTTCATTACAATTACATGTAACCGAAGTCTGAAAATAAAGTAACGTTAAATTATATGGACACCAACCTATTTATTAGGCCCGATGCTTAAAAATAAAAATAAATGAAATTCTACGTACGTATATAATTTTTTTCCTTCCTAGTCCATGGCCTCGCTTCTCTGATTTTTTCCCTGCAGCTTTCCCACGGCATCCTTCATCTTACGAGCATCTGAAATAAATTGACTATCCTTAAAAAGACAAACTTTGAAGTGAGTAATGATTTGGATAATTATTTTATAAATAAAAGTTGTAAATTTATTTGTATGTTGCATATTATTTTAAATAAATCAAATTATTTTATTTTCGTGTCTTTGATGGTCAGGGCATACCTTTTTCTTTGTTTCTGTGAGCCAGCGCAACCAAAAGAAAAGAAAAATAAACGCATTACGCGGCATAGTTTGGGAGAGAAATAGGAGCTAAATTAAAGTGAGAGGCTGTCGCCGCAATGGAAGATTTGTAAATATTTGAAAATGATAATTTGAATAGAAACTAAGGAAATTAAATAAAATAACACAATATTGCTCTAAAGTAAAATGACCGGCTGAATCAGAAACTGAGGAATATTTTTTCAATGGAGTGGTATTTGAAAAAATGTTCTTTAGACCAAAATTTATATCAAAGACTTAATCATCTGAAAAACCGCTGAACCCGTCGAATGTGCCCAGTTTCTTATTGTTTACGTAGAATGGGCGCCTTTCGGGAGAAAACAAGGTACTACTGAAGAAAATATAAAGATAAATACGAAAGACAGGAATTTAAAAATGAAAGTATTTTTAATTTTGTTGTCTTTTTTTATTGTTGGATTTGCATTTTCTTTAATTATGATGATGTTTAAAATTATTATTTTTTAGTATATAATTTTTTATTATGTTCTATCTTCTATATATACAAATTTCATGTCTGTATCTATGTCCCGGAGAAACTCGGAAACTACTGGACAATTGATCTGAAATTTGGAAATGTTTGGTTTAATTGAAGTAATGTTTCTATAATAGTTTTTAAAAGATACACTAGGCGCTGAACAAAATATTCATACCACCGTATTCACCGGACTTGGCCCCCGCTGACTTTTTCCTCTTTCCAAAACTGAAGACACCGATGAAAGGAAAGCGTTTTGCTACGATTGAGGAGATAAAAGAAAAATCGAAACAGGAGCTGTTGGCGATACCAAAAAAAAGCGTTTCAGAAGTGTTTCGAGGATTGGAAAAAACGCTGGCATAAGTGTATTATATCTGAGGGGAATTACTTTGAAGGGGACAAGATAGTTGTTGATGAATAAATAAATACTTTATTTTTTGATCACACCTCGTATATATATATATATATATATATATATATGTATATATATATATATATATATATATATATATATATATATATATATATATATATATATATATATATATATATATATACATATATATATATATATATATATATATATATATATATATATTTATATATATGAGGACCGATTCTGGTCACGGATACTTCTGCAAGTATCTAAAAAATTGGAGGGCCTGAGTGCATATACGGCGACAGCAATGTGGATGATGCAGAGCACACCTTTTTCAAATGCACAAGGTGGCAAACAGAGCGCACCACGCTTGAAATGGAAATCGGGGAAACCTTAGCCACCGAGAACATTGTGGAGGTTATGCTAAGCAGCAAAGAAAACTGGGACCACGTAGATAAATATGTGGAAAATGTGCTCCGGCGGAAAAAGCGGGACCTGGACGCAGGAATAATGTTGAGAGTCCAATAGGGACGAAGTGAGAATCTCCACCTTGAAGGAAGTATAAAAAGGGTTCCAGGGTGGGGAGATGATCTCAGCGAGGGAGGGGGATGTTTTAGTGGGTGCAATTCTCACATACCAAATCTGTGACGACAGTTTTGATGATGCGGCAGGGATTTTTACCCTCTACCCAAAAAAAAAAAAAAAAAAAAAAAAAAAAAATCATACGCCCTTTCACTCATTTCAAATTTCATACTGTGCGGATGTGTTTTTAAAACGTTCCACATAGTTTCATAAAAAAAGGGAAAAATAAAAATAAAAATGATACAAATTATAAACACCTAAAGTGATCACGCAAATCCTCGAGATACCCCCTGCACACTTCGTAGTGCGAAACAAAATAGGAAAATATAAAACCAATTCAAAGTTCATTTGAATCATTGTTAAATAGTTTTTATTGTAAAGCTCTGTGGTACACAACATTTTTTGTTTTTCCACTTTCGGTGTAAATATAGAAAACCGACGGTTTGCCAGCAGGCGAACAGGCAACATGTGAGAAAGCTGGATACTCTAAATTAACTCCACAAATTCCTAACGACTGGCCTTGCGCCTTATTAGTAGTAACCGCAAAAGCAAGCAAACAGGAAACTGAAGTCGTTTAAATTCAAATGGCATATCAGATGGAACGATTGGGATGCGTGGAATGAATACACCTTCGCCTTTGAATTTCACAGTTAAAAGAGTAGCTTCAATTACATAAGCCATCAATCTTTTAATAGCAAGTCTTGTACCATTACACAGACGGGGTTGATTAATATTGCGTAGTATAATGATAGTGACGCCAACTTTCAATTGGACATTATGCGGAGGCGATCCTGGAAAATCTAACGAATTCAAAAAATCTGTTGGATAATAATAACAATATCTTGTTCATTGGTAACAGTATCCACAGACTTGTACGAAATTAAGTCGCCTGGAATCTTGGATTGTATAGCCATGTTTAATTCTCTAACATCTTTGTTCTTAGCCGCTAAAATTGCTCTATCACTCAACCATGCATGGCATTTATACTGTTGTGCTATGTTAGGGAAAACAAGTTCATTCAATTCTTCTTTTCCACTGTACAAAACGGCAAATATCAGTTGGCAATGTTATCAATCCAGTTTCGTCAGCAGGACCCGTAACATATCGTTGCCAACAACTGGGAACATATCGTTGCCAACAACAGTGAAATTAAGAACGTTTTCCGGTGCCTCCATGAGCATCCAGAAAATAAAATCCACCGGCATCATCATTGACAGCTTGCATAATAGTAAGGTACGCCTTTTTCTGCTCCGCAATCAATGTCGAAAGATTTGCTTAAACAAAATCATTCAATGTCGAAAGATTTGCTTCAACAAAATCATTCAATTCGTTGCGATTGTATTGTTGTTCATGTTGCCATTCTACCTCAAAAATTGTTTTATGGCACGATTAGGAGATGGCATTCCCAACTGTGCCAATGCTTTATTAGCAATCGACAAACACAAATCTTCTATGCAAATCAATGCTTCATTATAAATTTCCGGCGTGAAATCCATTGCAGGATTACAATCTACTTGACGCACTTGAAACAGAATATCTTTCGATAGATAGACCTGAAATTTTGTCCAACACTCAGATGGATTCGATGGAAAACAGGTAGACAAAATAATCGCAAACAAAGTGGGGATTTGATAAGGGCCACAACTGCTGTATTTTAAATGTTTGTTCCAATGAGCATCATTTTCCAACAAATTAAGCTGTTGACACGCTTGTCGATACGTCGTACACAGTATTCCATTGACTGTTCTTAATTGTCGAAATGATGTTGGGCCACGAACATTTATTAACAGTTGAATACAAATTTTGATATTTATCAACACGATGTCCTTGCTTGCGTCGTTGGAACTCTTTTTTTGATGCATTCCACGTAAAATACATTGGCACTTCTGCATACAATAATGTTCTGGCAAAAGCAATTTAAAAAATGCAGTTAGGAGTTGTATGAGGTGGTGATACAGTTCTCTGTGCAGCATTTTCGGTAGTGAAATACACACGTTGGCCATTTTCTAGATGCACAGCTAAATGAACAACAGCTGGATATCTGTCGTATATTAGAAACGAAAAAATCCCCATTTGATACTGATGTATTTCATCGTTTCTGTTCGGATCAGTAGCTTCAAATACTTGCAAATGTATTTAATGGACTTGACAGAATTGCAGTATTCAACATTAATATGAACTTTGAATACTTTCGACAATAACGGTGAATACGGTACAACCCAACGATTATCGACCTCAACTTCTTGATTCCGTACTATTAAAGTAACAGATCTACCATTATCTTCAGTTGATCGACGACGATATAATGGGTAACCATCATTTCCAGTGACTGTATCCGAAACCAAAGCTCTTGGATAGCGTTTACTACATTTGCCATCAACCAAACATGGGGAGTTAATGTTGAATTCTCCACATGGACCATGTATCATATTTTGCACAACAGTATCATATAATAAAGTATAAAGGATAACGTGTTTGGTCTGGAATTTCTGCATATATCACATTATCAACTTCATCCTATGTAATTTTATTGACCAACCAAATTAAAATATAGCATGTGGCAAACCACGCTTTTGCCATTCCACAGAATACATCCAGCACTTGACTTCACCAAATACTTACTTTACGATGAAATCCATAAGGGTTTTTAACATCTGCTTAAAAACACGGGCAGTGATATCATGGCGGTCGGTTGGGCTTTGGCCAGCGAATAAACTATCCTTAATCTCACTCCTTTGCGGAATACATGTAAACGTTATAAATAAATCTGGTCGACCGTAATGACGCACATAAGTCATTGCATCCTGCGCATTCTCATGCATATGATGTGGACTGCCTGTGTACGTTGAAGGCAAAATGATAATTTTTCCGAGATCATTAACATTACCGTCATTATGTATAGCATCACGCAAATGGATGTACTCCTCCGAACGTAATTTCTTCTGATTAAACCATTTGAAATTTAGTCGTTCAGATTAAATTTTGGCGTACATGTCAACAACAAAATGATGCAAAAGTCGACGACAATGCAAAATATGGTTAAAATCATTTTGACGCACCATAAGACGATATGAATAATAATTCATTGCGCTGACTTATTTATTAGTTTCCGCCCCTGCAATGCAAAATTATGCGAAAAATTAAATAAATCTTTTCAAAATTAAATAGAAATGAAATGCACTAACCGGTAGAAGGATTGATAATTTTAATGTTAAAATGATAACCGTCTTTTCCTAGGTAAAACAACAATGGGTACTGTAATCCCTTTTAGCAGCGATGAGTTTCAGACTCTCTTCGCAGTTCCATATTTCTACGATGCAGCACAATGTCATGGGAATTAAATTCATCGCCCACGATTACAATAGCGACATCATCCATTGTTGGCGCATTAAATCATCTCACATGTTGGCCAGGTGGCGTTTTATCAGCTCGAATCACAATTGCATATTCATCGGATGGCATTTGATCGAGAGCAATTTGAAAATCCGCACTAACTCAATTTCAGTATGCAACATATTCTGCAAACGCTCGATAATCTCTCTCTGTAAATTTGAAGAAATATTACAACGACGATCGGTTTCAACATTTGAGTTACGCACAAAGTATATTTGCAAAAATTGATAACTTTGATCAGGAAAGGGTAACAAAGATCCAAGTCGATGGTAAACTTGGCCTTGAATCTGTTGAATAGCAAAATTTTCACAATCGTATGTTTCACTATTATCCAACTATTATCCAACTAAAAACAATTATCTTGAACGTTGGCATAAAATTGTCGCGTAGAATATTTGTCGCACCGAATGAAGCCATTTGAAAACCGGAGTTATATGCTTGTATGTTTTCCAAAAATAGTTTCGAAACCGGTGTGGCACCAGTTACCAAAGAACGCGAGGGCTCCGGTGGTGGATTCAATTCAGGTAATTTAACTTGTCCGTTTCCACAACACAATCCAGGCACCTCATGTTTAAACTTAAATGCCATGCATTGACTGCAAACAGTAGTCATTGATCCAATTGAAACCTTCGCATGAGAAACGTAATCAAAATTTTGCATCATAATTGAATGCTGCACGCTACAAAGAACGTCGCACATACGGACGTGCAGCTGAATTTCGCGCAGCCCTAATACGTGCCAGGGTATTTCGAGCAGCCAAAGTATTATTTTCGCGCTGTTCGCTACTTTGAGAAGCTCTAGATGCCGCAGCATCTGTAGCATTACGTGTTCGACGCCCCAAATTACTACATCTTCGTACCATATTGTGTTCAAAAATGTGGCAACACCAACTAAAAAGGAAATTTGATTTATTTGGAAAATGAAATCAAAAATTGCGGAACATATATACAATGTTTATAAACGCAAAAACAATGCGAAGCGCTTTCACTCTGGAATGTACTCAATGGCACACAATAAATGACGGAACACGATCAATCCAATGAACAACTCAACCCAATCTCAATACATGACTTAAAATCAGTGTAATGTACCTGTATTTTCAGAAAAAACTGTTTCAAAAATGCAATACGCATTGAAATATGTTGGTAAATTGACAGAAACAAACCAGAGTTCGTATTTGGTCGCCGGACCACCAAAAGACAAAAGACCAACGAAAGTTATTCTAAACAGCGAAGGCAAGGGAATAATAATAACGACACAGTGGCTGAATGAAGCATTGGAAGTCAATAACACAACAGCACTGTTGTGTTATTGTTATTCTCTCTCGCTTAGAGATGTAAACATCAAGCAGCACCGTTGTTGTTGTTATTGTTATTCTCCCTTACTTAGAGAAGTGAACCACTAATTTATATGCATACTGGTCGAACCAAGAGTACACCAACGAAAGTTATTCTAAGCAGCGAAGACAAAGGGAATAACAATAACGACACAGTGGCTGAATGAAGCATTGGAAGACAATAACATCAAACAGCACTGTTCTGTTAATGTTATTCTCTCTCGCTTAGAGCTGTAAACATCAAGCAGCACCGTTGTTGTTTTGTCATTGTTATTCTCCCTTGCTTAGAGAAGTGAAAGACTAATTTACATGCATACTGGTCGAACCAAGAGGACACCAACATGCACGTATGTTGTTGTTGCTGTAAAAATAACAGAACGACACTATGAGGATGGCCCGGGATTCACTGAGTGAAAGTTTCATGACAATCGATCTATTATTAAGGACGCCAGAGCTATTTTTAATAAGGGGGAGTAGCACCGCCCACTTTTCTCAAAATATATAGTTTTTAGTTGCTGTAAGATTAATAGAACGACAATATTAGGGTGGCCCAGGATTCAATACTGGAAAAATAATGTACATATTTGAAATTCAAATTATGTAAAATAAATTATGTAGAGCGATCTTATCCGAAACTCACTAATGCCTATAACTCAAGAACCAATGCACATACAAAAATGGTTATATATAAAAACCTTGGTATTGTCGTCACCTTTCATGGAAAAGTTACAGTAACAAATTCGGTTCACGCATTACAGAGAACATCAATTACAAACACAATGTAAGTTATTTTTATATATGTAGAAGATTATTAGGGTTCCTTGATCGTTTTCAAGGCTGAAAAGTATTAATTCAAAAAGTTTTACTTTTGCTTCAGCTCCCATTGCCCAGACAAACTGAATTTGGGACAAGTCGAAAGAAAGCTATTTGCGATCATTAATTCATTAACGAGATGTTTCAATTACCAATTTATAGTCATGTAAATCTATTAGCCGGATCTGTTGGGCTTCAAGAGATTTTTGTAAAAAGTTTGACCTTATTTCCTATTCGAATCTTTTATTGTTAAAGCTCCCAGAATTCTTTATACCTGATATGGACCTAGCCATATATAGGAAAACTTATTATTTTTATTACAGTTACACAATAGAACGCTGTCTCCGGATATAAATTTTAACAGATTAGTAGAAAAATCATTTTGCTTCTTCGACACACTTTTCGTATTTTCCTGTGCTTTCTTGGCTAACTCATGCCCCGGATACCTTAAAAAATGTGGGTAGTCATCCGTATGCGTCGGATTCTGACGCAAATTCGTTGGAATTTGTGGTTGGAAGCCATACAACGTGAAAAATTTGGTTTGGTTAGTGGATACATGCACTGTATTATTATACCCATGTATCGCTGATGCTAACCATAATAAGTAAATATTCGGCTAGCGGCTGAAGGTTACGCTCCAGGGAGTCAGTAGGGTGTGAGTGGTCAGGAGTAATATAGAGTTTCTACACTTTTGGCAACTTGCAACTTTCGGAAAACATCTTTGAAATGAAATTGGTGCCGTCTGTCACTAATACTCTTCTGACACCCAGTTTCGCTATCACTTCGCTAAAGTAATGCTTGCTACTATGGTAACTTCTGCATCCGGCATGGCAACCGCTATAAAATACTTAGACAGATCGTCTTGTAACATTAAGATATATTTATTTCCGGATGAACTCTCCAGCAACCGACCCACCATGTCCAAAAATATTTTTTCGAAAGGTTTACGTGCAGTATCTGTGAGCTGCAAGGGCATTTTTGTTAGCCGAGAAAGTTTGTTCCTCTGACAGCTTGTGTACCCGACAATAAGATTCCATTAATCTGACATCATGCTATTCTAAATTGCGTATACACCCAAATGTTAACGACAAAAAGTTAATAATTAATACTCTGCGGATGTGTTTTTAAAACATTCCACATAGTTCATAAAAAGAAGAGAAATATAAAGACAAAAATAATACAAATTATAAACTCCTAAAGTGATCACGCAAATCGCCGAGATAGTGACTGCTCCACTGGTTTGAGATTGCACCTTTGTTTAAATTAATCTGTAAACCAAAAATCAAAATTAATAATAAGCAAAAGTCCAAATAGTGGTAATAACAAAACATAAAACAAAAACAAATTATACATGTGCATTTTGCGCTCTCCACCTCTAGCTAGAGATCGATGTCTCACCCCATACGTCCTTCTGAATCAGCAATAAACAACGCATGCGGATTTAAGTATACCAACTCAGCAAACAATAGCAGCAGGCGCCCCTGCAGAAAACACGGAACAACAAACTACTGCTCAACTAGAGCAAACGACACCTATGTCAAATCAGACGGTAAGTGAACAAAACTCTCTAAATGATAATGCCGCGCAAGAAGCAAAAGAACAAAGAGTAGAAAGCAGCCGCTTTCCCACCTACCCAAATACACAAATGCATTCTCATGCAATTACAGCTAACACACGCTTGCTAAGCTCATTATCGTCTGAGAGACAATCAAAAACAATAAATACAATAATCACAACAATTTACGCTCAGTCTGCAACTATACAAACAGGCTTGGATCGGTATATTCAAACTAAGCCCCCAAAAAATTCAAATAATAAGTCAGCAAAAATATATAAAAGAAATGAAATTGATCAACCTACTAACTCAATGTACCACAACAGGTTTGCCGCACTTAATGAAAAAATCATCACTTGCGTGAAAATATTGATCGCCTAATAGGCAAGAATAATTTTCATATAATCTCACTCACAAAAGCTAACATACAAGATACTAAAATCCAAATATATAACGAAAAAAATTATCGCTCTATTGCTAATTACTTCGACGATGACAAAAAAAACTATTACACGTACCAATTGAAAAGCAGCAAAGGCTATCCTTTTGTAATAAAAGGAAGATGAAATAATGGAAGCGCTGGCAGACGCCGGATTCAATGCAAAAACAATATTTAACATAAAAAACAGAGCTAAATACCTCAACCATTATTTAAGGTGGAGCTCGTACCAGAGACGAAAAATCTGAAAAAAATTAAACCCACCCTGTTTATAGCCTACGTTACTTAATACATCGTAGAAATTGAAAGGTCGGTACAATGCTCAAATTGCCAGGAATATGGGGACACGAAATTTGACTGCACTCTACGCACAATATGTGTCGCTGGCGGCAATTTTTATCCCTCAATTGAATGTAAATTTGACAAATTCGATAACAATGTAAAAAAAATGCAGCAACTGCGGTGGTAGCCACTCGGCCAACTATAGAGTGTGTCCAGTTTACACAGACCTGAAGATGAAGGTGGGTACAACCTAAAAGCTAGTTCGCTGTGAACGTAGCAATATTGCACCTAACTACCCTAGCATAAATCCAGCCAATGCTGCACCCTCGTCCTCCTCAATGACGTACGAAACGTATTGAAAAAACCACCTACTGAAAGTCTAGCTAGTTCTCCACTAGACAATTTATGCCAACTATGCAAACAATGATTCATGAACTCATACAAAATAAGCATCTACCTATGAAAATACTGCTCTCTCAAAAATAAAAGAATCAATTAAAGTTATGCTACTGGAATTCCAACGGTATTATCCAACACAAAAAAGAAAACAAGAATTGACATTATGCTTATCTCCTCATTTAACAGATAAGTACAACTTCAGTATTGCCGGTTTCAATTTCTACAAAACCAATCATCCAGACGATAAAGCGTACGGAGGCGCAGGAATTCTCAGTAATGCCCGTATAAAACATTTCCTACGTGATAAATATGCCGAAAGACACATCCAAGCCACTTCAGTGTTGGGGAGCCGGTATGTATAACAGTTTCTGCAGTATACTAGATTCCAAGTAACGTCAGAAAAATGCTTGCAGTTTCACTCGGAAGAAAATTTATAGCAGCTGGAGACTATAATTCTAAGCATACTCTCGGGACTCTCGTCTGGTAAACCATAAAGGCAAATAGTTCTACGATGTGTTAATTGATAATCGAAATCATCTAGATTTTGTCTCAAGTGGCCAACCCACGTACTGTCCAGCGGACCAGCGTAAAATCCCTGATCTTATTGATTTCGCTGTGATCACAAACATAAACAGGACACTGTTTTCCTCTGAAGCAATTTTCGACTTGTACTCCGATCACTCACCTGTCATCATATACTTCAACAAAACTCCTGAACTTGTACATAAATCGTCCAAATTGACCACCAACAAAACGCCCTGGCTCAAGTATTAGAAATACGTGATTACACATATTTGTCTGGAATCTCCTCCTAAAAAGAAAGATGACTTAGAGAGAGCGCTCCACGAGTTTAATTCCTCATGGAATTACCACACCTCACCAAATTGTTCACTGCTATCGTTCGCTTCGGTAATTTTCCGCATATATGAAAGATATCGCAAATTACAATGATTCTTAAACCAGGAAAAGATCCAACGCAGGTGTCCTCATATCGGCCCATAAGCTTTCTACCCACCCTCTCAAAAATATTTCAAAAAATGTTACATGGAAAAATTATGAATTATCTAAATCAAAATGGCAACATTGTTACTCATCAATTCGGATTCAGAATAGAGCACGGTACAATAGAGCAGGTGCACCGTATAACTAGCGAAATTAGAATAGCTTTCGAATAAAATAAATACTGTTCAGCAATATCTCTAGACATTGCCCAAGCCCACAAGATTAAAAAGTTTCTGCCATACAACACACACAGAGTGCTGGAATCTTACTGAGCGAATTGGAAGTACAAAGTGAAATACAAGCAATTTGTAGCCCCCGAATTTCAAATATTGGCTGGAGTACCACAAGGGAGTGTGCTTGGTCCTATTCTCTACCTAATATATACGTCTGACCTACTAATAAATAACAGCCTAGTTACTTCCACTTTTGTTGACGACACAGCTATTTTAAGTACCCATCAATATCCGCATATCGCCTCTCGTGACCTAAACGAACACCTTAAAGATGTTAACGAAGCGAAATGTACACACATAACATTCTCTCTCAGAACCAGCACCTGTCCAACTGTATCACTAAATGACATAAAAATACCGCACGCAATATAAGTGAAGTATTTAGAAATCCATCTTGACCGTAGATTAACTTGGAGGAAGCACATAGAAGCGAATAGAACTCAAATGAAATTAAAAGCTATCTCTCTGAGTTGGGTAATCAACAAAAAATTAAAGATGCACTTAGAATACAAAGTCCTTCTATACAAAGCTATAATAAAGCCCATATGGACATATGGGGTGCAACTTTGGGGTAGTGCGAGAACCTCAAACCTAGAACTTGTCCAAATCCTAAAAACAATTACCGGCGCACCATGGTTTGTCAAAAATAAAAACATTCACAATGATATACATATATCCACTATAGAGGAAGAAATCATAGAATTAAGGCAGAAATACCTGAATCGCCTGCAAAATCATCCGAACATACTTGCTAGAAGTCTACTCCAGCAGAATACTGCTTCACGTCTAAAGAAACTATGTTTCTAAACTTATTTACAAACTGATCTGTATTATGTATCTATATTAAATTTTGTTTCCCTCTTCTTTTTAAAATTATAATTAATTTATATATATTAATACACTAGTAGAACCCAAATAGATCCAAGTAATAGGCAGAGTGCATATTTAATATATTAGTTTTAAGATTTGATAACTTATTGTTACTTTCTAATGGAGTAAGATACAATAAACAAATAAATGGTTAAAAAAAAAAAAAAATAGCACTGAAAATCATATCTTCAAGTGTCACTATTAGTTCCTTCTATACATTGTAGATATGTATTCAAAAATCCAAACCGAACGGCTGCTATTCATTTGATTAAACAAACCAAGTTCCAAAGAGTGCATTCATTTACTAGATGCAGTCGCTAATTATAGCAATGTGACTCCCAATGAATTGGGAAGATTATATTATAACCAGCCATATTTACAGGGAATCCACGACACATGCTTAAATACGCACAATAAAATATTTGCGCGCACCATGCAATCGTACATGGGATGAAATAAAATCAACTGAAGATGGTGGCAAACCCATCACTTTAAAAGTACAAAATAATGATGTTAAAGTTGATAATTGTTGGGCTGTACCCTTGTCACCGTTACTCTCGAAAAAATACAAAGAGCACATCAATGTCGTGTTTTGCAATTCGGTGAAATCGGTTAAGTATATTTGCAAATATGTCAATGAAGGAAGTGATATGGCAGTTTTTGGAATGGGAAATGCAACGACATTTATCGATGGAATCGACCAATATCATGGGACGCTACATTAGTTGCTATGAAGCAGTATGACGCATTTTATCGTTTCCAATCCATGACCGACATCCAACAGTTGTTCATTGGGCTGTGCACCTTGAAAATGTACAGCGCGTGTATTTCACTACAGAAATTGCACATGCCAGAGAAATATCACAACCGCCAACAACGTTAACTTTCTTTATCGTGAAAAGGATGATATGTTTGCAAAGAATCTATGTATTAATTTTATGTAAACTTTTAGGGTGTTACAGTTCCGCGGTCGAGTCGACGAAGGGCATTAGAATTTGGAATGTACCGTCGACACTTTTACAGTAGAGTAGATCAGTTGGCTTGACCAACTGACACCAATTAACAGGTGCAAAACTGGAACACCAAAAAGGTGAGTATTTAGACTGTAGATATTACTTGGAAATAGTATATAAGAATGATGTTTTGAAGAATAAAATAGTCTTGTCTTGTGATTTGTGTAAAAGAGCTAACTCGATGTTTGTTGTGAAGAGTGTTCGCTAGGTTTCAGCCACGCGCGAGTTATAGTTATGGTGAGTGGTCCGGCACCTTAATCCTCTGGCTACTCCTTAAACCGAGGAGTAACTACTGGGTATGGGTATGAATCAAAAAGAAACAATATGTTTTTTTCTATTCTCCGTATATTGTAACAGATTTAAAAATACAGACGTCTTTATTATTCTGCTGCTCAGTCACCACTGGCTCTTTCAAATATCTTATGCTATATTTCTTATGCTATATTTCTTAGGCAATGCTGAATCAGCATACTCATCTTTGCATGCCTTTTCTTATCTAACTTTAGTATGCGAGCTCAGCGTTCTTTGCTATGCAGCTTGAGCTGCTTTGGTGTGTCCCTACCATACATTGTTCACCAGCGTATTCTGTTTGCATTCTCAGAATATACTGGGTTCGTCTCTTTTACTTTTATTTAAATTTGGAGTATCTTCTACCATAACTCACCTACGGTTACTCTCAGAACTCTCCTGAGTTCTTTTATTTATTATTTTTACATTAATATTTTTCTTTTTCAAATAGATTATTATTACAATTACTAGCACTGTCAGACCCAGTATCATTATTACATTTAGATTGAAACATGTTTATGGTATATAAGTTCCTCAATTTTTTTTTATATTTTTGAAGTCCTTAATGTCTATTTCGTTAAAATGTAGTTCATGGGTATAGTTTTGATTAAGCATTTGAGCTGGGTAATGAAACTTTTCGGTAAATTCCATTTTTGTATTTTCAAAAGTTTTATTGTTTATTTGTGTTTTACAATTCACATTGCTAATTAGATAGTTTTTATTTAGTACAAGTTCTCTGTTGTCGCAATTTGACGTAAGTTTTACATTGTATGTATTCGTAGTTAACAATGTATTATCTTCTATAATCTTTAATTTAGTTTTATTGTAAAATTTAAATGGGCATTCATTTTTAAAAATACAATTCTGGCTTCTTTTTAAATCTTTTAACGCTGCGTTTTTTACATATTTAAAATTTTCTTTATTAATTGTGACAGTCTCAATTTCTAAGTTTTTAGGGTTTGGCAGTGGTACTATTAATTAAATCTGATACTATGTAATTTTTTGGTATTTTAATTGCAATTACAATAAATTGATTTTTGTAGGATAGCACTCCTATTTTTGACAATTTTAATTTATAAAAATCTATTTTAAAATATTCTCTTTCCTCCGTTGTTAAAATACCCGGATGGATAATAATGTACTTAGCTGCTGCTATATTTGTTTGAATTTCGTTAATTTTGTTTTCTAGATGTCTAATTTTATTCATTAAATCGTTAAATAGTATATGGCCAATAATTTATTCGTTTTGTTTGTTAGCCAGTAGCATAAAAGTATTTATCGTTTCTCTATCTTCCTCAATTTTGCTTTTAATTAAATGAATTGTATCATTGAAATAATTATTCATTGAAATCTGCTGATTTATTCCCTGTATTATGTAATGGTAATTTTTTTGTGGGACTTCTAAATAGCCCAATATTTCCTGCCTATCGTCGTCATCCATTACTCCGAATAACCATTTATGTGTTGTGCCTATTATGTGCATTAACCCTCTTTTGTTCCTATTATATTTTTCTGGACAAATTGTCTTTGTTTTTGCCTCAATTGTCTTTATTTCGTTAAACAGTAAATCTTTTCTCTTAATCCTGCTGTGTTCGATGTCTTTTTTAAATTCATGTATTATTTCTAGAATTTCCAATGGCTTAATGATGTGGAGGATTGTACGTGTTTCGTTTGCTATTTCCGTATTTCCCATATGTATTATTGCATATCCTGCTTCGTCTAATATCGGCGTCGCCTGCAAGTGCCCTTGTACTCTCCTGGTCATCATCATCACGATTAGTATTATCCTTATGGGATACTGTTCTTTGCTATTGTCGGTGAACATTTTATTGTTGAGTGATAACGATCATTATAGTTACCTATAACGACCTGTATCCTCATCTCTGTTGAGAGATGTGGGTCTTCAATTCCTGTTAGTTTTTCTAACAAGGTTGAGTGCAGCCTCTCAATCACTGCATTACCTGTATGGCTATTTGGTTTTATTAGGTGTACTTCTACTTCTCCTGTATTTAAAAACTGTATCAGCTGTTCCGCCCTGAATTCGTTGTCCATTAATATTTTTTTTGGTTTCCCAAATTTTGTGAAATGCTCTATTATTATAGATTTCTTTGATTTCCAGTTTCTGTCGGTTATATTGTAAGCAGCTGCAAATTTTGTTAATTTGTCCATGACTGTTACAAAGGATAATTTTTTAATATGAAAAATATCAACATGAATAATTTAATTTTTTTCGGTCGGCGTTTCTGTTAGTTGATATTTGGGTTTAATAGGTTTTCGATCATATTTAATCTGTTGGCACTTTTGGCAATTATTTATTATAAGTTGTATATGTTCCCTAAATTTTGGGTAAAATATTTTGTCTTTAAGTGTATTATATGTCTCTGCTATTCCCCTATGCATGGATTCGTTATTATGATAGAGTGAGATTTGTTTATGTAGCTCTTCTTCTTGTAGTTTCTCTGATGCTCTCTTTGTGCACTTTACAAATTGTAATTTGCTATTGCAAGAAAACATTGATATCAATAAAAGTTGAATTTTGTGATAGTCGGCTTCCTCGGTTTCTGAGAAAATTCCATATTTGCCTCCTTTAATGTGCCTTTGTAAAATAACTTTAACTGTATTTTCATTTTCCGTCGGATTTATTTGTATTATTTTTCTGTTATGTATAGTTTGAATTTCAGCTTGAATATTCGGAGGACACGGTGATTTAACCTTTTCATTAGATGTCTCTATATTCCCGTTCAATGTAGTAACTATTGTGTTATTTTTTTGTAACACCGGTAATTATATTTTTCGAATCTTGCTTTTTTCATTATACTTATAGTAGAGCCAGGATCTACTAGTGTGAACCATTTTTTATTAAAAAATGTAAGCGAAATTAAAATTTTATTGTGGTTTTCCGAGGCTAGCTTGTAAGAAACTCGTCGTTGTTATTTGTCTCCTCCGTCCTGCTCATAGTGTCCACCTCCATGGGTATTGGGCCATTTGACCGTCTTGACTGCTGAGTGCCGCTCTGAATGTTTGGTAGAGCAGCATTACCGTAACCAACATTATTACTATATTGATTTGTTGTATTATTTTGGCCTGAATATCTAGGCCGAAAATCTGTTTGTCTTTGGGGATTATTTGGGCGATAGTTATTTTTCCCTGAATATTTTGTAAATCTTTGAGGGAATTGTCTCGAATTATGTTGTAAACGAGAGCTATTTTGCTCATTCTTATTTTGTCCCCTAAAGTGGGTTTGTTCTAAATTGTTTTGTAATCTGTGATTATTTTGGTTTCTGTTAACGTTATAATTTCTAGCGTTTTGTTTGAATTGGACTTGATTTTTATTTCTTGTTAAAAACACACTGATTAAATTTCCATCATCCAGCCCTATGAAATTGTAAATCGTATTTGTCATGTCTGTCCATGTCGTTACATTTCGTACCATATATGCAAAGGTCCTGCTGCTAATTACTTTATTCCTCAAAATATTTCTTTCATTGCACCACCTGTCTCGCTCAGAGCGCTACATTCAGTAATATTATCGATTATTTCTTTAATTTTTCTACTAAGTTCGCTGATGCTGCCTACTCTTAGGTTGGTTATGTCGTTAGTCAGAGTCATTTGGTCCTTTATTGACCTGAAGTGCTGTTTTAGTTTTATTTTACATACCTCCCAATTTTCTGGGGGGTTTAACGCCAAACAATTTTTAGCCAATCCTAAGATTTTTAGATCGTAAACTATTCTGAAAACCAGCTGTTGTTGTCCTTCATAATCAGTCAATATTCTGTCAATTGCTTCTATGAATGCTGGCAACTTTCTTGCATTGCCTTCAAATGGTTGAAGGTATTTGAGGTCCTTTTCTACTTTTTGCCTAACACATATCCCTTGCTGTGCAGCGTTTTGTTGGAGTAATTGCGTTATTGCAACTAAGCAATATTGGTTCCAATTTGAGCCATTTTACTTAATTTTTTTGTTTTTATTAAATAGAGAATGAGAAACAGTAAATTTTATACACTGTATTTTCCCTATACTTCTTTCTTGGCTTATTATAATAATAATTATTATTATTATTTATTTCTTTATTTATTTTTTTAAAAAATAATTAATATTTAGTCTTAATATTTACGTTTCTTTCGCTGATTAGTTGATTGGTATAATATTTCTGCTGTTGTTCTGCGGGTGTTGTTATTTTTGCACTTCTCTTACACCACTTCTATGTTGTATATTTTAAATTTGAATTGTATATTGTTTCAACAATTTTGTCCGATTAAATGTTGTTACGTTTGACTTTTAGATCTCCTTCCGCCGAATACTACTACGATTTGAATTTTATTTTATCTAAGCGCAAAACACATTTTTTTCTTTGATATATTATTATAATTTTTATTTATTTTAACAGTAAGTACATTTGCACTCTACTGGTGTATGTAGCTGTCGGTCAGCTTTGACATTTTTGTGGGATTGCGGTAGGTTTATTTCGCGACTGCGCCAATTATAGTTATGGTGAGTGGTCCGGCACCTTAATCCTCTGGCTACTCCTTAAACCAAGGAGTAACTACTGGGTATGGGTATGAATCAAAAAGAAACAATATGTTTTTTTCTATTCTCCGTATTTTGTACCGGATTTAAAAATACAGACGTCTTTATTATTTTGCTGCTCAGTCACCACTGGCTCTTTCAAATATCTTATGCTATATTTCTTATGCTATATTTCTTAGGCAAAGCAGAATCTCATCTTTGCATGCCTTTTCTTATCTAACTTTAATATGCGAGCTCGGCGTTCTTTGCTATGCAGCTTGAGCCGCTTTGGTGTGTACCTGCCATACATTGTTTACCAGCATATTCTGTTTGCATTCTCAGAATATGCTGGATTTGTCTGTTTTTCTTTAATTTAAATTTGGAGTATCTTCTACCATAACTCCCCTGCGGTTACTCTCAGAACTCTCATGAGTTCTTTTATTTATTATTTTTACATTAATATTTTTCTTTTTCAAATAGATTATTATTACAATTACTAGCACTGTCAGACCTAGTATCATTATTACATTTAGATTAAAACATGTTTATGGTATATAAGTTCCTCAATTTTTATTATATTTTTGAAATCCTTAATTTCTATTTCGTTAAAATGTATAGTTTTGATGGGTATAGTTTTGATTAAGCACTTGAGCTGGGTAATGAAACTTTTCGGTAAATTCCATTTTTGTATTTTCAACAGTTTTATTGTTTATTTGTGTTTTACAATTCACATTGCTAATTAGATAGTTTTTATTTAGTACAAGTTCTCTGTTGTTGGAATTTTACGTAAGTTTCTCATTATATGCATTCGTAATTAACAATGTATCATCTTCTATAATCTCTATTGTAAAATTTAAATGGGCATTCATGTTTAAAAATACAATTCTGGCTTCTTTTTAAATCTTTTAACACTGCGTCTTTTACATATTTAAAATTTTCCTTATTAATTGTGACAATTAATTCATTTTCAGTCTCAATTTCTAAGTTTTTAGCGTTTGGCAGTGGTACTATTAATTAAATCTGATACTATGTAATTTTTTGGTATTTTAATTGCAATTACAATAAATTTATTTTTGTAGGATAGCACTCCTATTTTTGACAATTTTAATTTATAAAAATCTATTTTAAAATATTCTCTTTCCTCCGTTGTTAAAATACCCGGATGGATAATAATGTACTTAGCTGCTGCTATATTTGTTTGAATTTCTTTAATTTTGTTTTCTAGATGTCTAATTTTATTCATTAAATCGTTAAATAGTAGATGGCCAATAATTTATTCGTTTTGTTTGTTAGCCAGTAGCATAAAAGTATTTATCGTTTCTCTATCTTCCTCAATTTTGCTTTTATTTAAATGAATTGTATCATTGAAATAATTATTTATTGAAATCTGCTGATTTATTCCCTGTATTATGTAATGGTAATTTTTTTTGTGGGACTTCTAAATAGCCCAATATTTCCTGCCTATCGTCGTCATCCATTACTCCGAATAACCATTTATGTGTTGTGCCTATTATGTGCATTAGCCCTCTTTTGTTCCTATTATATTTTTCTGGACAAATTGTCTTTGTTTTTGCCTCTATTGTCTTTATTTCGTTAAACAGTAAATCTTTTCTCTTAATCCTGCTGTGTTCGATGTCTTTTTTAAATTCATGTATTATTTCTAGAATTTCCAATGGCCGTTGATCTCTGTTCTTCAAAGTCTTCTCTGTTTCTATTTCTTTCAGTTATTATATGTTCTTTGGTCTAGTCTATTCTTTCTTTTAAAATTGTTGGATCGATACTGTTCTTTGTTATTATCGGTGAACATTTTATTGTTGAGCGATAACGATCATTATAGTTACCTATAATGACCTGTATCCTCATCTCTGTTGAGAGACGTGGGTCTTCAATTCCTGTTAGTTTTTCTAACAAGGTTGAGTGCAGCCTCTCAATCTCTGCATTACCTGAATGGCTATTTGGTTTTATTAGGTGTACTTCTACTTCTTCTGTATTTAAAAACTGTATCAGCTGTTCGGCCCTGAATTCGTTGTACATTAATATTTTTTTTGGTTTCCCAAATTTTGTGAAATGCTCTATTATTATATATTTCTTTGATTTCCAGTTTCTGTCGGTTATATTGTAAGCAGCTGCAAATTTTGTTAATTTGTTCATGTTTTTTCTCCCGAATGAACTGCCAGCGATCGTTTCGCGAAAGCGCACTAAATTTAGCACACTCTGAGAGCTTATGATTGGAATTGCACTTTGGGCAAATAGCTGCCTTCGCGCTTACCCATTTGTTGACGACGTCCTGGACTAAAATTCTCTCCTTCTGGGAATTGCCACCACCTCCCTTGATTTCGCTATTGTAAACTATTGTTGTATATGGCTGGCATGTGGTAACTTGACTCGCGCACATAGCTAGTCCGAAAAGCCCATCGTCAAACAAGGAAATGTCGGCACGACCGAGTGACATGCGATAGCTGCCAGGTCGTTGAGCAGTACAGGGTCATTTAAATAATTGTTCAAACACACCGCTTGCATAATAGCGCGATAGTTTTCCACTGCAAGTGAGAAGGCTACGAGCTTTTCCAATTTATCAGCCCTGACGGAAGGATCTTTCCTCAATTTCGATTGCATCGTTTGGTAGATAACCTCTGGCCTACCGTAGAGCATTCTCAATGTGTTGATTGCCAACCCAACTGTCGATGGCAACAATAACCTGAACTGCGTCGAGGGCTTTGGTCCTTTTAAGCATTTTTGTAGTCTGATCAGATTTTCTTGATCGGTGAAGCCACATCGCTTGTTAGACTGCTCATAATTTGTGATGAATAAGGGCACGGCTGCATAATAACATTTTGATTACATTAAACGTGCGCCTTAGGTCTATATGATGGCCGGAGAAAATCCTTCGACTGAACCCTTCCCGAGGGTACCGGCTGGTAATAGGTCTACAATGGCATCAATTGTCTGATGGTGCTGGATCTAGCTAAGGTCAGGATGTAGCGCTCAGTGTTTGATACTCCTTAATAGTACAGCATTGAGAAATACACCTTGACTATGGTTCGAAGATAAGGGCTGGATCAAGGTGTCACGCGACCCGTGCTGATGATCTGCCAGGCTAGAGCCCCCGAATAAAAGGCGCCCTTCGGTTGTAATAGCCTAGCTCGGATATTGCGGATCTCTGTCCGAGTGGTCTTTATATTCTCCGCAAAAAGAATCTTCATGAAGAAACATAAAATGAAACCAAAAATTCCGCGGGACATCACAGTAATTCAATTGGCAAGTCAGATGGAGCAAAGAATGCTGCAGTGGTCAATGAACGGAGAATTTCATCCGGGACCAATACAGTGGGTGGACCTATGGGACCCCCAATGACATTAGGCGGGATGGGTGGTGCAGGAATTCGGAAACTTTCTTCCGATGATGTGCCATCCACTTCTGCTGCTAGGGAAAAAATGGGACCAACTCAACAAACTCCCATCTCCACTAAGGAGAGATTGTTGACACTGGGAGTAGAGCTGAAGCAGGTGACAAAACTTTTAAAGTTAAAGTCAATAAAGGATGTCCGCAGGGTGGGGTATTATCACCCATTTTGTGGAGCATAGTAGTTGATGATCTTCTGGTAAAACTCACAAATCTAGGCATATCATATCAAGGATATGCGGACGATATTGTGATAATAGCTAGAGGAAAATCTGAATCCATTCTTTGTGATATTATCCAGAGGGGCTTATTAGCAGCTAGTGAATGGTGCAGTGGAACAGGATTGAAAATCAATGCCTCAAAGACCACCATTGTGCCGTTCACTAGAAAAAGATCTCTGCCATATATGAAACCTATTCTTCTAAATGGTACACAGGTCGATATTAGCTCTGAGACCAAATACCTCGGAGTCATTTTCGACAAAAAGTTATTGTGGAAGGCTCATCTGGCAGCAACCACCAAGAGGGCTACAGCTTCCTTAATGATATGCAGACGGCTTGTTTGTAAATCTTGGGGATGTAACCCAAAAACCGTTCGCTGGATGTATACCATGATGGTGAGACCAATCATCACCTATGGTTCAGTAGCATCAAATAGAGTCTTAAGACAGCGAAATCTGCATTAAGTAAAGTACAACGCTCTTGCCGCCTGCTATGCGCCGGAGCTATGCGCACCTATCCAAAGGCAGCAATTTAAGTTATACTAGATCTAACACCCTTACATCTAGTAATTGAAGACTCTGCTAGAAACTCTCTTACCATAATACAAGAAATTATTTCGAGAGAATCAAATTACACCCAAAATATATGGGGAAAAAATTCAACTCAAGAATATGCTATACAAAAATCTCACAAGGAATTTATGCCAAGAAAATTCAATTTTACACTCAAATACTGTACAATGATGAGTTGCAAAAAAGAAAGGAAAGGTCTAACTGAGACGTATAAAAGTAGAGAAAATTCCCTCTTATGGTATACTGACGGTTCTAAGACAATGGACGGAACTGGGGCAGGAGTATTTGGGCTTAGAACCAATTACTGGGAAACAATGGGTTCTTTTCCAAGCATTTCTCAAGCGGAAATTCACGCTTTTGAAAGATGTGCCCAGATCAACATTGACAGAAAGTATCGGGGGAAAAACATCGTGATATTATCCGATAGTCAAGCAGCACTCAAGAGTCTGAGCCCACCCTTAGTGAGGTCTAAACTTGTGTGGGACTGTATTGGGAAGCTAAACTCCCTAGGCAGTATGAACAAGTTATCTCTAATGTGGGTATCAGGCCACATAGGAGTAGAGGGAAATGAGAAGGCTGATAGCTTATCTAGGAAGGCTGCGGCCTCTCACTTCAACGGCCCTGAACCCTTCTGTGGACTATCATCCAATACCATTGGAGGTCTGCTGACGAAGTGTACAGTTGCAAAACGAAGTCAAACCTGGTTCTTCTGGGAGATTTCAATCCTAAAAGAGCTAAGGAGTTAATAAATATGCCTAGGGGTAAATTAAGAATCATCACAGGCATTTTAAGCGGACATTGTAGACTCAACTACCATTTGAACAAGTTGGGTATATCTTCAGATGCCATCTGTCGATTCTGTGGAGAAAATGACGAAACCTCACTGCACCTGATCACAGACTGCAGACCATTGGCACACAAAAGACACAGGTGTTTTGGAGAATATATCTTAGATATGAGCAAGATCCCTCATCTTGATTCCTCCAAAATATATGAATTCCTGTCGGAAATTAAGCTGACAGAAGATTTATAGATGAGGCTATCCTCATATTTCAAATAAATAGGGGCATCACAATAGAACTTTCAGGTCGCAGTGTATAACACCCTTATACGAGTATATATCTATCTATCTATCTAGGTCTATATGATACTAAAATATATTTGCTACTTCGGTTTTAGTGGACATTGACTCACAACAACATTAGATAGCCTCACTACAAATATATCTTTTTTGAAATTCACGATTTCTTTGGAATGCACCTAGTGTAACGAAGGAACCATCTTATTTGATTTTAAGTTATATAATAAAATAAAAACTAAGTAACATTAAGCCGCCTTCTGTGGTCTAGTGGTAAGCATGCTATGCTCACACTCAGAGGGTCGCAAGTTCAAATCCTGCCCGGGGTTTGGTCTGTTGTGGGTTAGAATGAAGCTACCTGCGCGTAGTTGACTCACAGCACCAACTCCTAACAAACACTACACATTTGGTGTGGTTAGCTTTACACAATTAAATGATTTAAGAAAACACATATTTTTAGGGTGTTACAGTTCCGCAGTCGAGTCGACGAAGGGCATTCGAGTTTAGAATGCACCGTCGACACTTTTACAGTAGAGTAGATCAGTTGGCTTGACCAACTGACACCAATTAACAGGTGCGAAGCTGGAACACCAGAAAGGTGAGTATTTAGACTGTAGATATTACTTGGAAATTGTATTGTAATAAGTTCTGTTAGTAATACAGTTAATTTTGCCTAACAGTATATTCCCTACGCAGATGATGGTGCCTTAAGGCAGCCAAATGTTCTAATTGAAGCGACTAGAGTCAGCTCCTTTGAGTTCTATTGAAGCGACTAAAGTCAGCTCCTTGTGAGTATAAACAGTTATGATTTGTGTTTAGAACTAATCTTTATTCTTATAACTACGTTCTTATATACTTATTTCTACCATTTAATTTTGCTATAATTAGTGCTTCATTTCCATATTTCCAATATCCCATGTGTCATGAAAATCACATGTGCAAGCAATAAATTATGAATGTGCAATTCTTGCCTACGGCAGACCTTTGAGGTTCGAATTGCACATGACCTATTTTAAGTGCATTGCTTTGGGATAGAGGAAAGGTTTGAGCATGTGGAGTGAGTGTGTGTGCGATCATGCTGCGCGTGCACTACACATTTCTCTGGTGCATTTGGTTCTTTACAATCGCGGGCATACGTATGGTATGCATGACTTTCATGATACACTACACCACGGGAAAAAAAATTTTTGTTTCGGAAAAATTTTGTGTTTTTTTTTTTTTGTTTTATATATATACTTGGCTATGTTTTGGTTTTACAATGCCTATATGGCTATATCTAGCTTTTCTTATTTATATTTTTCTTACTTATATTTTCTTATTTGTATATTTCTTATATAAATTTCTTATTTGTATTTTTCTTATATAAATTTCTTATTTAAATTTCTTATTTGTATATTTCTTATATCTATTTCTTAATGTGTATTAGTATTTCTTATAAATATTTCTTTTTTAAATTTCTTAAGATTGTTATTATGTACTAGGACGTATTTTCCATTCTTATCTATTAGGGAATTTACACCTAGTCTATTAATAATTTTAAACGGGCCTATGTATGGGCTGTCTAACGTTTTCCTACACATATTTCTTAGAATTACTAAGTCTCCTATATTAAAATTTGAGCTATTTGTTCCTATGTCGTAGTTTATTTTTCTTTTCTCCTTTGTTTTTTGGAGTATAAGTCTTGCAGTGTCTTTTGCATTTTCTTGTATGTTTTTTAATTCATTTAGGTATTCTTCAGCGTTGATCGGAATAAATGTTTTGATCCCTTGTTTATCTGTTAGAATGTTTGGCAATTTTCCAAATATGAGTTCGAAAGGTGAGTAACCTGTGTCGACGTGTGGTGTGGTATTATATGAGAAAACATAGTAAGGTAAACCCTTTTCCCATTCCTGTTCTTCTGTCGAGGTGCGTATGTATTCATTGAGAACTCTATGATTTCTTTCTACGCTACCTAGTGTTTGGTGATGGTAAGGGGTGGATGTTTTATGTTGAAAATCTAACGTTTTGCTCATATGGTCAAATACTTGGTTCACGAATTCTCTACCCATGTCTGTCTTTACTGTGTGAAAACCGCCATACTTTAGTATGAATTTTTCTAGTAAAGTATTGGCAACTTCTAAAGATTATTTTGTATAGATTGGATATGCTTCAATATATTTAGTTAGCTGGCACTGAAGTGTTACAATGTATTTGTATCCGTTTGAAATACGGAGTGATCCTACTGTGTCCATTTCTACTATTTGGAAACTTGTCGATGGGGTGTCTGTAATGACCATCTTTTCTCTTATGTGTTTTGTTGTTTTGTTTTGTGCACATATCTCGCAGTTATTTATATATGTCTTCACCATTTTTGTCATATTTTTCTATATGTATTTTTGTTTTCACTTTAATAACGTTACTCCAGGATGTCCGGATGTTTGTGTGCAATGGTTATCATGTATGAGTTTCTTTTGCTCATTTATATCATGTATATTACGTGGGGGTACAAATAAAATTATAGCAGGAGTTTGCCGTCCTTTAGCTAAATTCTCAATAAATATATTCTTATATAAGGCCTTTAAATTATCTTCATTAATAATATCAAACAAAGTATCCTCTTTTGAAAGAGCGATCTTGTCGATTCCATGACTGATCAAAAATTGAGTAAACTTCCTCATGACCGTACCGAGGATTAAGTCAGAATTATCGCTTAACTCTATCAGTATATTTTTATAGTCGACTGTAATATTTGGCAAACTTTTATCATTTCTACGCGTATTTCGCTCGAGCTCATCCCCTTTTGAAATTTTGCACTTTAACTGTTTTAAATTTCTAATATCCGATAAAGATGTACTGTTCCATATATAGAGGCGCGCGCTCCTCTTGTCTGGTTCTTCAGTAATTACATCTGTTTGTTTTTTCTTCATGCTTCTTGTGATAGCCATAACTTTGTGTATCATTGCCTTTAATGTGTCAGAATTTATTTCTATTCTTGACAAAGCATCATCTGCGTTTGTATTAATTTTTCCCTGTTTGTATATAATTTTAAAGTCATATTCCATCAAGTCTAGTCGGATACGAGTCATTCTAGATTAGGGCTTGTTGTGTGTAAACAGTGATACTAGTGGTCTGTGGTCTGTTACTACTGTGAACTTCGTTCCAAATATGTATGGTCGAAAATGATTAATAGCCCAATGAATGGCTAATAATTCTTTCTCAATGACAGGTTTGGTAATTTCATGTTTATTAAGAGATCTGCTAGCATAAGCTATTGGTCGATCTTCTCCTATAGTTCCTTGGGATAAAAAAGCACCTAACGCATAATTGGATGCATCAGTGGTCAATATGAATTCTTCATCGAAATCAGGGTATCTAAGTACGCCATGTAATACGTTCTATATGTCGGTCTGTGTTTATAGTGAATGCTGTTTTGGGTAATTCTTTTTTGTTTATCCCCGCACCACTCATATTATTTTGTATATTTAGCAGGCGGGGTCGTCGTTTCCCTGTTGATTTATGAAGTCAGCTGTGTCTCTTGCAGTGGTTTCTACATACATTATTCTATTTCGACCGGAGTTTCTTCTGTTATTGTTGTTGTTTCTGTATGTCTGCTGGTCAGTTCGTTGGTTATTGTAGTTGTTGTTTCTGTATGGTTGCTGATTAGTACGTTGACTGTTGTAGTGGTTTGTGTTGTTGTTATTTCTCCAATTACGTCTGTAAGCAATGTTATTCGAATTTTGTTGTCTGTTGTTATTGTAGTAATCTCTGACGTCGCCATTAGGGTAATGACTTCGTTGGTTATTGACATTAAAATTATTGCTGTGGTATCTGTTTTGTTGAGGCATATTGTTGGATTTGTTTTTGTTCGCGATAATTATGACAAAATGCGAGTCTCGTTCGGTTTTTCAAATTCGTCAGCTATTTGTACCGCTTCTTTAAATTGTGTGCTGCGGCTTGCTGTAATTGTTTGGATTTTTGACATATTGGTTAGACCGTTTTTGAATGAATTGAAAGCTATTGTATCGTTATTATTTAAGATTGCTTTCTTTACTTCTGCAGAGGTGTCTGTAGTTTGTAACTTGTTTAGAGTACAAATTAGTTCCTCAATCTGTTCTGCATAACGAGAAATTGTCTTACTACCCTGTCTCAGTTTCGAAAGATCATCTAATATGCAATTTGTAGTTTTTGTGGGTTTTAACAAATTTTTTAATTCTGAAATTAATGTTGTTGTATTGTCTGCTCCTACTAGTTCTAATTTGTTCTTAATTTTGTCCGGTAGTTTAGTATTAAATACTAGTGTGAAAAATATGTTCTCACTCGTTGTTGGTACAGTGGTCTTCATAATTTCTACTAAGCTTATGAACTTGGACAAGTCTTCAGGCTTGCCTGAGAATTCAGGCATTGCCTTCAGGCAATCAATTACATTAAAAGACGTCATAGCGAGCTCTGATAGTTGTTCTGTTTCTAATTTTGCTAATTTCCCCTCTTTCATAACTTTTGGCTAATGATTTTCTTAATATATGTGCTCAGTATATTAAACCTAGATACTAATGTGTTTCTTTCTAAGCTGAGGGCTTTGTTAACCTCTTGTTCAAAATAAGCAGTTTGTGTATTGAGTGTTGCCTGTAAGTCTATTATGTAATTCTCGGTATATACTCTATTCGGGTTTTTCTTTAAAATGCCTACAATTTGCTCAATTTTTTCTAAAGAAGCTAGGCTCATAACTTATTTCTTAGCTTTGTAACAATTATTACCTATTAAAATGTTTTATTGTACTACATTATATAATTTTAACATAATTTTAACATATTTAAATTTTTTTTAATGATTAATCTATAAAATAATAAAATGCTTTATTTATAGTAATAGTTATATTAATTTCTATTTATAAAAATATTCACATGATTTATGTTGTTGTAGATCAAAATGGGCAGTATTTATTTATCATAGTCCTTGTTTCTAACGTTTTTACTGCACCATCATCCCAGTCTTCAGCTGTAGGTGTTCCGCTAATGCCTTTTGCTTTCGTATAACACTCATCTGATGGAAACCATATTTGGCGGTTAGGAACTTCTTTTGTCGCGCCTTCACTTCAGAATTTCTCTCATTAAAATTAATGCGTAAATTTTTGTTGTTCGGTGAACGCTCACAATTATTCATTTTTATGAGATCGCACCGCATTTTGGATTGGCTTGAAAAGAATATAGCCTAAGTTCGCCTAATCGTGGACATCAATTTAATACATTAATTAAATTCGGCAGGACCCGACATCAGAGGTGCCAGTTTGGCAGGATCGATGTGGTCAGAAAAAATCAGGAGCTATCTGGTCCGAAAGATCAGGAGCGGTGTGGCAGGATCAGCTATCTGGTCAGAAAGATCAAGCGCGGTGTGGCAGGATCGCCATGTAATAAGTTCTGTTAGTAATACAGTTAGTTTTGCCTATCAGTATATTCCCTACGCACATGATGGGCTCATATGATTGTTTGATTGCGCGAGAGCTTGCGCACTTTTGTATCGGCGCCTTAAGGCAGCCAAATGTTCTAATTGAATCGACTAGAGTCAGCTCCTTTGAGATCTATTGAAGCGACTAAAGTCAGCTCCTTGTGAGTACAAACAGTTATGATTTGTGTTTAGAACTAATCTTTATTCTTATAACTACGTTCTTATATACTTATTTCTACCATTTAATTTTGCTATAATTAGTGCTTCATTTCCATATTTTCAATATCCCATGTGTCATGAAAATCACATGTGCAAGCAATAAATTATGAATGTGCAATTCTTGCCTACGGCAGACCTTTGAGGTTCGAATTGCACATGACCTATTTTAAGTGCATTGCTTTGGGATAGAGGAAAGGTTTGAGCATGTGGAGTGAGTGTGTGTGCGATCATGCTGCGCGTGCACTACACATTTCTCTGGTGCATTTGGTTCTTTACAATCGCGGGCATACGTATATGGTATGCATGACTTTCATGATACACTACAGTATATAAGAATGATGGTTTGAAGAATAAAGAGTCTTGTCTTGTGATTCGTCTAAAAGAGGTAACTCGATGTTTGTTGTGAAGAGTGTTCGCTAGGTTTCAGCCAAGCGGGAGTTATAGTTATCGTGAGTGGTCCGGCACCTTAATCCTCTGGCTACTCCTTAAACCGAGGAGTAACTACTGGGTATGGGTATGAATCAAAAAGAAACAATATGGTTTTTTCTATTCTCCGTATATTGTAACGGATTTTAAAATACAGACGTCTTTATTATTCTGCTCTATCTTATGCTATATTTCTTATGCTATATTTCTTAGGCAATGCTGAATCAGCATACTCAGCTTTGCATGGCTTTTCTTATCTAACTTTAATATGCGAGCTCAGCGTTCCTTGCTATGCAGCTTGAGCCGCTTTGGTGTGTACCTGCCATACATTGTTCACCAGCATATTCTGTTTGCATTCTCAGAATATGTTGAGTTTGTCTGTTTTTCTTATATTTAAATTTGGAGTATCTTCTACCATAACTCGCGCGCCCGTTACAGGAAGTAAAGGACGCTCCTCGAGGACACCAACAAGCACGGACCCCAACATTTTGGCGCAGCCGGTCTTAAGGACCTACAGGAGGAATCCCAGGGCAAGGAACCCTGAAGCATGGAAGAATCCTGCAACAAATCTAAAGGATAAAACCAGGATAAAGGACCTTGAAACAGAGATGACATCAGACGGGATAATCGTGAGTAAAAAGTATAATAGCGTAGTATAAGTAGATACTTCTGCGACCCTGAAGGCGCCATAGCGCTGGTCAAAGAAGTGGCTACGTATAGGCGCGATTGCGCTGTTGCACGCAGCTTTGTATGGGCAACCATGAACCGTGAGTATGATCGGACGTTCTATGTATGTCGTCCTAGCTGTGAGGACTTTTTGTGTAGGGGATTTGTGTTTGTTTTCCGATAGGGACTTTTATATTGTTTTTAAATCGATTTAATTTATATTTGGGACATTTATATTGTTTTTAATTTATATGGTTTTAATTTATATTGTTTTGAAATCAAAATAAAAATTGATTTAAATATTTGGCATTGTAAGCTTAGGGTATTAGTTGAAAATATTTCAAGAGGTGCAGAGAACACATTTTGTTGCATCAAAGTTTTTGTAGTTCGGAAACTACGATTTGCGCAGGAATGTTGAACTGATATTTTGCACTCAACATCAAAAAATATCGCATAATTGTTCTTCTAATATTCTGCAAATTTAGTGATAATCAAATTACATGATTTTGAGGGGAAAAGTGTTAAATAGGAACGGCAATGAAGGGATATAACGCTTTTTCTGTAGAGTGGAAAAGACTGGAAATAAGGAAAAGGGGAGGAAAGCAGACTAACGATCGGAAGTGTGTGGTATACTTTGGAGAGTGGCAATCAAACATCAAAGGAGCTGGACACCTCAGGAAAGACTATTGTAATTTTTAATAAATTTGTATTGAATCATGTTGATAAGTTTTAACAATTATTGGGTTTTATTTGTTCTGGCATTTGGGATAAACAGATGGATGGAGATTTTTCCTTGAGATTGGTTTGGCACTAAATTTAGCACACTCTGAGAGCTTATGATTGGAATTGCACTTTGGGCAAATAGCTGCCTTCGCGCTTACCCATTTGTTGACGACGTCCTGGACTAAAATTCTCTCCTTCTGGGAATTGCCACCACCTCCCTTGATTTCGCTATTGTAAACTATTGTTGTATATGGCTGGCATGTGGTAACTTGACTCGCGCACATAGCTAGTCCGAAAAGCCCATCGTCAAACAAGGAAATGTCGGCACGACCGAGTGACATGCGATAGCTGCCAGGTCGTTGAGCAGTACAGGGTCATTTAAATAATTGTTCAAACACACCGCTTGCATAATAGCGCGATAGTTTTCCACTGCAAGTGAGAAGGCTACGAGCTTTTCCAATTTATCAGCCCTGACGGAAGGATCTTTCCTCAATTTCGATTGCATCGTTTGGTAGATAACCTCTGGCCTACCGTAGAGCATTTTCAATGTGTTGATTGCCAACCCAACTGTCGACGGCAACAATAACCTGAACTGCGTCGAGGGCTTTGGTCCTTTTAAGCATTTTTGTAGTCTGATCAGATTTTCTTGATCGGTGAAGCCACATCGCTTGTTAGACTGCTCATAATTTGTGATGAATAAGGGCACGGCTGCACAAATAATTCAATGTTCGGCTGCACGAAAGTTGAAGTATTCGGTGGCGGCAGCATGGCGCTATGGATAGTCGAGTGTGAATAAAGAGGCTGAAAAGCATTGCCGAACGTGGCATACGACAGCGTACTAAGGGCATTGCGACAGAAGTCAGGTTAGGTACGACGCCACTAGCGTTGATGGCCAGGTATGCGCTCATAAATGCGTTGACCGGGGCGGTTGGACACGGCGGTGCGCTAGAAGCATGCACCATGCAGCGATTGAATCCCGTGGATTGATGCTATTATGGAAGCGTTGTTAATACCCGGTACTGTAAACGTCGAAGGGTGAGAAATGGGCATTGATGCGCGGCGAAGCGTTTGCAGCTATAGAAGGCGATCCCATGCCTGTTTCTGTGACGTTGTTAGTTCTGTCAGCCTCACCAAAAATCCCCGCCGGTGTTCCTCCGTTACCTTCGCCAAGTCCTCATAAATTTTCGGAGTATTCAATTTTATAGCCTCGATTTTCAAAACGATAGTAAAAATAAATCCAAAGAAATTCCAAATATTTCAGAATGTTGTCCCGGCAATTGGCGGACCGCAATGAATTCAATACTCGAGCACACTTTTCAATGAGCTGAAATCTTTATTGATTTCAATTATGGCAAAGTTTTTAATTTAATTCAATTATTAAAAAATTCATTACAAACACTATGCGCTCTTCAACTAACCAAAAAAAAGAGAAAGTGCATTCGATTTTAACAGTTGCACTTAGCGAAAGTGGGGAGAAAGAGAAAACAGGGAAATACGATGGGATGCTATTGTAACTTTTCGCAACACCGCGAATACCACTAATGAATTCTGCCACGGGATAAACAAATGTCACTAAACTTGTTTCATCAATTAAACGATTTCAGAAAAAGTTTTACAAAGTTTAAATCAAAAATTAATAGAAGCTTTCTGCTCGATGCTCAATTTGGCACATATGACTATTAGCGTAAACATTCAAAATGTCAATACAAATGTAATAACCATTGTTAGGCAGGGGGGGTATCGTATGTATCCTTACGCGATGGTCGGATCCTACCGGCTGCGCCATTTATGTTGGGGCGTATATATCTGTGATTGCCTAATATTCAAACACTGCGGGAAATTTACTAGATGCTTCTTAGCAGCCTGAGTCCACTGATTTTGGTTCTACCTGCGCGAGCTAAAACCCGCTAGAGTTTATTTGTTAGAATCTAACCTTTATTGTTAAAACACCTGCTTATATACAAATTACATTTATTATAATTTTTTAATGCTCTACTTTATTATTTCTAATTGCTCTACATTATTATTTCTAATTGCCCTCCTATTTGGTTTGCACATTCTGCAATTCCTTACTAATGCAACCATTGACTGGCTCAATTTTGGAAAGTGCTGACCAGTCAGTAGTGAGAGTTCATTGCAGACAAATTGTCAAATGAGCGCACCTAAAAGCATGCAATCGACTTTTACTTAATAATAACATTTTGATTACATTAAACGTGCGCCTTAGGGCTATATGATACTAAAATCTATTTGCTACTTCGTTTTTAGTGGACATTGTGAGTTTGACTCACAACAACATTAGATAGCCTCACTACAAATATATCTTTTTTGAAATTCACGATTTCTTTGGAATGCGCCTAGTGTAACGAAGGAACCCTCTTCGCTTCATTGATGCGACAATATTATTTCATGGTTTATATGAGAATCAAAAATATTTATGGAATCCGATAAATTATTCTTAAGATTATTTGATTTTAAGTTATATAATAAAATAAAAACTAAGTAACATTAAGCTGCCTTCTGTGGTCTAGTGGTAAGCATGCTATACTCACACTCAGATGGTCGCAAGTTCAAATCCTGCCCCGGGTTTGGTCTGTTGGGGGTTAGAATGAAGCTACCTGCGCGTAGTTGACTCACAGCACCAACTGCTTATAGACACTACACATTTGGTGTGGTTAGCTTTACACAATTAAGTGATTTAAGAAAACACATATTTTTAGGGTGCGAATATTATGCGAATCTATGTATTAGTTATTATGTAAACTTTTAGGGTGTTACATTTCCGCAGTCGAGTCGACGAAGGGCATTAGAATTTAGAATGCACCGTCGGCACTTTTACAGTAGAGTAGATCAGTTGGCTTGACCAACTGACACCAATTAACAGGTGCGAAACTGGAACACCAGAAAGGTGAGTATTTAGACTGTAATATTTAAATATTTATATAGTTTATTTATTTTTTGAATTTAAAATTATTTATTTAAATGAGTTATATATTCAGCATTAATTAAATTATATATATATATATATATTCAGCATTAATTAAATTATATATATCTTCAGCACTTCTAACCTCTATTGTAATCACGCCACTACTGAACTACTCAAAGAGCTTGCGATCGACACGTCAGACCTAATGGTACATTAAGCTTTTTAGTCTCTTTAAGTAGTTCGGTTTGGTTGACTATTATAATACGTTACTCCTCCCCTCTTTAAAACATACAATACTCCTGTATTATTTACAACTTAAATTTATAATATATTCGCTATTGAGGGTTACAATGATTATTAACATTATTAATCGTATATAATTGGATTTTCTTTTTTTCCCCCTAAAATTACTTATATTAATTAGTGTATACTTCCAGTATATTTACTGTACAATGGTTAAAATGTATTAAGTGATTTCCACTCAACGTAAATTTATTTGGTTCACAATTTTCTTCTAAGATTTCACTGTTGACATTTTTGATTGTGATCGTTTTGGTAGTTATATATTTTTCTCTCTACAGAAACCATATTTCTTACTAGAGTTTAATGTTTTCTTAAAATAAGACCATTTTCTCTGTACGTAAAAGTTCTGTTCTTAAGTTCTATTTGTTTTTATTTTGTTATAAATATCAATTTTTTTTTCAATGGTTAGTAAGTTTGGGCGTATTATGTCATTTTTGGAAAAATGCTATGTCTCTTGTAGTTGGGTTATTCTAGTGTAAATTTATAAATGTCAATGTGAACAATTTCATTCAATTTACTTGGAGTTTCGGAGATATGAAATTTTTCTTTGATAGGATTCCTGTGATACTTCAGCATAATTGGCATAGTTGGCAATTGTTGATTATGTACTCTAACAGATTTGGAAAGTAGATTTTCATTTTAAGCTGCTGATAGGTTTCACTTATCCCAGAGTGATGGCTATCTCTAGTATGAAAAAAAGATATTTGTTGTACTAACTCTTCTTCGGAAGTGATATTTTGGACTCTGTAAACGCATTTTATGAATTTTACTGTATTATCGTTGCTATACCTCATTCTGATGTTTTCTTGTACTATATTGTACAGTCGGTCGTTGAGTTCTGAATAAATGCCGACGGTACCTTTTAAGGTATGAGCTGACAGAATTTTATCAGATTGTGGGAGGTCAGTTTCACCTATGTAGATTATTTTGTTCCCGTGTATATTTTCAGAAGGTTTTTCTTTGTTAGCTACTATTATTATTTGCATCCTATATTTTTTAACTATTGTTTCCTTGATTTCTATATGATCTAATAAATTTTCTTCAGCTGAATGGATAGTTGCGTTAGTTTCGCTCTGATTATCTTCTTCTTCTTCTTCAATATCGTTATTATTTATTTCTAATTCGAATTCACTGTCATATTCAGTTGAGTCTTCGGTTTGTTCATAGGATATTTTTGACAAAAAATCGGCAACTTTATTGGTTTTTCCTTGTAAACTATCAAGGGTATACTCATAAGCATTTAGTTTAATTAACCATTTCTGATGTCTTGTAGACATACCTTTACCTCGATGTTTTGTTACTAGGAATTTTAGTGGTAAATGGTCGCTGTATATTTTAAATTTTCTACCGTATAGGTACGGCCGGAAATAGCCTACTGCCCATACTACGGCCAAGAACTCTTTGTCAGTAGCTGAAAAGTTCTTCTCATGTTTGTTTAAGATTCTTGAGGCGTAACATATAGGGTGGCCTTCCTGTGAAAGTACAGCTCCTAGTGCGATATCGGAAGCATCTGTTGTTACAATAAATAGTTTATCGAAATCTGGGTACCTAAGGACGGGATGTTCCGTTATGATCGATTTTAACTTTTCGAAGGCCTTTATGTAGTTCGGTTCTATTGGATTGATCTTCTGCTCCTTCTGCAGGCATTTTATGATGGGACTGGCTATTTAGCTTTGTATAAACTTCCTGTAGTACCCTGTTACTCCTAAGAAACTTTTTATTTGTTTTTCGGTTTTTGGTATTTTTTTATTTATAATATGCTCTTGCAATGAGACGCTGAAAATCAAGATGTCGTCTAAGTAGACTATACAAGATCTGTTTATGAATGGTCGGAGTACATCATTCATTAGACGTTGAAACGTGGCAGGTGCGTTTTTTAGGCCAAATGGCATTCTTACAAATTCGTATAGGCCATGAGGAGTTACAAATGCCGTTTTACATCTGTCCTCCTCCTTGAATACGATTTGATGGTAGCCTTTGGCTTAATCTAGCGTTGAGAAATATTGGGCTTTTCCCAACTTGTCTAGTATTGAATCTATGTTTGGTAGTGGAAATTTGTCATCCACGGTTATCGAGTTGAGTTTTCGATAATCTACTACCAATCTATATTTTTGTTTGCCTGAGTAGTCAATTTTTTTCGATATAACTATGAGAGGACTAGTGTACCTAGAGTTGCTGCGGCGTATTATCTCTCGGCTTTCCATCTCAACTATCTGTCTCCTAACCTCTTCCTCGTATTTTTGTGGGTATCTATACAACTTTGCATTTATTTGTTCGTCTGTGGAAGTTCTGATTTCATGCTTGACTGCATGAGTGTGAGTGAGTTGGTCTCCATCTTTATAGAAGAGTGTTGTGTATTTTCTGAGTAATTTGTTCAATGCTAATTTTTCTTCTCCGTTTAGGTGTTCAGTATCAATGTTTTCGCTTATTTCATTTTCTGTCATTATTTCAAGTACCGTTATTCTGTCGAAAGGGTGTTCTTCGAATTGTATAATAGCATTATTACAAATTATTTTGTTGTCTTCCATGTCAATCTTGGCCTGTAGGTATCGAAGTATGTCGGTGCCAATTATAAACTGATATTTTCAATCATACATAAATGGAGCGACCTTCCACTGACATAGGGCTTTTTCTTCGACATTGAATTCTTTAGGGCAAGGTGTATGTATTTCTTGGTTAAAATAATCTTTTTTATTTATTGTAGTATATGAAATCGGTGTTATATCATGCTTATCAAAATCATTTATTTCTTTGCTTACCATGCTTACATTTACAGCACCGGTATCAATTAGAGCTAAATAAGTTGTATTTTTTATAGTTATTTTGATTATGGGTGTTTGGTAGAATTCCGAGGCTAATTGATAAAAAAATTATTTATTTCATGAGATGAGCTTGGCTGTTCAGTCTGTGTCTCTGCAACGAAGGTACAATGTTTTCACTTGAGTTTATTTTTTGGTTACCCTGTTGACTTCTACCTAATGTTATATTGTCTACCTCCATAGGTACAGTAGGGCTTTGTTCCTTATAATTGCCGCTACAATAGTTCACTGCCTGTTGATTACCTGACTGATTATTGTACTGACTGTTCTGATTTGCCTGATAAAACCAGTTATTACTGTAGTTCTGATTCTGTTGTGTGCTTTGTCTGGATTGTACCGTTTGATTTTGGTTGTATTGTCTGTGTGTGTTATACTGTGTTGGATTGTATTGGTGATTATTTGGGTTGTGGTAATTGTTGTTGTTAGTATTATTAGTACGTTGTTGTTGTTGTTGGGTGGGTAATTGGTTACTGTTATTCAGTTTAGTATTATTATATCTGCCTTGTTGATTAATTTTATTATTGTTTGGTCTATTTTCAAAAATTCGACACTCATTCTTAATACAATTATATTCAAAGCTAATAGAATTCATTTCATTTATTATTTCGTCATAGGTGTTCAATTTTTTGATAACATATGCTAATGTGCCTTGAGTAATTCTTAATAAATCATCCTCAGGAGCATATCTACGGAAATATGGTAGGGTACGTTGTGTTAATTATAATGGAGGGAAGCGTGGTTTTTGTCTAATTTACCTCGTTTCTTAATATACATCTATATATATAAAAAATTGGTGCAAGTGCGTTGTGACTTTATAACTCATGAACCGTCAAACCGAATTCAATGAATTTTTGTGGTTTGTTCGTATGGTCGTGTAGATGGTTTATAGATAAGTTTGCACGAAATCGGTCGACGCGTTCGTGAGTTATGACCTTTTATGTCAACACGTGATTTTGTCCATATAAAAGTTTGCATGTATGTATGTATGTTTGTATGCAACGTATGTACTCGAAAACGGCTGAACCGATTTTGATGAAATTTTCAGGCAATTTTCAGAATAAACTCGCGAGTAACATACGCTACACATTGTTTGGATTTTTTACATGTAGGGGGTGAAATTGGCAAATGGGATAAAAACTTTCCCTCCCTATGTATGTATGTATGCATGTAAGCAATGCATGCACTCGAAAACGGCTGGACCGATTTTGATGAAATTTTCAGAGAGTCTTCAGAAAAACCCCTCGGATAACATAGGCTATACATTGTTTGCATTGTTCCACATTTAGGGGATAAAATTGACAAAAGGGATAAAAACTCCCCCTACCTAATCTATATATATAAAAAATTGGTGCAAGTGAGTTGTGACTTTATAACTCATGAACCGTCAAACCGAATTCAATGAAACTTTTTGTGGTTTGTTCGTATGGTCGTGTAGATGGTTTATAGATAAGTTTGCACGAAGTCGGTCGACGCGTTCGTGAGTTATGACCTTTTATGTCAACACGTGATTTTGTCCATATAAAAGTTTGCATGTATGTATGTATGTTTGTATGCAACGTATGTACTCGAAAACGGCTGAACCGATTTTGATGAAATTTTCAGGCAATTTTCAGAATAAACTCGCGAGTAACATACGCTACACATTGTTTGGATTTTTTACATGTAGGGGGTGAAATTGGCAAATGGGATAAAAACTTTCCCTCCCTATGTATGTATGTATGCATGTAAGCAATGCATGCACTCGAAAACGGCTGGACCGATTTTGATGAAATTTTCAGAGAGTCTTCAGAAAAACCCCTCGGATAACATAGGCTATACATTGTTTGGATTGTTCCACATTTAGGGGGTAAAATTGACAAAAGGGATAAAAACTCCCCCTACCTAATCTATATATATATAAAAATGGTGCAAGTGCTTTGTGACTTTATAACTCATGAACCGTCAAACCGAATTCAATGAAACTTTTTGTGGTTTGTTCGTATGGTCGTGTAGATGGTTTATAGATAAGTTTGCACGAAATCGGTCGACGCGTTCGTGAGTTATGACCTTTTATGTCAACACGTGATTTTGTCCATATAAAAGTTTGCATGTATGTATGTATGTTTGTATGCAACGTATGTACTCGAAAACGGCTGAACCGATTTTGATGAAATTTTCAGGCAATTTTCAGAATAAACTCGCGAGTAACATACGCTACACATTGTTTGGATTTTTTACATGTAGGGGGTGAAATTGGCAAATGGGATAAAAACTTTCCCTCCCTATGTATGTATGTATGCATGTAAGCAATGCATGCACTCGAAAACGGCTGGACCGATTTTGATGAAATTTTCAGAGAGTCTTCAGAAAAGCCCCTCGGATAACATAGGCTATACATTGTTTGCACTGTTCCACATTTAGGGGATAAAATTGACAAAAGGGATAAAAACTCCCCCTACCTAATCTATATATATAAAAAATTGGTGCAAGTGAGTTGTGACTTTATAACTCATGAACCGTCAAACCGAATTCAATGAAACTTTTTGTGGTTTGTTCGTATGGTCGTGTAGATGGTTTATAGATAAGTTTGCACGAAGTCGGTCGACGCGTTCGTGAGTTATGACCTTTTATGTCAACACGTGATTTTGTCCATATAAAAGTTTGCATGTATGTATGTATGTTTGTATGCAACGTATGTACTCGAAAACGGCTGAACCGATTTTGATGAAATTTTCAGGCAATTTTCAGAATAAACTCGCGAGTAACATACGCTACACATTGTTTGGATTTTTTACATGTAGGGGGTGAAATTGGCAAATGGGATAAAAACTTTCCCTCCCTATGTATGTATGTATGCATGTAAGCAATGCATGCACTCGAAAACGGCTGGACCGATTTTGATGAAATTTTCAGAGAGTCTTCAGAAAAACCCCTCGGATAACATAGGCTATACATTGTTTGGATTGTTCCACATTTAGGGGGTAAAATTGACAAAAGGGATAAAAACTCCCCCTACCTAATCTATATATATATATAAAAATGGTGCAAGTGCTTTGTGACTTTATAACTCATGAACCGTCAAACCGAATTCAATGAAACTTTTTGTGGTTTGTTCGTATGGTCGTGTAGATGGTTTATAGATAAGTTTGCACGAAATCGGTCGACGCGTTCGTGAGTTATGACCTTTTATGTCAACACGTGATTTTGTCCATATAAAAGTTTGCATGTATGTATGTATGTTTGTATGCAACGTATGTACTCGAAAACGGCTGAACCGATTTTGATGAAATTTTCAGGCAATTTTCAGAATAAACTCGCGAGTAACATACGCTACACATTGTTTGGATTTTTTACATGTAGGGGGTGAAATTGGCAAATGGGATAAAAACTTTCCCTCCCTATGTATGTATGTATGCATGTAAGCAATGCATGCACTCGAAAACGGCTGGACCGATTTTGATGAAATTTTCAGAGAGTCTTCAGAAAAGCCCCTCGGATAACATAGGCTATACATTGTTTGCACTGTTCCACATTTAGGGGATAAAATTGACAAAAGGGATAAAAACTCCCCCTACCTAATCTATATATATAAAAAATTGGTGCAAGTGAGTTGTGACTTTATAACTCATGAACCGTCAAACCGAATTCAATGAAACTTTTTGTGGTTTGTTCGTATGGTCGTGTAGATGGTTTATAGATAAGTTTGCACGAAATCGGTCGACGCGTTCGTGAGTTATGACCTTTTATGTCAACACGTGATTTTGTCCATATAAAAGTTTGCATGTATGTATGTATGTTTGTATGCAACGTATGTACTCGAAAACGGCTGAACCGATTTTGATGAAATTTTCAGGCAATTTTCAGAATAAACTCGCGAGTAACATACGCTACACATTGTTTGGATTTTTTACATGTAGGGGGTGAAATTGGCAAATGGGATAAAAACTTTCCCTCCCTATGTATGTATGTATGCATGTAAGCAATGCATGCACTCGAAAACGGCTGGACCGATTTTGATGAAATTTTCAGAGAGTCTTCAGAAAAACCCCTCGGATAACATAGGCTATACATTGTTTGCATTGTTCCACATTTAGGGGGTAAAATTGACAAAAGGGATAAAAACTCCCCCTACCTAATCTATATATATAAAAAATTGGTGCAAGTGCGTTGTGACTTTATAACTCATGAACCGTCAAACCGAATTCAATGAAACTTTTTGTGGTTTGTTCGTATGGTCGTGTAGATGGTTTATAGATAAGTTTGCACGAAATCGGTCGACGCGTTCGTGAGTTATGACCTTTTATGTCAACACGTGATTTTGTCCATATAAAAGTTTGCATGTATGTATGTATGTTTGTATGCAACGTATGTACTCGAAAACGGCTGAACCGATTTTGATGAAATTTTCAGGCAATTTTCAGAATAAACTCGCGAGTAACATACGCTACACATTGTTTGGATTTTTTACATGTAGGGGGTGAAATTGGCAAATGGGATAAAAACTTTCCCTCCCTATGTATGTATGTATGCATGTAAGCAATGCATGCACTCGAAAACGGCTGGACCGATTTTGATGAAATTTTCAGAGAGTCTTCAGAAAAACCCCTCGGATAACATAGGCTATACATTGTTTGCATTGTTCCACATTTAGGGGATAAAATTGACAAAAGGGATAAAAACTCCCCCTACCTAATCTATATATATAAAAAATTGGTGCAAGTGAGTTGTGACTTTATAACTCATGAACCGTCAAACCGAATTCAATGAAACTTTTTGTGGTTTGTTCGTATGGTCGTGTAGATGGTTTATAGATAAGTTTGCACGAAGTCGGTCGACGCGTTCGTGAGTTATGACCTTTTATGTCAACACGTGATTTTGTCCATATAAAAGTTTGCATGTATGTATGTATGTTTGTATGCAACGTATGTACTCGAAAACGGCTGAACCGATTTTGATGAAATTTTCAGGCAATTTTCAGAATAAACTCGCGAGTAACATACGCTACACATTGTTTGGATTTTTTACATGTAGGGGGTGAAATTGGCAAATGGGATAAAAACTTTCCCTCCCTATGTATGTATGTATGCATGTAAGCAATGCATGCACTCGAAAACGGCTGGACCGATTTTGATGAAATTTTCAGAGAGTCTTCAGAAAAACCCCTCGGATAACATAGGCTATACATTGTTTGCATTGTTCCACATTTAGGGGGTAAAATTGACAAAAGGGATAAAAACTCCCCCTACCTAATCTATATATATAAAAAATTGGTGCAAGTGCGTTGTGACTTTATAACTCATGAACCGTCAAACCGAATTCAATGAAACTTTTTGTGGTTTGTTCGAATGGTCGTGTAGATGGTTTATAGATAAGTTTGCACGAAATCGGTCGACGCGTTCGTGAGTTATGACCTTTTATGTCAACACGTGATTTTGTCCATATAAAAGTTTGCATGTATGTATGTATGTTTGTATGCAACGTATGTACTCGAAAACGGCTGAACCGATTTTGATGAAATTTTCAGGCAATTTTCAGAATAAACTCGCGAGTAACATACGCTACACATTGTTTGGATTTTTTACATGTAGGGGGTGAAATTGGCAAATGGGATAAAAACTTTCCCTCCCTATGTATGTATGTATGCATGTAAGCAATGCATGCACTCGAAAACGGCTGGACCGATTTTGATGAAATTTTCAGAGAGTCTTCAGAAAAACCCCTCGGATAACATAGGCTATACATTGTTTGGATTGTTCCACATTTAGGGGGTAAAATTGACAAAAGGGATAAAAACTCCCCCTACCTAATCTATATATATAAAAAATTGGTGCAAGTGCGTTGTGACTTTATAACTCATGAACCGTCAAACCGAATTCAATGAAACTTTTTGTGGTTTGTTCGTATGGTCGTGTAGATGGTTTATAGATAAGTTTGCACGAAATCGGTCGACGCGTTCGTGAGTTATGACCTTTTATGTCAACACGTGATTTTGTCCATATAAAAGTTTGCATGTATGTATGTATGTTTGTATGCAACGTATGTACTCGAAAACGGCTGAACCGATTTTGATGAAATTTTCAAGCAATTTTCAGAATAAACTCGCGAGTAACATACGCTACACATTGTTTGGATTTTTTACATGTAGGGGGTGAAATTGGCAAATGGGATAAAAACTTTCCCTCCCTATGTATGTATGTATGCATGTAAGCAATGCATGCACTCGAAAACGGCTGGACCGATTTTGATGAAATTTTCAGAGAGTCTTCAGAAAAACCCCTCGGATAACATAGGCTATACATTGTTTGCATTATTCCACATTTAGGGGGTAAAATTGACAAAAGGGATAAAAACTCCCCCTACCTAATCTATATATATAAAAAATTGGTGCAAGTGCGTTGTGACTTTATAAGTCATGAACCGTCAAACCGAATTCAATGAAACTTTTTGTGGTTTGTTCGTATGGTGGTGTAGATGGTTTATAGATAAGTTTGCACGAAATCGGTCGACGCGTTCGTGAGTTATGACCTTTTATGTCAACACGTGATTTTGTCCATATAAAAGTTTGCATGTATGTATGTATGTTTGTATGCAATGTATGTACTCGAAAACGGCTGAACCGATTTTGATGAAATTTTCAGGCAATTTTCAGAATAAACTCGCGAGTAACATACGCTACACATTGTTTGGATTTTTTACATGTAGGGGGTGAAATTGGCAAATGGGATAAAAACTTTCCCTCCCTATGTATGTATGTATGCATGTAAGCAATGCATGCACTCGAAAACGGCTGGACCGATTTTGATGAAATTTTCAGAGAGTCTTCAGAAAAACCCCTCGGATAACATAGGCTATACATTGTTTGCATTGTTCCACATTTAGGGGGTAAAATTGACAAAAGGGATAAAAACTCCCCCTACCTAATCTATATATATAAAAAATTGGTGCAAGTGCGTTGTGACTTTATAACTCATGAACCGTCAAACCGAATTCAATGAAACTTTTTGTGGTTTGTTCGTATGGTCGTGTAGATGGTTTATAGATAAGTTTGCACGAAATCGGTCGACGCGTTCGTGAGTTATGACCTTTTATGTCAACACGTGATTTTGTCCATATAAAAGTTTGCATGTATGTATGTATGTTTGTATGCAATGTATGTACTCGAAAACGGCTGAACCGATTTTGATGAAATTTTCAGGCAATTTTCAGAATAAACTCGCGAGTAACATACGCTACACATTGTTTGGATTTTTTACATGTAGGGGGTGAAATTGGCAAATGGGATAAAAACTTTCCCTCCCTATGTATGTATGTATGCATGTAAGCAATGCATGCACTCGAAAACGGCTGGACCGATTTTGATGAAATTTTCAGAGAGTCTTCAGAAAAACCCCTCGGATAACATAGGCTATACATTGTTTGCATTATTCCACATTTAGGGGGTAAAATTGACAAAAGGGATAAAAACTCCCCCTACCTAATCTATATATATAAAAAATTGGTGCAAGTGCGTTGTGACTTTATAACTCATGAACCGTCAAACCGAATTCAATGAAACTTTTTGTGGTTTGTTCGTATGGTGGTGTAGATGGTTTATAGATAAGTTTGCACGAAAGCCGTCGACGCGTTCGTGAGTTATGACCTTTTATGTCAACACGTGATTTTGTCCATATAAAAGTTTGCATGTATGTATGTATGTTTGTATGCAACGTATGTACTCGAAAACGGCTGAACCGATTTTGATGAAATTTTCAGGCAATTTTCAGAATAAACTCGCGAGTAACATACGCTACACATTGTTTGGATTTTTTACATGTAGGGGGTGAAATTGGCAAATGGGATCAAAACTTTCCCTCCCTATGTATGTATGTATGCATGTAAGTAATGCATGCACTCGAAAACGGCTGGACCGATTTTGATGAAATTTTCAGAGAGTCTTCAGAAAAACCCCTCGGATAACATAGGCTATACATTGTTTGGATTGTTCCACATTTAGGGGGTAAAATTGACAAAAGGGATAAAAACTCCCCCTACCTAATCTATATATATAAAAAATTGGTGCAAGTGCGTTGTGACTTTATAACTCATGAACCGTCAAACCGAATTCAATGAAACTTTTTGTGGTTTGTTCGTATGGTCGTGTAGATGGTTTATAGATAAGTTTGCACGAAATCGGTCGACGCGTTCGTGAGTTATGACCTTTTATGTCAACACGTGATTTTGTCCATATAAAAGTTTGCATGTATGTATGTATGTTTGTATGCAACGTATGTACTCGAAAACGGCTGAACCGATTTTGATGAAATTTTCAGGCAATTTTCAGAATAAACTCGCGAGTAACATACGCTACACATTGTTTGGATTTTTTACATGTAGGGGGTGAAATTGGCAAATGGGATAAAAACTTTCCCTCCCTATGTATGTATGTATGCATGTAAGCAATGCATGCACTCGAAAACGGCTGGACCGATTTTGATGAAATTTTCAGAGAGTCTTCAGAAAAACCCCTCGGATAACATAGGCTATACATTGTTTGCATTGTTCCACATTTAGGGGGTAAAATTGACAAAAGGGATAAAAACTCCCACTACCTAATCTATATATATAAAAAATGGGTGCAAGTGCGTTGTGACTTTATAACTCATGAACCGTCAAACCGAATTCAATGAAACTTTTTGTGGTTTGTTCGTATGGTCGTGTAGATGGTTTATAGATAAGTTTGCACGAAATCGGTCGACGCGTTCGTGAGTTATGACCTTTTATGTCAACACGTGATTTTGTCCATATAAAAGTTTGCATGTATGTATGTATGTTTGTATGCAACGTATGTACTCGAAAACGGCTGAACCGATTTTGATGAAATTTTCAGGCAATTTTCAGAATAAACTCGCGAGTAACATACGCTACACATTGTTTGGATTTTTTACATGTAGGGGGTGAAATTGGCAAATGGGATAAAAACTTTCCCTCCCTATGTATGTATGTATGCATGTAAGCAATGCATGCACTCGAAAACGGCTGGACCGATTTTGATGAAATTTTCAGAGAGTCTTCAGCAAAACCCCTCGGATAACATAGGCTATACATTGTTTGGATTGTTCCACATTTAGGGGGTAAAATTGACAAAAGGGATAAAAACTCCCCCTACCTAATCTATATATTTAAAAAATTGGTGCAAGTGCGTTGTGACTTTATAACTCATGAACCGTCAAACCGAATTCAATGAAAGTTTGCATGTATGTATGTATGTTTGTATGCAACGTATGTACTCGAAAATGGCTGAACCGATTTTGATGAAATTTTCAGGCAATTTTCAGAATAAACTCGCGAGTAACATACGCTACACATTGTTTGGATTTTTTACATGTAGGGGGTGAAATTGGCAAATGGGATAAAAACTTTCCCTCCCTATGTATGTATGTATGCATGTAAGCAATGCATGCACTCGAAAACGGCTGGACCGATTTTGATGAAATTTTCAGAGAGTCTTCAGCAAAACCCCTCGGATAACATAGGCTATACATTGTTTGGATTGTTCCACATTTAGGGGGTAAAATTGACAAAAGGGATAAAAACTCCCCCTACCTAATCTATATATTTAAAAAATTGGTGCAAGTGCGTTGTGACTTTATAACTCATGAACCGTCAAACCGAATTCAATGAAAGTTTGCATGTATGTATGTATGTTTGTATGCAACGTATGTACTCGAAAATGGCTGAACCGATTTTGATGAAATTTTCAGGCAATTTTCAGAATAAACTCGCGAGTAACATACGCTACACATTGTTTGGATTTTTTACATGTAGGGGGTGAAATTGGCAAATGGGATAAAAACTTTCCCTCCCTATGTATGTATGTATGCATGTAAGCAATGCATGCACTCGAAAACGGCTGGACCGATTTTGATGAAATTTTCAGAGAGTCTTCAGAAAAACCCCTCGGATAACATAGGCTATACATTGTTTGCATTGTTCCACATTTAGGGGATAAAATTGACAAAAGGGATAAAAACTCCCCCTACCTAATCTATATATATAAAAAATTGGTGCAAGTGAGTTGTGACTTTATAACTCATGAACCGTCAAACCGAATTCAATGAAACTTTTTGTGGTTTGTTCGTATGGTCGTGTAGATGGTTTATAGATAAGTTTGCACGAAGTCGGTCGACGCGTTCGTGAGTTATGACCTTTTATGTCAACACGTGATTTTGTCCATATAAAAGTTTGCATGTATGTATGTATGTTTGTATGCAACGTATGTACTCGAAAACGGCTGAACCGATTTTGATGAAATTTTCAGGCAATTTTCAGAATAAACTCGCGAGTAACATACGCTACACATTGTTTGGATTTTTTACATGTAGGGGGTGAAATTGGCAAATGGGATAAAAACTTTCCCTCCCTATGTATGTATGTATGCATGTAAGCAATGCATGCACTCGAAAACGGCTGGACCGATTTTGATGAAATTTTCAGAGAGTCTTCAGAAAAACCCCTCGGATAACATAGGCTATACATTGTTTGCATTGTTCCACATTTAGGGGGTAAAATTGACAAAAGGGATAAAAACTCCCCCTACCTAATCTATATATATAAAAAATTGGTGCAAGTGCGTTGTGACTTTATAACTCATGAACCGTCAAACCGAATTCAATGAAACTTTTTGTGGTTTGTTCGTATGGTCGTGTAGATGGTTTATAGATAAGTTTGCACGAAATCGGTCGACGCGTTCGTGAGTTATGACCTTTTATGTCAACACGTGATTTTGTCCATATAAAAGTTTGCATGTATGTATGTATGTTTGTATGCAACGTATGTACTCGAAAACGGCTGAACCGATTTTGATGAAATTTTCAGGCAATTTTCAGAATAAACTCGCGAGTAACATACGCTACACATTGTTTGGATTTTTTACATGTAGGGGGTGAAATTGGCAAATGGGATAAAAACTTTCCCTCCCTATGTATGTATGTATGCATGTAAGCAATGCATGCACTCGAAAACGGCTGGACCGATTTTGATGAAATTTTCAGAGAGTCTTCAGAAAAACCCCTCGGATAACATAGGCTATACATTGTTTGGATTGTTCCACATTTAGGGGGTAAAATTGACAAAAGGGATAAAAACTCCCCCTACCTAATCTATATATATATAAAATTGGTGCAAGTGCGTTGTGACTTTATAACTCATGAACCGTCAAACCGAATTCAATGAAACTTTTTGTGGTTTGTTCGTATGGTCGTGTAGATGGTTTATAGATAAGTTTGCACGAAATCGGTCGACGCGTTCGTGAGTTATGACCTTTTATGTCAACACGTGATTTTGTCCATATAAAAGTTTGCATGTATGTATGTATGTTTGTATGCAACGTATGTACTCGAAAACGGCTGAACCGATTTTGATGAAATTTTCAGGCAATTTTCAGAATAAACTCGCGAGTAACATACGCTACACATTGTTTGGATTTTTTACATGTAGGGGGTGAAATTGGCAAATGGGATAAAAACTTTCCCTCCCTATGTATGTATGTATGCATGTAAGCAATGCATGCACTCGAAAACGGCTGGACCGATTTTGATGAAATTTTCAGAGAGTCTTCAGAAAAACCCCTCGGATAACATAGGCTATACATTGTTTGCATTATTCCACATTTAGGGGGTAAAATTGACAAAAGGGATAAAAACTCCCCCTACCTAATCTATATATATAAAAAATTGGTGCAAGTGCGTTGTGACTTTATAACTCATGAACCGTCAAACCGAATTCAATGAAACTTTTTGTGGTTTGTTCGTATGGTGGTGTAGATGGTTTATAGATAAGTTTGCACGAAATCGGTCGACGCGTTCGTGAGTTATGACCTTTTATGTCAACACGTGATTTTGTCCATATAAAAGTTTGCATGTATGTATGTATGTTTGTATGCAATGTATGTACTCGAAAACGGCTGAACCGATTTTGATGAAATTTTCAGGCAATTTTCAGAATAAACTCGCGAGTAACATACGCTACACATTGTTTGGATTTTTTACATGTAGGGGGTGAAATTGGCAAATGGGATAAAAACTTTCCCTCCCTATGTATGTATGTATGCATGTAAGCAATGCATGCACTCGAAAACGGCTGGACCGATTTTGATGAAATTTTCAGAGAGTCTTCAGAAAAACCCCTCGGATAACATAGGCTATACATTGTTTGCATTGTTCCACATTTAGGGGGTAAAATTGACAAAAGGGATAAAAACTCCCCCTACCTAATCTATATATATAAAAAATTGGTGCAAGTGCGTTGTGACTTTATAACTCATGAACCGTCAAACCGAATTCAATGAAACTTTTTGTGGTTTGTTCGTATGGTCGTGTAGATGGTTTATAGATAAGTTTGCACGAAATCGGTCGACGCGTTCGTGAGTTATGACCTTTTATGTCAACACGTGATTTTGTCCATATAAAAGTTTGCATGTATGTATGTATGTTTGTATGCAACGTATGTACTCGAAAACGGCTGAACCGATTTTGATGAAATTTTCAGGCAATTTTCAGAATAAACTCGCGAGTAACATACGCTACACATTGTTTGGATTTTTTACATGTAGGGGGTGAAATTGGCAAATGGGATAAAAACTTTCCCTCCCTATGTATGTATGTATGCATGTAAGCAATGCATGCACTCGAAAACGGCTGGACCGATTTTGATGAAATTTTCAGAGAGTCTTCAGAAAAACCTCTCGGATAACATAGGCTATACATTGTTTGCATTATTCCACATTTAGGGGGTAAAATTGACAAAAGGGATAAAAACTCCCCCTACCTAATCTATATATATAAAAAATTGGTGCAAGTGCGTTGTGACTTTATAACTCATGAACCGTCAAACCGAATTCAATGAAACTTTTTGTGGTTTGTTCGTATGGTGGTGTAGATGGTTTATAGATAAGTTTGCACGAAATCGGTCGACGCGTTCGTGAGTTATGACCTTTTATGTCAACACGTGATTTTGTCCATATAAAAGTTTGCATGTATGTATGTATGTTTGTATGCAATGTATGTACTCGAAAACGGCTGAACCGATTTTGATGAAATTTTCAGGAAATTTTCAGAATAAACTCGCGAGTAACATACGCTACACATTGTTTGGATTTTTTACATGTAGGGGGTGAAATTGGCAAATGGGATAAAAACTTTCCCTCCCTATGTATGTATGTATGCATGTAAGCAATGCATGCACTCGAAAACGGCTGGACCGATTTTGATGAAATTTTCAGAGAGTCTTCAGAAAAACCCCTCGGATAACATAGGCTATACATTGTTTGCATTGTTCCACATTTAGGGGGTAAAATTGACAAAAGGGATAAAAACTCCCCCTACCTAATCTATATATATAAAAAATTGGTGCAAGTGCGTTGTGACTTTATAACTCATGAACCGTCAAACCGAATTCAATGAAACTTTTTGTGGTTTGTTCGTATGGTCGTGTAGATGGTTTATAGATAAGTTTGCACGAAAGCCGTCGACGCGTTCGTGAGTTATGACCTTTTATGTCAACACGTGATTTTGTCCATATAAAAGTTTGCATGTATGTATGTATGTTTGTATGCAACGTATGTACTCGAAAACGGCTGAACCGATTTTGATGAAATTTTCAGGCAATTTTCAGAATAAACTCGCGAGTAACATACGCTACACATTGTTTGGATTTTTTACATGTAGGGGGTGAAATTGGCAAATGGGATCAAAACTTTCCCTCCCTATGTATGTATGTATGCATGTAAGTAATGCATGCACTCGAAAACGGCTGGACCGATTTTGATGAAATTTTCAGAGAGTCTTCAGAAAAACCCCTCGGATAACATAGGCTATACATTGTTTGGATTGTTCCACATTTAGGGGGTAAAATTGACAAAAGGGATAAAAACTCCCCCTACCTAATCTATATATATAAAAAATTGGTGCAAGTGCGTTGTGACTTTATAACTCATGAACCGTCAAACCGAATTCAATGAAACTTTTTGTGGTTTGTTCGTATGGTGGTGTAGATGGTTTATAGATAAGTTTGCACGAAATCGGTCGACGCGTTCGTGAGTTATGACCTTTTATGTCAACACGTGATTTTGTCCATATAAAAGTTTGCATGTATGTATGTATGTTTGTATGCAATGTATGTACTCGAAAACGGCTGAACCGATTTTGATGAAATTTTCAGGCAATTTTCAGAATAAACTCGCGAGTAACATACGCTACACATTGTTTGGATTTTTTACATGTAGGGGGTGAAATTGGCAAATGGGATAAAAACTTTCCCTCCCTATGTATGTATGTATGCATGTAAGCAATGCATGCACTCGAAAACGGCTGGACCGATTTTGATGAAATTTTCAGAGAGTCTTCAGAAAAACCCCTCGGATAACATAGGCTATACATTGTTTGCATTGTTCCACATTTAGGGGGTAAAATTGACAAAAGGGATAAAAACTCCCCCTACCTAATCTATATATATAAAAAATTGGTGCAAGTGCGTTGTGACTTTATAACTCATGAACCGTCAAACCGAATTCAATGAAACTTTTTGTGGTTTGTTCGTATGGTCGTGTAGATGGTTTATAGATAAGTTTGCACGAAATCGGTCGACGCGTTCGTGAGTTATGACCTTTTATGTCAACACGTGATTTTGTCCATATAAAAGTTTGCATGTATGTATGTATGTTTGTATGCAACGTATGTACTCGAAAACGGCTGAACCGATTTTGATGAAATTTTCAGGCAATTTTCAGAATAAACTCGCGAGTAACATACGCTACACATTGTTTGGATTTTTTACATGTAGGGGGTGAAATTGGCAAATGGGATAAAAACTTTCCCTCCCTATGTATGTATGTATGCATGTAAGCAATGCATGCACTCGAAAACGGCTGGACCGATTTTGATGAAATTTTCAGAGAGTCTTCAGAAAAACCCCTCGGATAACATAGGCTATACATTGTTTGCATTATTCCACATTTAGGGGGTAAAATTGACAAAAGGGATAAAAACTCCCCCTACCTAATCTATATATATAAAAAATTGGTGCAAGTGCGTTGTGACTTTATAACTCATGAACCGTCAAACCGAATTCAATGAAACTTTTTGTGGTTTGTTCGTATGGTGGTGTAGATGGTTTATAGATAAGTTTGCACGAAAGCCGTCGACGCGTTCGTGAGTTATGACCTTTTATGTCAACACGTGATTTTGTCCATATAAAAGTTTGCATGTATGTATGTATGTTTGTATGCAACGTATGTACTCGAAAACGGCTGAACCGATTTTGATGAAATTTTCAGGCAATTTTCAGAATAAACTCGCGAGTAACATACGCTACACATTGTTTGGATTTTTTACATGTAGGGGGTGAAATTGGCAAATGGGATAAAAACTTTCCCTCCCTATGTATGTATGTATGCATGTAAGTAATGCATGCACTCGAAAACGGCTGGACCGATTTTGATGAAATTTTCAGAGAGTCTTCAGAAAAACCCCTCGGATAACATAGGCTATACATTGTTTGGATTGTTCCACATTTAGGGGGTAAAATTGACAAAAGGGATAAAAACTCCCCCTACCTAATCTATATATATAAAAAATTGGTGCAAGTGCGTTGTGACTTTATAACTCATGAACCGTCAAACCGAATTCAATGAAACTTTTTGTGGTTTGTTCGTATGGTCGTGTAGATGGTTTATAGATAAGTTTGCACGAAATCGGTCGACGCGTTCGTGAGTTATGACCTTTTATGTCAACACGTGATTTTGTCCATATAAAAGTTTGCATGTATGTATGTATGTTTGTATGCAACGTATGTACTCGAAAACGGCTGAACCGATTTTGATGAAATTTTCAGGCAATTTTCAGAATAAACTCGCGAGTAACATACGCTACACATTGTTTGGATTTTTTACATGTAGGGGGTGAAATTGGCAAATGGGATAAAAACTTTCCCTCCCTATGTATGTATGTATGCATGTAAGCAATGCATGCACTCGAAAACGGCTGGACCGATTTTGATGAAATTTTCAGAGAGTCTTCAGAAAAACCCCTCGGATAACATAGGCTATACATTGTTTGCATTGTTCCACATTTAGGGGATAAAATTGACAAAAGGGATAAAAACTCCCCCTACCTAATCTATATATATAAAAAATTGGTGCAAGTGAGTTGTGACTTTATAACTCATGAACCGTCAAACCGAATTCAATGAAACTTTTTGTGGTTTGTTCGTATGGTCGTGTAGATGGTTTATAGATAAGTTTGCACGAAGTCGGTCGACGCGTTCGTGAGTTATGACCTTTTATGTCAACACGTGATTTTGTCCATATAAAAGTTTGCATGTATGTATGTATGTTTGTATGCAACGTATGTACTCGAAAACGGCTGAACCGATTTTGATGAAATTTTCAGGCAATTTTCAGAATAAACTCGCGAGTAACATACGCTACACATTGTTTGGATTTTTTACATGTAGGGGGTGAAATTGGCAAATGGGATAAAAACTTTCCCTCCCTATGTATGTATGTATGCATGTAAGCAATGCATGAACTCGAAAACGGCTGGACCGATTTTGATGAAATTTTCAGAGAGTCTTCAGAAAAACCCCTCGGATAACATAGGCTATACATTGTTTGCATTGTTCCACATTTAGGGGGTAAAATTGACAAAAGGGATAAAAACTCCCCCTACCTAATCTATATATATAAAAAATTGGTGCAAGTGCGTTGTGACTTTATAACTCATGAACCGTCAAACCGAATTCAATGAAACTTTTTGTGGTTTGTTCGAATGGTCGTGTAGATGGTTTATAGATAAGTTTGCACGAAATCGGTCGACGCGTTCGTGAGTTATGACCTTTTATGTCAACACGTGATTTTGTCCATATAAAAGTTTGCATGTATGTATGTATGTTTGTATGCAACGTATGTACTCGAAAACGGCTGAACCGATTTTGATGAAATTTTCAGGCAATTTTCAGAATAAACTCGCGAGTAACATACGCTACACATTGTTTGGATTTTTTACATGTAGGGGGTGAAATTGGCAAATGGGATAAAAACTTTCCCTCCCTATGTATGTATGTATGCATGTAAGCAATGCATGCACTCGAAAACGGCTGGACCGATTTTGATGAAATTTTCAGAGAGTCTTCAGAAAAACCCCTCGGATAACATAGGCTATACATTGTTTGCATTGTTCCACATTTAGGGGGTAAAATTGACAAAAGGGATAAAAACTCCCCCTACCTAATCTATATATATAAAAAATTGGTGCAAGTGCGTTGTGACTTTATAACTCATGAACCGTCAAACCGAATTCAATGAAACTTTTTGTGGTTTGTTCGTATGGTCGTGTAGATGGTTTATAGATAAGTTTGCACGAAATCGGTCGACGCGTTCGTGAGTTATGACCTTTTATGTCAACACGTGATTTTGTCCATATAAAAGTTTGCATGTATGTATGTATGTTTGTATGCAACGTATGTACTCGAAAACGGCTGAACCGATTTTGATGAAATTTTCAGGCAATTTTCAGAATAAACTCGCGAGTAACATACGCTACACATTGTTTGGATTTTTTACATGTAGGGGGTGAAATTGGCAAATGGGATAAAAACTTTCCCTCCCTATGTATGTATGTATGCATGTAAGCAATGCATGCACTCGAAAACGGCTGGACCGATTTTGATGAAATTTTCAGAGAATCTTCAGCAAAACCCCTCGGATAACATAGGCTATACATTGTTTGGATTGATCCACATTTAGGGGGTAAAATTGACAAAAGGGATAAAAACTCCCCCTACCTAATCTATATATATAAAAAATTGGTGCAAGTGCGTTGTGACTTTATAACTCATGAACCGTCAAACCGAATTCAATGAAACTTTTTGTGGTTTGTTCGTATGGTCGTGTAGATGGTTTATAGATAAGTTTGCACGAAATCGGTCGACGCGTTCGTGAGTTATGACCTTTTATGTCAACACGTGATTTTGTCCATATAAAAGTTTGCATGTATGTATGTATGTTTGTATGCAACGTATGTACTCGAAAACGGCTGAACCGATTTTGATGAAATTTTCAGGCAATTTTCAGAATAAACTCGCGAGTAACATACGCTACACATTGTTTGGATTTTTTACATGTAGGGGGTGAAATTGGCAAATGGGATAAAAACTTTCCCTCCCTATGTATGTATGTATGCATGTAAGCAATGCATGCACTCGAAAACGGCTGGACCGATTTTGATGAAATTTTCAGAGAGTCTTCAGAAAAACCCCTCGGATAACATAGGCTATACATTGTTTGCATTATTCCACATTTAGGGGGTAAAATTGACAAAAGGGATAAAAACTCCCCCTACCTAATCTATATATATAAAAAATTGGTGCAAGTGCGTTGTGACTTTATAACTCATGAACCGTCAAACCGAATTCAATGAAACTTTTTGTGGTTTGTTCGTATGGTGGTGTAGATGGTTTATAGATAAGTTTGCACGAAATCGGTCGACGCGTTCGTGAGTTATGACCTTTTATGTCAACACGTGATTTTGTCCATATAAAAGTTTGCATGTATGTATGTATGTTTGTATGCAATGTATGTACTCGAAAACGGCTGAACCGATTTTGATGAAATTTTCAGGCAATTTTCAGAATAAACTCGCGAGTAACATACGCTACACATTGTTTGGATTTTTTACATGTAGGGGGTGAAATTGGCAAATGGGATAAAAACTTTCCCTCCCTATGTATGTATGTATGCATGTAAGCAATGCATGCACTCGAAAACGGCTGGACCGATTTTGATGAAATTTTCAGAGAGTCTTCAGAAAAACCCCTCGGATAACATAGGCTATACATTGTTTGCATTGTTCCACATTTAGGGGGTAAAATTGACAAAAGGGATAAAAACTCCCCCTACCTAATTCTATATAAAAATGTATGGATGTTTGCAACGTATGGATTGGAAAAAGGCGGGATTTTGATTAAGTTTTTACAACGTCTTCAGAATTATCTAACCGATGACATAGGATACATATTTCTTAAAAATATCAAAATTTTTGACGTTAAATAGGGCAAAAGTGGTAGAAGCTACCTTATTCTATATTTTCTGAATTAATTAAGCGATTTTATTGAAAATGGGCACAATCCTTAAAACGTGCAAAATTATCATTTGGGACGAATGCACAATGGCCCGAACAACTCGAGAAATCAATTAAAATTTGGAAAAATGTCAGAAAGTCAATTGACCGTGTCCGCACTGTTCGAATAAAAAAATCAGAAAGAACACACAATATACGCAGCTGTCAAAATAAATAAGCGTCTACAGCTCCATCTGTTGAGTTATTGGAGTATCAGTCAGTGCTTACAACACCAATATGAAACTAAATGTGCGCGTGCAACACCACGCACATATAAAAAAAATGAGAACAAAAAGTGAGATTAAGTTTTTTTAATTTTCGAATTTTCCGAATTTTCCGAATTTTTTGAGATCGATAGATTTGCAAGAAACAATTGGGAATGAGATTTCGTTCCCACCGAACTTCAGTCAAACGGTAATTAGTATTCAAGCCGTTGACGACAAGGTATTCCCAAACTACAAAAATCCTGAATGGCTGTGCGAACTTGCAATTTAGGCACAAAAAAATGATAACGTCAACAATCTTAATGAGAAAATTCAATTGAAACTTTTCGGCGAAATCTATATCTTCTATATATATAAAAAATTGGTGCAAGTGAAATACATGATAAATGCACGTTGTAGAGCATACACGCATATACATTGACACCTACCAGTGAGTGATCATTTTAAGGTTATTTTCCATCGAACTCGAATTGTGGACAGACGTAATCGGTAAGAGTCGCATTTGATTTTTTTTTTGTTTTTCATATTTTCAGCCATACATCATCAAACAATTTATTTATTTTTGTTTGACCATTTAAATACAAACAGACAGTAGTGTATATACGCTTTCCATTTGGATTTTCTGGTTGAATTGCTATCGGGTTTCAGGCCATTTATATACGTGTTAGTGTCACTTTGTATAGTTCTTTTTCCTCAGTTCTTAATTTTTTTTATACATAAAACAACCAAATAATGCGAATATATGACCACAAACACATACTTATTATACATTTGGATATAGTTTTTTTAACTCTTGAAATTAATTTAAATGATTACTCTTTTCGTACATAGAACAAATTCGAAATGCCACGTCCAAGTCGCTCAAATGTTGGTAGACGTACGCGTCATTCGAGAGTTGTTTCAACCAATCGAAGATCACAAAGTGAACAAGATCGTATTCAACAAAATGCATCACAGAGGGAACGACGTAGACGTATAAACCAATCGGTTGATAGTGCAAACACGGTTGACAGTGAAAGGTCGATAAATCGACGTACGCGTCCCTCAATTCAAATCATACGACAAATGGAATTGGCGGCTTATAATTATGATAGCACAATTGATTACAGTATGTATTCTTATATTGGACAAATGAATAAACAATGTGTGCATTGTAAAGCATCCAAATTTATGAACGAAACGCCTGGCATGTGCTGTGATGGTGGGAAAGTTAAATTGCCTGTGTTAGAACCTCCACCAGATCCTTTACACTCATTAATTTATGGCAATTCAGCAGCGTCAAAGCATTTCTTAACAAATATTCAAAAGTACAATTCATGCTTCCAAATGACATCTTTTGGAGCTACAAATATTATAAGAGATGGATTTATGCCGACGTTTAAGGTAATTACTTCGCATGGAATAAATGATATCAAATTTGATTTATGTGCTGTCTCTGTATTTGCTGTCTTCAAAAATTCGGATTCGTCATCTAAATCTATTTCAAAAACATTACAGATTCAAGGACAGATATACCATAGAGCTGGGTCATTGTTGCCATTCCCAGATGCTGACCATCAGTTTTTGCAAATATATTTCATTGGTAATGAGAACAGCGAACTGAATCAGCGCTGTACAATTGCTTCAAATACAAGAAGAGAAATCTTGAGAGAGCTGCAAAGATTTTTACATCAGCACAATGAATTGGTTAAATTATTCAAGATTGCACTGGATCAGATGCCCACCGATGATCATAAAATCATAATACGTGCCGACAGAATACCACTCGGGCAACATTCCAGGCGATTTAACGCACCAACAATCGATGAAGTGGCAATCGTAATAGTTGGTGAACAATTTCGGCCAAGAGATATTGTTTTGCACCGTAGGAATGAGCAACTAAATCGTATTTCTGAACTCCATCGTTGTTATGACGCATTGCAATACCTGATTTTGTTCTGGAGAGGAGATGATGGTTATCATATAAATATACCATTGATAAATCCAATGACTGGTAAAAAAAATAATGATTTTTGATTACTTTTGTGAGTAATCTTTGCGTTAAAATAACTAAAAGAATAATTTTTAATATTTGCAGGCCAACAAACAACGAAAAAAGTTAGTGCGATGAATTTTTATTCGTATCGATTGATGATTCGTGATCAAGAGGACAATTACATTTTGCGATGCAATAAACTTTTTCATCAATACATTGTGGACATGTATGCTAAAATCGAGAGCGAACGATTGCATTTCATCCGTCATAATCAAGCCCGATTGAGATCTGAAGAGTATATACATTTACGTGATTCACTATTGAATGACGTGAATGTGAATGACATTGGACGCTTGACGATATTACCATCGTCATATACCGGTAGCCCACGTGATATGCACGAGTATACACAAGATACCATGTCATATGTTCGTCATTACGGCCGTCCAGATTTGTTCATCACATTTACTTGCAACCCAAAATGGGCTGATGTGAAGGATTGCTTATTTGATGGTCAGGTCCCAACAGATCGACACGATGTAACCGCTCGCATATTCCACCAAAAATTAAAAAAGTTGATAGATCTGATTGTCAAGCTCCGTGTATTTGGAGAAGTGCGCTGCTATATGTATACAATTGAATGGCAAAAAAGAGGCTTGCCGCACGCTCACATTTTGATATGGTTGGTACAGAAAATAACACCAGATATGATTGATAGTGTTATATCGGCCGAAATTCCAGATCAAACCATCGATCCACAATTATTTGCAGTTGTCACGAAAAATATGATACACGGTCCCTGCGGTGAAATCAATCCAAATTCACCATGTATGATCGACGGCAAATGTTCAAAGCGTTTTCCAAGACAATTGATTGCAGAAACAATACACGGTGATGATGGATATCGAGTATCGTCGACGATCAGCTCAAGATAATGGTAAAACTACTACTATTAAAATCCGGAACCAAGACTTTGAAGTTGATAATCGTTGGATAGTGACGTATTCACCATTGTTGTCAAAAATTTTCAATGCTCACATAAATGTCGAATACTGCAATTCAGTCAAATCAATAAAATACATTTGCAAGTATGTTAATAAAGGTAGCGATATGGCTATTTTCGGAGTGACTGCTGAAAATAGAAATGATGAAATTTTGCAGTACCAAATGGGAAGATATATTAGTACTAACGAAGCTATTTGGCGAATTTTATCGTTCCCAATACATGACGGACACCCTGTTGTTATACATTTCATCTTGAAAATGGGCAACGTGTTTATTTTACTGATGCAAATGCCGCACAAAGTGCATTACAGCCTCCAGCAACTACACTGACAGCTTTTTTCAAGTTATGTGAAACGGATGAATTTGCAAGAACACTATTATATTCGGAAGCACCACGATATTATACTTGGAACGCATCAACAAAAAAATTTCAACGCCGCAAAAAAGGTACTCCTGTTGATGGCTACCGAGGTGTTTTTTCAACGGATGCTTTAGGCCGCATTTATACAGTTAGTCCAAACAATGTTGAATGTTTTTATTTGCGATTGTTGTTGGTGAACGTACGTGGGCCACAGTCATTCCAGAATTTAAGAACTGTCGACGGTGCATTGTGTGTAACATATCGTGATGCATGCCAACGGTTGCGTTTGCTTGAAGATGATACGCATTGGGATGCTACGCTTCACGATGCATCAGTTTCAGCTCACCCAAATCAAATACGCATGTTATTCGCAATAATAATATCAACATGCTATCCATCAAACCCACTTGAATTGTGGAATAAATATAAAGATTTCATGGCTGAAGACATTTTGATTCGACTTCAACATCGTTCGATGGATCCCGAATTGGTACATACATTAGAAATGTATAATGAGGCCTTGATATTGATTGAAGATATTTGCCTTATGATTGCAAATAAAACATTAGGACAATTAGGCATGATCGCACCTAATCGTCCAATCCATGATTTATTTGAGCAAGAACTGCAACGCGAACAGCAATTCGAATGCGATGAATTGCGTGCATTTGTGCAAACAAACATTCCACAATTGAATGTTCAGCAAAGGAATGCATACGATAGAATCATGCAAGCTGTCATTAACAACACTGGTGGATTATATTTTTTGGACGCTCCTGGTGGCACTGGGAAAACATTTCTCATTTCATTAATCTTAGCTACAATTAGATCCGAACGAAAAATCGCATTGGCACTTGCTTCTTCTGGTATTGCAGCTACATTATTGGATGGTGGCCGAACTGCACATTCCGCTTTAAAACTGCAATTAAACATGCAATCGGTGGAGATTCCAACGTGTAATATTTCAAGAAATTCTGGAATGGCCAAAGTTTTGCAACAAGCAGCAATCATTTTATGGGATGAATGTCCGATGGCCCATAAAAAATCTTTGGAAGCATTGAATCGAACATTACAGGATCTACGTGGAAATCAACAGTTGTTCGGAGGTGCATTAATATTGCTATCTGGTGATTTTCGACAAACGTTGCCCGTCATTCCCAGATCGACTCCAGCTGATGAAATTAATGCATGTTTGAAAAGTTCGTTTCTTTGGGCAAATATACAGAAGTTAGCGCTTAACATAAATATGCGTGTGCGTCTTCAAAATGATCCATCAGCACGTGAGTTTTCGAAGCAACTGCTGCAGATTGGCGATGGCAAAATTGCAAGTGATTTAAATGGGTTTATCACGTTACCGAACAACTTTTGCACAAGTATGCCATCAAAAGAAGAACTAATTGATCACGTTTTTCCAAACATTGTTCAAAACTATAAAAATCATGATTGGCTAAGAGAACGCGCAATTTTAGCACCAAAAAATGCAAATGTTAATGAAATAAATTTTCAAATTCAACAGAAATTGCCAGGTGACTTGGTATCATACAAATCCATTGATACTGCTACGAATGAAGAAGACGCAGTAAATTATCCGGTTGAATTTTTGAATTCTTTGGAACCACACGGTATGCCACCGCATATTTTGAATTTGAAAATTGGTTCATCGATCATACTTCTTCGAAATCTCAATTCACCAAAACTCTGCAATGGAACGAGACTTTCCGTGAAAAAATTAATGCCCAATTTGATCGAAGCAACAATTCTAACTGGGAAAGCAAAAGGAGAAGTTGTACTGATACCAAGGATCCCATTAATACCAACAGACATGCCATTTCAATTCAAACGTCTTCAATTTCCCGTTCGTTTATCCTTTGCTATAACCGTTAATAAAGCTCAAGGACAAACGCTTCATGTATGTGGTGTGAATTTGGAGGAACCGTGCTTTTCTCACGGACAATTATACGTCGCATGTTCCAGAGTGGGAGCACCACCAAATTTATTTATTCATGCACCACACAATCAAACAAAAAATATTGTATACACTATCGTATTGAATTGATTTACTTTTTTTTCATTATTTACAAATAAAAAATAAATAAAAAAAACCAATGAATTTGATTCAATGTTAATATTCATGCGTAGCGAAGCACGCCGGGATCAGCTATATAATATAGTTTCTTCATATTTAAAATTTTGTATTACACAATACACTAATATCATTATATACCAAAAACAATTTTAAAATTTGTCAACAACAAGTTAACATGTTTCTACAACCTTTGATAATTTTTCTCTATCTTCACCTTTTTAACTTACATTTTTCAAAATACCCAATCAAGTTGTGCTTCCAAGTTTTCGCACTGTTAGGCATGTTATATTTCAAAACTGTTTCACATATATTGTTGCGATTTTTTAAATAAACAAATTTTTCGAACATTATTGTTTTCTAAAATTAAATTTTTTAATGCAAAACCATCAATCCTAAGAAATATAAACTTTTAGATTTAAAACCTTCGGAGGCAGGACGAAGTTTGCCGGGTCCGCTAGTACTAATATAAAATTTCGCTAAAAAATATTTTATAGGCGGTAATTAAAAATAGTGGGCCTGGCTGTGAAAATAACCAGGCCATTTTTTGTGTGGTGTTTAATTTTGAATTTTTTTAATACTCAGTTTTCTTTATTGAATCTTTCTTTTGAAACTAACAATAATATATAAAATCCTACAAACTAAAATTTCAAGAGTTTTTGCTTGCCATTGCTTCCAATATAACAGTTTTCAATTTTCTGATTTACTGAATTATGTATTAATATTCATTTCTAATTTGTTTTATTATACTTATTTTTTCAACATAATTAAATCAAAGGAAAAAAATATATACGAGTATATGTGTATATATAAGAATATCGTGAGGATGGTGACTACATGGCTTAACAAGGAAGATCCTTTCTTTTTAAGCGTTTTGGATTATTAGATTTCTTTCAGCCATCCTCTGTGGTCTTGTGCAAAGTATGCTAGACTCACAACCCGGTTCAAATCCTGCCACGGGCTTGGTCTCCAAAATGCTTCTTTGTATAAAATGCTTTTCTCTTCGAGTCGAAAGCCTATGTAGATAGTACTGATTCCCCCAACACATTGCACTCATAATTAATTATGGTGTAAGATATAATAATAGTATTAATATATATTTTTTTAATAATGAGTTTTATTTATTATATCTTTCTTTTCAAACTAACAATCATTTCTAAAATCTTAAAAACTCGAAATGTCGTTATCCTTCTTTGAATTTATTAGTTCCTGCAGCTCTCTTGTGTACAATTTAAGTTTTTTCTTTAAATGCGGAGAGCGATGCTTTTTTTTGCCAATCTCTTCTTGTTTTTCTTTTTTCACAGATTAGTTGTAGAATGTTATTAGGAAGGCTGGTATTAAAGAACGTTCTAGAGAATATTGCAGCATTTATAATTACTTTCATTAAAGGGTGATTTGTGCTATCAATTTCGTCTTTACATGTTAGACGAGTTTGGAAGTATATATGAGCGCTAACAAACTTTCTGTACTCTAGCCAAACAGTAAAATTATTCGTTAGGTTTGGCTCCATTTCGTCAAGTTTCACTGTTGTATTTAATGTTATTGTAGTGTCCCTCACTAGTGTATACTGACGACCACACATCGTCACAAGCACTCTAGCAATCCACCTATGCTAACGAGCTGACATTAGCGCAACGTCAAGCACTTGCACTCAATTCCAAATACGCTAAATACGCACTTTTGGTGGTGCATTGACATGCGCTGCCAATATAGCAGCGTCGCATGCAAATTCGAAAGTGCAGTGACTTACCCTTGCACTTGCACTCAATTATAATAACAAAAACAAGCATTATGATTCGTCAAAGAATATCGGTAATTCAATACTTGAGATCAATTTTGGAGATATGAGTTGTAGCTAGTAGAAGTAAGATGGTATATTTTATGTTAGATAAATTACGACAGACACAAATTTTAAACGATATAAAAGAGAAAGCGAGTTAATCTGAAGAATCTAAAACTGTAACATTCTATTTTTTTCCGCTTTAAATCAAGAACGACTTAGATCAACACGAAAAATAGCTTGGCCAACGGCACACTCTGCTGGTCAAAAACTCTGCTGAGGGCGATATTCCGCTTTGCCTTATGTATTTTTCTTATCTACAGCATTCATTTGCATTCATGCACCGTATGGAATCTGCAATCATCATATGATGATTCTGCATACTTTCACCACTTGGCGATCCTGCAACTGATCTGGAAAGCAACCAAATATAGCAAACAAGAAGACCACATACGATCCAGCAAACAACACTTTATACCGTTAGAAGCCGCTACTCTGAAGCGAACAACAACAAACAATTCTGCTCAAAGACAGCTCCAAACTCCTGGAAGGATACGTGCCCGAAAGTACATCGAAACCAACCGTTCCTGCGCTGGTATACAGACCCAAACTAGCATTGAAAGTTGGACTAATACTACTCACTACACAATAATATTAAATACGCCAGGAACAACAAAAGGAACAAAAGAAGACGATAATTCCACCGTGCGCACAGAAGCCCCTGAAGAAACGAGGACGGCAACTAACAAGACAAAAACACCCACTGGTCCACATAATATCCATAGTAAAAAACGAAAATAACCCACCTCCGTGGAATGAAGCAACACGTACCTTGGAGGAAACCGACGAGCTTAATAAATAAATTAAGAAGCGAAAAAATCAATAAATTAATCCTCTGGCTACTCCTTAAACCGAGGAGTAACTACTGGGTATGGGTATGAATCAAAAAGAAACAATATGTTTTTTTCTATTCTCCGTATATTGTAACGGATTTAAAAATACAGACGTCTTTATTATTCTGCTGCTCAGTCACCACTGGCTCTTTCAAATATCTTATGCTATATTTCTTATGCTATATTTCTTAGGCAATGCTGAATCAGCATACTCATCTTTGCATGCCTTTTCTTATCTAACTTTAGTATGCGAGCTCAGCGTTCTTTGCTATGCAGCTTGAGCTGCTTTGGTGTGTCCCTACCATACATTGTTCACCAGCGTATTCTGTTTGCATTCTCAGAATATACTGGGTTCGTCTCTTTTACTTTTATTTAAATTTGGAGTATCTTCTACCATAACTCACCTACGGTTACTCTCAGAACTCTCCTGAGTTCTTTTATTTATTATTTTTACATTAATATTTTTCTTTTTCAAATAGATTATTATTACAATTACTAGCACTGTCAGACCCAGTATCATTATTACATTTAGATTGAAACATGTTTATGGTATATAAGTTCCTCAATTTTTTTTTTATATTTTTGAAGTCCTTAATGTCTATTTCGTTAAAATGTAGTTCATGGGTATAGTTTTGATTAAGCATTTGAGCTGGGTAATGAAACTTTTCGGTAAATTCCATTTTTGTATTTTCAAAAGTTTTATTGTTTATTTGTATTTTACAATTCACATTGCTAATTAGATAGTTTTTATTTAGTACAAGTTCTCTGTTGTTGCAATTTGACGTAAGTTTTACATTGTATGTATTCGTAGTTAACAATGTATTATCTTCTATAATCTTTAATTTAGTTTTATTGTAAAATTTAAATGGGCATTCATTTTTAAAAATACAATTCTGGCTTCTTTTTAAATCTTTTAACGCTGCGTCTTTTACATATTTAAAATTTTCCTTATTAGTTGTGACAGTCTCAATTTCTAAGTTTTTAGGGTTTGGCAGTGGTACTATTAATTAAATCTGATACTATGTAATTTTTTGGTATTTTAATTGCAATTACAATAAATTGATTTTTGTAGGATAGCACTCCTATTTTTGACAATTTTAATTTATAAAAATCTATTTTAAAATATTCTCTTTCCTCCGTTGTTAAAATACCCGGATGGATAATAATGTACTTAGCTGCTGCTATATTTGTTTGAATTTCGTTAATTTTGTTTTCTAGATGTCTAATTTTATTCATTAAATCGTTAAATAGTATATGGCCAATAATTTATTCGTTTTGTTTGTTAGCCAGTAGCATAAAAGTATTTATCGTTTCTCTATCTTCCTCAATTTTGCTTTTAATTAAATGAATTGTATCATTGAAATAATTATTCATTGAAATCTGCTGATTTATTCCCTGTATTATGTAATGGTAATTTTTTTGTGGGACTTCTAAATAGCCCAATATTTCCTGCCTATCGTCGTCATCCATTACTCCGAATAACCATTTATGTGTTGTGCCTATTATGTGCATTAACCCTCTTTTGTTCCTATTATATTTTTCTGGACAAATTGTCTTTGTTTTTGCCTCAATTGTCTTTATTTCGTTAAACAGTAAATCTTTTCTCTTAATCCTGCTGTGTTCGATGTCTTTTTTAAATTCATGTATTATTTCTAGAATTTCCAATGGCTTAATGATGTGGAGGATTGTACGTGTTTCGTTTGCTATTTCCGTATTTCCCATATGTATTATTGCATATCCTGCTTCGTCTAATATCGGCGTCGCCTGCAAGTGCCCTTGTACTCTCCTGGTCATCATCATCACGATTAGTATTATCCTTATGGGATACTGTTCTTTGCTATTGTCGGTGAACATTTTATTGTTGAGTGATAACGATCATTATAGTTACCTATAACGACCTGTATCCTCATCTCTGTTGAGAGACGTGGGTCTTCAATTCCTGTTAGTTTTTCTAACAAGGTTGAGTGCAGCCTCTCAATCTCTGCATTACCTGTATGGCTATTTGGTTTTATTAGGTGTACTTCTACTTCTTCTGTATTTAAAAACTGTATCAGCTGTTCCGCCCTGAATTCGTTGTCCATTAATATTTTTTTTGGTTTCCCAAATTTTGTGAAATGCTCTATTATTATAGATTTCTTTGATTTCCAGTTTCTGTCGGTTATATTGTAAGCAGCTGCAAATTTTGTTAATTTGTCCATGACTGTTACAAAGGATAATTTTTTAATATGAAAAATATCAACATGAATAATTTAATTTTTTTCGGTCGGCGTTTCTGTTAGTTGATATTTGGGTTTAATAGGTTTTCGATCATATTTAATCTGTTGGCACTTTTGGCAATTATTTATTATAAGTTGTATATGTTCCCTAAATTTTGGGTAAAATATTTTGTCTTTAAGTGTATTATATGTCTCTGCTATTCCCCTATGCATGGATTCGTTATTATGATAGAGTGAGAATTGTTTATGTAGCTCTTCTTCTTGTAATTTCTCTGATGCTCTCTTTGTGCAGTTTACAAATTGTAATTTGCTTTTGCAAGAAAACATTGATATCAATAAAAGTTGAATTTTGTGATAGTCGGCTTCCTCGGTTTCTGAGAAAATTCCATATTTGCCTCCTTTAATGTGCCTTTGTAAAATAACTTTAACTGTATTTTCATTTTCCGTCGGATTTATTTGTATTATTTTTCTGTTATGTATAGTTTGAATTTCAGCTTGGATATTCGGAGGACACGATGTTTTAACCTTTTCATTAGATGTCTCTATATTCCCGTTCAATGTAGTAACTATTGTGTTATTTTTTTGTAACACCGGTAATTATATTTTTCGAATCTTGCTTTTTTCATTATACTTATAGTAGAGCCAGGATCTACTAGTGTGCACCATTTTTTATTAAAAAATGTAAGCGAAATTAAAATTTTATTGTGGTTTTCTGAGGCTATCTTGTAAGAAACTCGTCGTTGTTATTTGTCTCCTCCGTCCTGCTCATAGTGTCCACCTCCATGGGTATTGGGCCATTTGACCGTCTTGACTGCTGAGTGCCGCTCTGAATGTTTGGTAGAGCAGCATTACCGTAACCAACATTATTACTATATTGATTTGTTGTATTATTTTGGCCTGAATATCTAGGCCGAAAATCTGTTTGTCTTTGGGGATTATTTGGGCGATAGTTATTTTGCCCTGAATATTTTGTAAATCTTTGAGGGAATTGTCTCGAATTATGTTGTAAACGAGAGCTATTTTGCTCATTCTTATTTTGTCCCCTAAAGTGGGTTTGTTCTAAATTGTTTTGTAATCTGTGATTATTTTGGTTTCTGTTAACGTTATAATTTCTAGCGTTTTGTGTGAATTGGACTTGATTTTTATTTCTTGTTAAAAACACACTGATTAAATTTCCATCATCCAGGCCTATGAAATTGTAAATCGTATTTGTCATGTCTGTCCATGTCGTTACATTTCGTACCATATATGCAAAGGTCCCTGCTGCTAATTACTTTATTCCTCAAAATATTTCTTTCATTGCACCACCTGTCTCGCTCAGAGCGCTATATTCAGTAATATTATCGATTATTTCTTTAATTTTTCTACTAAGTTCGCTGATGCTGCCTACTCTTAGGTTGGTTATGTCGTTAGTCAGAGTCATTTGGTCCTTTATTGACCTGAAGTGCTGTTTTAGTTTTATTTTACATACCTCCCAATTTTCTGGGGGGTTTAACGCCAAACAATTTTTAGCCAATCCTAAGATTTTTAGATCGTAAACTATTCTGAAAACCAGCTGTTGTTGTCCTTCATAATCAGTCAATATTCTGTCAATTGCTTCTATGAATGCTGGCAACTTTCTTGCATTGCCTTCAAATGGTTGAAGGTATTTGAGGTCCTTTTCTACTTTTTGCCTAACACATATCCCTTGCTGTGCAGCGTTTTGTTGGAGTAATTGCGTTATTGCAACTAAGCAATATTGGTTCCAATTTGAGCCATTTTACTTAATTTTTTTGTTTTTATTAAATAGAGAATGAGAAACAGTAAATTTTATACACTGTATTTTCCCTATACTTCTTTCTTGGCTTATTATAATAATAATTATTATTATTATTTATTTCTTTATTTATTTTTTTTAAAAATAATTAATATTTAGTCTTAATATTTACGTTTCTTTCGCTGATTAGTTGATTGGTATAATATTTCTGCTGTTGTTCTGCGGGTGTTGTTATTTTTGCACTTCTCTTACACCACTTCTATGTTGTATATTTTAAATTTGAATTGTATATTGTTTCAACAATTTTGTCCGATTAAATGTTGTTACGTTTGACTTTTAGATCTCCTTCCGCCGAATACTACTACGATTTGAATTTTATTTTATCTAAGCGCAAAACACATTTTTTTCTTTGATATATTATTATAATTTTTATTTATTTTAACAGTAAGTACATTTGCACTCTACTGGTGTATGTAGCTGTCGGTCAGCTTTGACATTTTTGTGGGATTGCGGTAGGTTTGTTTCGCGACTGTGCCAATTATAGTTATGGTGAGTGGTCCGGCACCTTAATCCTCTGGCTACTCCTTAAACCAAGGAGTAACTACTGGGTATGGGTATGAATCAAAAAGAAACAATATGTTTTTTTCTATTCTCCGTATATTGTAACGGAATTAAAAATACAGACGTCTTTATTATTTTGCTGCTCAGTCACCACTGGCTCTTTCAAATATCTTATGCTATATTTCTTATGCTATATTTCTTAGGCAAAGCAGAATCTCATCTTTGCATGCCTTTTCTTATCTAACTTTAATATGCGAGCTCGGCGTTCTTTGCTATGCAGCTTGAGCCGCTTTGGTGTGTACCTGCCATACATTGTTTACCAGCATATTCTGTTTGCATTCTCAGAATATGCCGGATTTGTGTGTTTTTCTTTAATTTAAATTTGGAGTATCTTCTACCATAACTCCCCTCTCAGAACTCTCCTGAGTTCTTTTATTTATTATTTTTACATTAATATTTTTCTTTTTCAAATAGATTATTATTACAATTACTAGCACTGTCAGACCCAGTATCATTATTACATTTAGATTGAAACATGTTTATGGTATATAAGTTCCTCAATTTTTTTTTATATTTTTGAAATCCTTAATGTCTATTTCGTTAAAATGTAGTTCATGGGTATAGTTTTGATTAAGCACTTGAGCTGGGTAATGAAACTTTTCGGTAAATTCCATTTTTGTATTTTCAAAAGCTTTATTGTTTATTTGTATTTTATAATTCACATTGCTAATTAGATAGTTTTTATTTAGTACAAGTTCTCTGTTGTTGCAATTTTACGTAAGTTTCTCATTATATGCATTCGTAATTAACAATGTATCATCTTCTATAATCTCTATTGTAAAATTTAAATGGGCATTCATGTTTAAAAATACAATTCTGGCTTCTTTTTAAATCTTTTAACACTGCGTCTTTTACATATTTAAAATTTTCCTTATTAATTGTGACAATTAATTCATTTTCAGTCTCAATTTCTAAGTTTTTAGCGTTTGGCAGTGGTACTATTAATTAAATCTGATACTATGTAATTTTTTGGTATTTTAATTGCAATTACAATAAATTTATTTTTGTAGGATAGCACTCCTATTTTTGACAATTTTAATTTATAAAAATCTATTTTAAAATATTCTCTTTCCTCCGTTGTTAAAATACCCGGATGGATAATAATGTACTTAGCTGCTGCTATATTTGTTTGAATTTCGTTAATTTTGTTTTCTAGATGTCTAATTTTATTCATTAAATCGTTAAATAGTAGATGGCCAATAATTTATTCGTTTTGTTTGTTAGCCAGTAGCATAAAAGTATTTATCGTTTCTCTATCTTCCTCAATTTTGCTTTTAATTAAATGAATTGTATCATTGAAATAATTATTTATTGAAATCTGCTGATTTATTCCCTGTATTATGTAATGGTAATTTTTTTGTGGGACTTCTAAATAGCCCAATATTTCCTGCCTATCGTCGTCATCCATTACTCCGAATAACCATTTATGTGTTGTGCCTATTATGTGCATTAACCCTCTTTTGTTCCTATTATATTTTTCTGGACAAATTGTCTTTGTTTTTGCCTCAATTGTCTTTATTTCGTTAAACAGTAAATCTTTTCTCTTAATCCTGCTGTGTTCGATGTCTTTTTTAAATTCATGTATTATTTCTAGAATTTCCAATGGCTTAATGATGTGGAGGATTGTACGTGTTTCGTTTGCTATTTCCGTATTTCCCATATGTATTATTGCATATCCTGCTTCGTCTAATATCGGCGTCGCCTGCAAGTGCCCTTGTACTCTCCTGGTCATCATCATCACGATTAGTATTATCCTTATGGGATACTGTTCTTTGCTATTGTCGGTGAACATTTTATTGTTGAGTGATAACGATCATTATAGTTACCTATAACGACCTGTATCCTCATCTCTGTTGAGAGACGTGGGTCTTCAATTCCTGTTAGTTTTTCTAACAAGGTTGAGTGCAGCCTCTCAATCTCTGCATTACCTGTATGGCTATTTGGTTTTATTAGGTGTACTTCTACTTCCCCTGAATTCGTTGTCCATTAATATTTTTTTTGGTTTCCCAAATTTTGTGAAATGCTCTCTTATTATAGATTTCTTTGATTTCCAGTTTCTGTCGGTTATATTGTAGGCAGCTGCAAATTTTGTTAATTTGTCCATGTTTTTTCTCCCGAATGAACTGCCAGCGATCGTTTCGCGAAAGCGCACTAAATTTAGCACACTCTGAGAGCTTATGATTGGAATTGCACTTTGGGCAAATAGCTGCCTTCGCGCTTACCCATTTGTTGACGACGTCCTGGACTAAAATTCTCTCCTTCTGGGAATTGCCACCACCTCCCTTGATTTCGCTATTGTAAACTATTGTTGTATATGGCTGGCATGTGGTAACTTAACTCGCGCACATAGTTAGTCCGAAAAGCCCATCGTCAAACAAGGAAATGTCGGCACGACCGAGTGACATGCGATAGCTGCCAGGTCGTTGAGCAGTACAGGGTCATTTAAATAATTGTTCAAACACACCGCTTGCATAATAGCGCGATAGTTTTCCACTGCAAGTGAGAAGGCTACGAGCTTTTCCAATTTATCAGCCCTGACGGAGGGATCTTTCCTCAATTTCGATTGCATCGTTTGGTAGATAACCTCTGGCCTACCGTAGAGCATTCTCAATGTGTTGATTGCCAACCCAACTATCGACGGCAACAATAACCTGAACTGCGTCGAGGGCTTTGGTCCTTTTAAGCATTTTTGTAGTCTGATCAGATTTTCTTGATCGGTGAAGCCACATCGCTTGTTAGACTGCTCATAATTTGTGATGAATAAGGGCACGGCTGCACAAATAATTCAATGTTCGGCTGCATGAAAGTTCAAGTATTCGGTGGCGGCAGCATGGCGCTATGGATAGTCACCTGTGAATAAAGAGGCTGAAAAGCATTGCCGAACGTGGCATACGACAGCGTACTAAAGGGCATTGCGACAGAAGTCAGGTTAGGTACGACGCCACTAGCGTTGATGGCCAGGTATGCGCTCATAAATGCGTTGACCGGGGCGGTTGGACACGGCGGTGCGCCAGAAGCATGCACCATGCAGCGATTGAATCCCGTGGATTGATGCTATTATGGAAGCGTTGTTAATACCCGGTACTGTAAACGTCGAAGGGTGAGAAATGGGCATTGATGCGTGGCGAAGCGTTTGCAGCTATAGAAGGCGATCCCATGCCTGTTTCAGCGTCGTTGTTAGTTCTGTCAGCCTCACCAAAAATCCCCGCCGGTGTTCCTCCGTTACCTTCGCCAAGTCCTCATAAATGTTCGGAGTATTCAATTTTGTAGCCTCGATTTTCAAAAGGATAGTAAAAATAAATCCAAAGAAATTCCAAATATTTCAGAATGTTGTCCCGGCAATTGGCGGACCGCAATGAATTCAATACTCGAGCACACTTTTCAATGAGCTGAAATCTTTATTGATTTCAATTATTGCAAAGTTTTTAATTTAATTCAATTATTAAAAAATTCATTACAAACACTATGCGCTCTTCAACTAACCAAAAAAAAGAGAAAGTGCATTCGATTTTAACAGTTGCACTTAGCGAAAGTGGGGAGAAAGAGAAAACAGGGAAATACGATGGGATGCTATTGTAACTTTTCGCAACACCGCGAATACCACTAATGAATTCTGCCACGGGATAAACAAATGTCACTAAACTTGTTTCATCAATTAAACAATTTCTGAAAAAGTTTTACAAAGTTTAAATCAAAAATTCTGCTCGATGCTCAATTTGGCACAGATGACTATTAGCGCAAACATTCAAAATGTCAATACAAATGTAATAACCATTGTAGGGTATTGGGGGTAACGTATGTATCCTTACGCGATGGTCGGATCCTACCTGCTGCGCCATTTATGTTGGGGCGTATATATCTGTGATTGCCTAATATTCAAACACTGCGGGAAATTTACTAGGTGCTTCTTAGCAGCCTGAGTCCACTGATTTTGGTTCTACCTGCGCGAGCTAAGACCCGCTAGAGTTTATTTGTTAGAATCTAACCTTTATTGTTAAAACACCTGCTTATATACAAATTACATTTATTATAATTTTTTAATGCTCTACTTTATTATTTCCAATTGCTCTTCATTATAATTTCCAATTGCCCTACTATTTGGTTTGCACATTCTGCAATTGCTTACTAATGCAACCATTGACTGGCACAATTTTGGAAAGTGCTGACCAGTCAGTAGTGAGAGTTCATTGCAGACAAATTGTCAAATGAGCGCACCTAAAAGCATGCAATCGACTTTTACTTAATAACATTTTGATTACATTAAACGTGCGCCTTAGGTCTATATGATGGCCGGAGAAAATCCTTCGACTGAACCCTTCCCGAGGGTACCGGCTGGTAATAGGTCTACAATGGCATCAATTGTCTGATGGTGCTGGATCTAGCTAAGGTCAGGATGTAGCGCTCAGTGTTTGATACTCCTTAATAGTACAGCATTGAGAAATACACCTTGACTATGGTTCGAAGATAAGGGCTGGATCAAGGTGTCACGCGACCCGTGCTGATAATCTGCCAGGCTAGAGCCCCCGAATAAAAGGCGCCCTTCGGTTGTAATAGCCTAGCTCGGATATTGCGGATCTCTGTCCGAGTGGTCTTTATATTCTCCGCAAAAAGAATCTTCATGAAGAAACATAAAATGAAACCAAAAATTCCGCGGGACATCACAGCAATTCAATTGGCAACTCAGATGGAGCAAAGAATGCTGCAGTGGTCAATGAACGGAGAATTTCATCCGGGACCAATACAGTGGGTGGACCTATGGGACCCCCAATGACATTAGGTGGGATGGGTGGTGCAGGAATTCGGAAACTTTCTTCCGATGATGTGCCATCCACTTCTGCTGCTAGGGAAAAAATGGGACCAACTCAACAAACTCCCATCTCCACTAAGGACAGATTGTTGACACTGGGAGTAGAGCTGAAGCAGGTGACAAAACTTTTAAAGTTAAAGTCAATAAAGGATGTCCGCAGGGTGGGGTATTATCACCCATTTTGTGGAGCATAGTAGTTGATGATCTTCTGGTAAAACTCACAAATCTAGGCATATCATATCAAGGATATGCGGACGATATTGTGATAATAGCTAGAGGAAAATCTGAATCCATTCTTTGTGATATTATCCAGAGGGGCTTATTAGCAGCTAGTGAATGGTGCAGTGGAACAGGATTGAAAATCAAGGCCTCAAAGACCACCATATGCAGACGGCTTGCTGGTAAATCTTGGGGATGTAACCCAAAAATCGTTCGCTGGATGTATACCATGATGGTGAGACCAATCATCACCTATGGTTTGTAGCCTGGCCAAATAGAGTCAGACTTAAGACAGCGAAATCTGCATTAAGTAAAGTACAACGCCCTTGCCGCCTGCCTTGTTATCACTGGAGCTATGCGCACCTGTCCAAAGGCAGCAATTTAAGTTATACTAGATCTAACACCCTTACATCTAGTAATTGAAGACTCTGCTAGAAACTCTCTTACCATAATACAAGAAATTATTTCGAGAGAATCAAATTACACCCAAAATATATGGGGAAAAAATTCAACTCAAGAATATGCTATACAAAAATCTCACAAGGAATTTATGCCAAGAAAATTCAATTTTACACTCAAATACTGTACAATGATGATTTGCAAAAAAGAAAGGAAAGGTCTAACTGAGACGTATAAAATTAGAGAAAATTCCCTCTTATGGTATACTGACGGTTCTAAGACAATGGACGGAACTGGGGCAGGAGTATTTGGGCTTAGAACCAATTACTGGGAAACAATGGGTTCTTTTCCAAGCATTTTTCAAGCGGAAATTCACGCTTTTGAAAGATGTGCCCAGATCAACATTGACAAAAAGTATCGGGGGAAAAACATCGTGATATTATCCGATAGTCAAGCAGCACTCAAGAGTCTGAGCTCACCCTTAGTGAGGTCTAAACTTGTGTGGGACTGTATTGGGAAGCTAAACTCCCTAGGCAGTATGAACAAGTTATCTCTAATGTGGGTATCAGGCCACATAGGAGTAGAGGGAAATGAGAAGGCTGATAGCTTAGCTAGGAAGGCTGCGGCCTCTCACTTCAACGGCCCTGAACCCTTCTGTGGACTATCATCCAATACCATTGGAGGTCTGTCAAACCTGGTTATTCTGGGAGATTTCAATCCTAAAAGAGCTAAGGAGTTAATAAATATGCCTAGGGGTAAATTAAGAATCATCACAGGCATTTTAAGCGGACATTGTGGACTCAACTACCATTTGAACAAGTTGGGTATATCTTCAGATGCCATCTGTCGATTCTGTAGAGAAAATGACGAAACCTCACTGCACCTGATCACAGACTGCAGACCATTGGCACACAAAAGACACAGGTGTTTTGGAGAATATATCTTAGATATGAGCAAGATCCCTCATCTTGATTCCTCCAAAATATATGAATTCCTGTCGGAAATTAACCTGACAGAAGATTTATAGATGAGGCTATCCTCATATTTCAAATAAATAGGGGCATCACAATAGATCTTTCAGGTCGCAGTGTATAACTCCCTTATACGAGTATATATCTAACTATCTATCTAGGCCTATATGATACTAAAATATATTTGCTACTTCGGTTTTAGTGGACATTGACTCACAACAACAATAGATAGCCTCACTACAAATATATCTTTTTTGAAATTCACGATTTCTTTGGAATGCACCTAGTGTAACGAAGGAACCATCTTCGCTTCATTGGTGCGACAATATTATTTCATATTTTCTTTCATACTTGTTCCGCTTTTGTGAAATTATATGAGAATCAAAAATATTTATGTAAACCGACAAATTATTTTTAAGATTATTTGATTTTAAGTTATATAATAAAATAAAAACTAAGTAACATTAAGCTGCCTTTTGTGGTCTAGTGGTAAGCATGCTATACTCACACTCAGAGGGTCGCAAGTTCAAATCCTGCCCGGGGTTTGGTCTGTTGTGGGTTAGAATGAAGCTACCTGCGCGTAGTTGACTCACAGCACCAACTCCTAACAAACACTACACATTTGGTGTGGTTAGCTTTACACAATTAAGTGATTTAAGAAAACATATTTTTAGGGTGTTACAGTTCCGCAGTCGAGTCGACGAAGGGCATTCGAGTTTAGAATGCACCGTCGACACTTTTACAGTAGAGTAGATCAGTTGGCTTGACCAACTGACACCAATTAACAGGTGCGAAGCTGGAACACCAGAAAGGTGAGTATTTAGACTGTAGATATTACTTGGAAATTGTATTGTAATAAGTTCTGTTAGTAATACAGTTAATTTTGCCTATCAGTATATTCCCTACGCAGATGATGGGCTCATATGATTGTTTGATTGCGCGAGAGCTTGCGCACTTTTGTATCGGCGCCTTAAGGCAGCCAAATGTTCTAATTGAAGCGACTAGAGTCAGCTGCTTTGAGTTCTATTGAAGCGACTAAAGTCAGCTCCTTGTGAGTATAAACAGTTATGATTTGTGTTTAGAACTAATCTTTATTCTTATAACTACGTTCTTATATACTTATTTCTACCATTTAATTTTGCTATAATTAGTGCTTCATTTCCATATTTCCAATATCCCATGTGTCATGAAAATCACATGTGCAAGCAATAAATTATGAATGTGCAATTCTTGCCTACGGCAGACCTTTGAGGTTCGAATTGCACATGACCTATTTTAAGTGCATTGCTTTGGGATAGAGGAAAGGTTTGAGCATGTGGAGTGAGTGTGTGTGCGATCATGCTGCGCGTGCACTACACATTTCTCTGGTGCATTTGGTTCTTTACAATCGCGGGCATTCGTATGGTATGCATGACTTTCATGATACACTACACCACCAATCCTCCGGGAAAAAAAATTTTTGTTTCGGAAAAATTTTTTGTTTTTTGTTTTGTTTTATATATATACTTGGCTATGTTTTGGTTTTACAATGCCTATATGGCTATATCTAGCTTTTCTTATTTATATTTTTCTTACTTATATTTTTTTATTTGTGTATTTCTTATATCTATTTCTTAATGTGTATTAGTTTTTCTTATATATATTTCTTATTTAAATTTCTTAAGATTGTTATTATGTACTAGGACGTCTTTTCCATTCTTATCTATTAGGGAATTTACACCTAGTCTATTAATAATTTTAAACGGGCCTATGTATGGGCTGTCTAACTTTTTCCTACACATATTTCTTAGCATTACTAAGTCTCCTATATTAAAATTTGAACTATTTGTTCCTATGTCGTAGTTTATTTTTCTTTTCTCCTTTGTTTTTTGGAGTATAAGTCTTGCAGTGTCTTTTGCATTTTCTAGTCTGTTTTTTAATTCATTTAGGTATTCTTCAGCGTTGATCGGAATAAATGTTTTGATCCCTTGTTTATCTGTTAGAATGTTTGGCAATTTTCCAAATATGAGTTCGAAAGGTGAGTAACCTGTGTCGACGTGTGGTGTGGTATTATATGAGAAAACATAGTATGGTAAACCCTTTTCCCATTCCTGTTCTTCTGTCGAGGTGCGTATGTATTCATTGAGAACTCTATGATTTCTTTCTACGCTACCTAGTGTTTGGTGATGGTAAGGGGTGGATGTTTTATGTTGAAAGTCTAACGTTTTGCTCATATGGTCAAATACTTGGTTCACGAATTCTCTACCCATGTCTGTTTTTATTGTGTGAAAACCGCGATACTTTAGTATGAATTTTTCTAGTTAAGTATTGGCAACTTCTAAAGATTCTTTTGTATACATTGGATATGCTTCAATATATTTACTTAGCTGATTTTAGCTAATTTTTATTTATTTTAACAATAAGTACATTTGCACTCTACTGGTGTATGTAGCTGTCGGTCAGCTTTGACATTTTTGTGGGATTGCGGTAGGTTTGTTTCGCGACTGCGCCAATTATAGTTATGGTGAGTGGTCCGGCACCTTAATCCTCTGGCTACTCCTTAAACCAAGGAGTAACTACTGGGTATGGGTATGAATCAAAAAGAAACAATATGTTTTTTTCTATTCTCCGTATATTGTAACGGATTTAAAAATACAGACGTCTTTATTATTCTGCTGCTCAGTCACCACTGGCTCTTTCAAATATCTTATGCTATATTTCTTAGGCAAAGCAGAATCTCATCTTTGCATGCCTTTTCTTATCTAACTTTAATATGCGAGCTCGGCGTTCTTTGCTATGCAGCTTGAGCCGCTTTGGTGTGTACCTGCCATACATTGTTTACCAGCATATTCTGTTTGCATTCTCAGAATATACTGGATTTGTCTGTTTTTCTTTAATTTAAATTTGGAGTATCTTCTACCATAACTCCCCTGCGGTTACTCTCAGAACTCTCATGAGTTCTTTTATTTATTATTTTTACATTAATATTTTTCTTTTTCAAATAGATTATTATTACAATTACTAGCACTGTCAGACCTAGTATCATTCTTACATTTAGATTAAAACATGTTTATGGTATATAAGTTCCTCAATTTTTATTATATTTTTGAAATCCTTAATGTCTATTTCGTTAAAATGTAGTTCATGGGTATAGTTTTGATTAAGCACTTGAGCTGGGTAATGAAACTTTTCGGTAAATTCCATTTTTGTATTTTCAAAAGTTTTATTGTTTATTTGTATTTTACAATTCACATTGCTAATTAGATAGTTTTTATTTAGTACAAGTTCTCTGTTGTTGCAATTTTACGTAAGTTTCTCATTATATGCATTCGTACTTAACAATGTATCATCTTCTATAATCTCTATTGTAAAATTTAAATGGGCATTCATGTTTAAAAATACAATTCTGGCTTCTTTTTAAATCTTTTAACACTGCGTCTTTTACATATTTAACATTTTCCTTATTAATTGTGACAATTCATTTTCAGTCTCAATTTCTAAGTTTTTAGCGTTTGGCAGTGGTACTATTAATTAAATCTGATACTATGTAATTTTTTGGTATTTTAATTGCAATTACAATAAATTGATTTTTGTAGGATGGCACTCCTATTTTTGACAATTTTAATTTATAAAAATCTATTTTAAAATATTCTCTTTCCTCCGTTGTTAAAATACCCGGATGGATAATAATGTACTTAGCTGCTGCTATATTTGTTTGAATTTCGTTAATTTTGTTTTCTAGATGTCTAATTTTATTCATTAAATCGTTAAATAGTATATGGCCAATAATTTATTCGTTTTGTTTGTTAGCCAGTAGCATAAAAGTATTTATCGTTTCTCTATCTTCCTCAATTTTGCTTTTAATTAAATGAATTGTATCATTGAAATAATTATTCATTGAAATCTGCTGATTTATTCCCTGTATTATGTAATGGTAATTTTTTTGTGGGACTTCTAAATAGCCCAATATTTCCTGCCTATCGTCGTCATCCATTACTCCGAATAACCATTTATGTGTTGTGCCTATTATGTGCATTAACCCTCTTTTGTTCTTATTATATTTTCTGGACAAATTGTCTTTGTTTTTGCCTCTATTGTCTTTATTTTGTTAAACAGTAAATCTTTTCTCTTAATCCTGCTGTGTTCGATGTCTTTTTTAAATTCATGTATTATTTCTAGAATTTCCAATATAGTTACCTATCATCTCTGTTGAGAGACGTGGGTCTTCAATTCCTGTTAGTTTTTCTAACAAGGTTGAGTGCAGCCTCTCAATCTCTGCATTACCTGTATGGCTATTTGGTTTTATTAGGTGTACTTCTACTTCTCCTGTATTTAAAAACTGTATCAGCTGTTCGGCCCTGAATTCGTTGTCCATTAATATTTTTTTTGGTTTCCCAAATTTTGTGAAATGCTCTATTATTATAGATTTCTTTGATTTCCAGTTTCTGTCGGTTATATTGTAAGCAGCTGCAAATTTTGTTAATTTGTTCATGTTTTTTCTCCCGAATGAACTGCCAGCGATCGTTTCGCGAAAGCGCACTAAATTTAGCACACTCTGAGAGCTTATGATTGGAATTGCACTTTGGGCAAATAGCTGCCTTCGCGCTTACCCATTTGTTGATAATAGCTAGAGGAAAATCTGAATAGACTCTTTGTGATATTATCCAGAGGGGCTTATTAGCAGCTAGTGAATGGTGCAGTGGAACAGGATTGAAAATCAATGCCTCAAAGACCACCATTGTGCCGTTCACTAGAAAAAGATCTCTGCCATATATGAAACCTATTCTTCTAAATGGTACACAGGCCGATATTAGCTCTGAGACCAAATACCTCGGAGTCATTTTCGACAAAAAGTTATTGTGGAAGGCTCATCTGGCAGCAACCACCAAGAGGGCTACAGCTTCCTTAATGATATGCAGACGGCTTGTTGGTAAATCTTGGGGATGTAACCCAAAAACCGTTCGCTGGATGTATACCATGATGGTGAGACCAATCATCACCTATGGTTCAGTAGCATCAAATAGAGTCTTAAGACAGCGAAATCTGCATTAAGCAAAGTACAACGCCCTTGCCGCCTGCCTTGTTATCACTGGAGCTATGCGCACCTGTCCAAAGGCAGCAATTTAAGTTATACTAGATCTAACACCCTTACATCTAGTAATTGAAGACTCTGCTAGAAACTCTCTTACCATAATACAAGAAATTATTTCGAGAGAATCAAATTACACCCAAAATATATGGGGAAAAAATTCAACTCAAGAATATGCTATACAAAAATCTCACAAGGAATTTATGCCAAGAAAATTCAATTTTACACTCAAATACTGTACAATGATGAGTTGCAAAAAAGAAAGGAAAGGTCTAACTGAGACGTATAAAATTAGAGAAAATTCCCTCTTATGGTATACTGACGGTTCTAAGACAATGGACGGAACTGGGGCAGGAGTATTTGGGCTTAGAACCAATTACTGGGAAACAATGGGTTCTTTTCCAAGCATTTTTCAAGCGGAAATTCACGCTTTTGAAAGATGTGCCCAGATCAACATTGACAGAAAGTATCGGGGGAAAAACATCGTGATATTATCCGATAGTCAAGCAGCACTCAAGAGTCTGAGCTCACCCTTAGTGAGGTCTAAACTTGTGTGGGACTGTTTTGGGAAGCTAAACTCCCTAGGCAGTATGAACAAGTTATCTCTAATGTGGGTATCAGGCCACATAGGAGTAGAGGGAAATGAGAAGGCTGATAGCTTAGCTAGGAAGGCTGCGGCCTCTCACTTCAACGGCCCTGAACCCTTCTGTGGACTATCATCCAATACCATTGGAGGTCTGCTGACGAAGTGTACAGATGCAAAACGAAGTCAAACCTGGTTCTTCTGGGAGATTTCAATCCTAAAAGAGCTAAGGAGTTAATAAATATGCCTAGGGGTAAATTAAGAATCATCACAGGCATTTTAAGCGGACATTGTAGACTCAACTACCATTTGAAGAAGTTGGGTATATCTTCAGATGCCATCTGTCGATTCTGTGGAGAAAATGACGAAACCTCACTGCACCTGATCACAGACTGCAGACCATTGGCACACAAAAGACACAGGTGTTTTGGAGAATATATCTTAGATATGAGCAAGATCCCTCATCTTGATTCCTCCAAAATATATGAATTCCTGTCGGAAATTAAGCTGACAGAAGATTTATAGATGAGGCTATCCTCATATTTCAAATAAATAGGGGCATCACAATAGAACTTTCAGGTCGCAGTGTATAACACCCTTATACGAGTATATATCTATCTATCTATCTAGGTCTATATGATACTAAAATATATTTGCTACTTCGGTTTTAGTGGACATAGACTCACAACAACATTAGATAGCCTCACTACAAATATATCTTTTTTGAAATTCACGATTTCTTTGGAATGCACCTAGTGTAACGAAGGAACCATCTTATTTGATTTTAAGTTATATAATAAAATAAAAACTAAGTAACAATAAGCCGCCTTCTGTGGTCTAGTGGTAAGCATGCTATACTCACACTCAGAGGGTCGCAAGTTCAAATCCTGCCCGGGGTTTGGTCTGTTGTGGGTTAGAATGAAGCTACCTGCGCGTAGTTGACTCACAGCACCAACTCCTAACAAACACTACACATTTGGTGTGGTTAGCTTTACACAATTAAGTGATTTAAGAAAACATATTTTTAGGGTGTTACAGTTCCGCAGTCGAGTCGACGAAGGGCATTCGAGTTTAGAATGCACCGTCGACACTTTTACAGTAGAGTAGATCAGTTGGCTTGACCAACTGACACCAATTAACAGGTGCGAAGCTGGAACACCAGAAAGGTGAGTATTTAGACTGTAGATATTACTTGGAAATTGTATTGTAATAAGTTCTGTTAGTAATACAGTTAATTTTGCCTATCAGTATATTCCCTACGCAGATGATGGGCTCATATGATTGTTTGATTGCGCGAGAGCTTGCGCACTTTTGTATCGGCGCCTTAAGGCAGCCAAATGTTCTAATTGAAGCGACTAGAGTCAGCTCCTTTGAGTTCTATTGAAGCGACTAAAGTCAGCTCCTTGTGAGTACAAACAGTTATGATTTGTGTTTAGAACTAATCTTTATTCTTATAACTACGTTCTTATATACTTATTTCTACCATTTAATTTTGCTATAATTAGTGCTTCATTTCCATATTTCCAATATCCCATGTGTCATGAAAATCACATGTGCAAGCAATAAATTATGAATGTGCAATTCTTGCCTACGGCAGACCTTTGAGGTTCGAATTGCACATGACCTATTTTAAGTGCATTGCTTTGGGATAGAGGAAAGGTTTGAGCATGTGGAGTGAGTGTGTGTGCGATCATGCTGCGCGTGCACTACACATTTCTCTGGTGCATTTGGTTCTTTACAATCGCGGGCATACGTATGGTATGCATGACTTTCATGATACACTACAGTATATAAGAATGATGTTTTGAAGAATAAAGAGTCTTGTCTTGTGATTCGTCTAAAAGAGGTAACTCGATGTTTGTTGTGAAGAGTGTTCGCTAGGTTTCAGCCAAGCGCGAGTTATAGTTACCGTGAGTGGTCCGGCACCTTAATCCTCTGGCTACTTCTTAAACCGAGGAGTAACTACTGGGTATGGGTATGAATCAAAAAGAAACAATATTTTTTTTTCTATTCTCCGTATATTGTAACGGATTTTAAAACACAGACGTCTTTATTATTCTGCTCTATCTCATGCTATATTTCTTATGCTATATTTCTTAGGCAATGCTGAATCAGCATACTCAGCTTTGCATGGCTTTTCTTATCTACCTTTAGTATGCGAGCTCAGCGTTCCTTGCTATGCAGCTTGAGCCGCTTTGGTGTGTACCTGCCATACATTGTTCACCAGCATATTCTGTTTGCATTCTCATTCTTGTCTGTTTTTCTTATATTTAAATTTGGAGTATCTTCTACCATAACTCGCGCGCCCGTTACAGGAAGTAAAGGACGCTCCTCGAGGACACCAACAAGCACGGACCCCAACATTTTGGCGCAGCCGGTCTTAAGGACCTACAGGAGGAATCCCAGGGCAAGGAACCCTGAAGCATGGAAGAATCCTGCAACAAATCTAAAGGATAAAACCAGGATAAAGGACCTTGAAACAGAGATGACATCAGACGGGATAATCGTGAGTAAAAAGTATAATAGCGTAGTATAAGTAGATACTTCTGCGACCCTGAAGGCGCCATAGCGCTGGTCAAAGAAGTGGCTACGTATAGGCTCGATTGCGCTGTTGCACGCAGCTTTGTATGGGCAACCATGAACCGTGAGTATGATCGGACGTTCTATGTATGTCGTCCTAGCTGTGAGGACTTTTTGTGTAGGGGATTTGTGTTTGTTTTCCGATAGGGACATTTATATTGTTTTTAAATCGATTTAATTTATATTTGGGACATTTATATTGTTTTTAAATTGGTTTCATTTTTATGGTTTTAATTTATATTGTTTTGAAATCAAAATAAAAATTGATTTAAATATTTGGCATTGTAAGCTTAGGGTATTAGGTGAAAATATTTCAAGAAGTGCAGAGAACACATGTTGTTGCATCAAAGTTTTTGTAGTTCGGAAACTACGATTTGCGCAGGAATGTTGAACTGATATTTTGCACTCAACATCAACAAATATCGCATAATTGCTCTTCTAATATTCTGCAAATTTAGTGATAATCAAATTACATGATTTTGAGGGGAAAAGTGTTAAATAGGAACGGCAATGAAGGGATATAACGCTTTTTCTGTAGAGTGGAAAAGACTGGAAATAAGGAAAATGGGAGGAAAGCAGACTAACGATCGGAAGTGTGTGGTATACGTTGGAGAGTGGCAATCAAACATCAAAGGAGCTGGACACCTCAGGAAAGACTATTGTAATTTTTAATAAATTTGTATTGAATCATGTTGATAAGTTTTAACAATTATTGGGTTTTATTTGTTCTGGCATTTGGGATAAACAGATGGATGGAGATTTTTCCTTGAGATTGGTTTGGCACTAAATTTAGCACACTCTGAGAGCTTATGATTGGAATTGCACTTTGGGCAAATAGCTGCCTTCGCGCTTACCCATTTGTTGACGACGTCCTGGACTAAAATTCTCTCCTTCTGGGAATTGCCACCACCTCCCTTGATTTCGCTATTGTAAACTATTGTTGTATATGGCTGGCATGTGGTAACTTGACTCGCGCACATAGCTAGTCCGAAAAGCCCATCGTCAAACAAGGAAATGTCGGCACGACCGAGTGACATGCGATAGCTGCCAGGTCGTTGAGCAGTACAGGGTCATTTAAATAATTGTTCAAACACACCGCTTGCATAATAGCGCGATAGTTTTCCACTGCAAGTGAGAAGGCTACGAGCTTTTCCAATTTATCAGCCCTGACGGAAGGATCTTTCCTCAATTTCGATTGCATCGTTTGGTAGATAACCTCTGGCCTACCGTAGAGCATTTTCAATGTGTTGATTGCCAACCCAACTGTCGACGGCAACAATAACCTGAACTGCGTCGAGGGCTTTGGTCCTTTTAAGCATTTTGGTAGTCTGATCAGATTTTCTTGATCGGTGAAGCCACATCGCTTGTTAGACTGCTCATAATTTGTGATGAATAAGGGCACGGCTGCACAAATAATTCAATGTTCGGCTGCACGAAAGTTGAAGTATTCGGTGGCGGCAGCATGGCGCTATGGATAGTCGAGTGTGAATAAAGAGGCTGAAAAGCATTGCCGAACGTGGCATACGACAGCGTACTAAAGGGCATTGCGACAGAAGTCAGGTTAGGTACGACGCCACTAGCGTTGATGGCCAGGTATGCGCTCATAAATGCGTTGACCGGGGCGGTTGGACACGGCGGTGCGCTAGAAGCATGCACCATGCAGCGATTGAATCCCGTGGATTGATGCTATTATGGAAGCGTTGTTAATACCCGGTACTGTAAACGTCGAAGGGTGAGAAATGGGCATTGATGCGCGGCGAAGCGTTTGCAGCTATAGAAGGCGATCCCATGCCTGTTTCTGCGACGTTGTTAGTTCTGTCAGCCTCACCAAAAATCCCCGCCGGTGTTCCTCCGTTACCTTCGCCAAGTCCTCATAAATTTTCGGAGTATTCAATTTTATAGCCTCGATTTTCAAAACGATAGTAAAAATAAATCCAAAGAAATTCCAAATATTTCAGAATGTTGTCCCGGCAATTGGCGGACCGCAATGAATTCAATACTCGAGCACACTTTTCAATGAGCTGAAATCTTTATTGATTTCAATTATTGCAAAGTTTTTAATTTAATTCAATTATTAAAAAATTCATTACAAACACTATGCGCTCTTCAACTAACCAACAAAAAGAGAAAGTGCATTCGATTTTAACAGTTGCGCTTAGCGAAAGTGGGGAGAAAGAGAAAACAGGGAAATACGATGGGATGCTATTGTAACTTTTCGCAACACCGCGAATACCACTAATGAATTCTGCCACGGGATAAACAAATGTCATTAAACTTGTTTCATCAATTAAACGATTTCTGAAAAAGTTTTACAAAGTTTAAATCAAAAATTAATAGAAGCTTTCTGCTCGATGCTCAATTTGGCACAGATGACTATTAGCGTAAACATTCAAAATGTCAATACAAATGTAATAACCATTGTTAGGTAGGGGGGGTATCGTATGTACCCTTACGCGATGGTCGGATCCTACCGGCTGCGCCATTTATGTTGGGGCGTATATATCTGTGATTGCCTAATATTCAAACACTGCGGGAAATTTACTAGGTGCTTCTTAGCAGCCTGAGTCCACTGATTTTGGTTCTACCTGCGCGAGCTAAAACCCGCTAGAGTTTATTTGTTAGAATCTAACCTTTATTGTTAAAACACCTGCTTATATACAAATTACATTTATTATAATTTTTTAATGCTCTACTTTATTATTTCTAATTGCTCTACATTATTATTTCTAATTGCCCTACTATTTGGTTTGCACATTCTGCAATTCCTTACTAATGCAACCATTGACTGGCTCAATTTTGGAAAGTGCTGACCAGTCAGTAGTGAGAGTTCATTGCAGACAAATTGTCAAATGAGCGCACCTAAAAGCATGCAATCGACTTTTACTTAATAATAACATTTTGATTACATTAAACGTGCGCCTTAGGGCTATATGATACTAAAATCTATTAGCTACTTCGGTTTTAGTGGAAATTGTGAGTTTGACTCACAACAACATTAGATAGCCTCACTACAAATATATCTTTTTTGAAATTCACGATTTCTTTGGAATGCGCCTAGTGTAACGAAGGAACCCTCTTCGCTTCATTGATGCGACAATATTATTTCATGGTTTATATGAGAATCAAAAATATTTATGGAAACCGATAAATTATTCTTAAGATTATTTGATTTTAAGTTATATAATAAAATAAAAACTAAGTAACATTAAGCTGCCTTCTGTGGTCTAGTGGTAAGCATGCTATACTCACACTCAGATGGTCGCAAGTTCAAATCCTGCCCCGGGTTTGGTCTGTTGGGGGTTAGAATGAAGCTACCTGCGCGTAGTTGACTCACAGCACCAACTGCTAATAGACACTACACATTTGGTGTGGTTAGCTTTACACAATTAAGTGATTTAAGAAAACACATATTTTTAGGGTGCGAATATTATGCGAATCTATGTATTAGTTATTATGTAAACTTTTAGGGTGTTACATTTCCGCAGTCGAGTCGACGAAGGGCATTAGAATTTAGAATGCACCGTCGGCACTTTTACAGTAGAGTAGATCAGTTGGCTTGACCAACTGACACCAATTAACAGGTGCGAAACTGGAACACCAGAAAGGTGAGTATTTAGACTGTAATATTTAAATATTTATATAGTTTATTTATTTTTTGAATTTAAAATTATTTATTTAAATGAGTTATATATTCAGCATTAATTAAATTATATATATATATTCAGCATTAATTAAATTATATATATCTTCAGCACTTCTAACCTCTATTGTAATCACGCCACTACTGAACTACTCAAAGAGCTTGCGATCGACACGTCAGACCTAATGGTACATTAAGCTTTTTAGTCTCTTTAAGTAGTTCGGTTTGGTTGACTATTATAATACGTTACTCCTCCCCTCTTTAAAACATACAATACTCCTGTATTGTTTACAACTTAAATTTATAATATATTCGCTATTGAGGGTTACAATGATTATTAACATTATTAATCGTATATAATTGGATTTTCTTTTTTTCCCCCTAAAATTACTTATATTAATTAGTGTATACTTCCAGTATATTTACTGTACAATGGTTAAAATGTATTAAGTGATTTCCACTCAACGTAAATTTATTTGGTTCACAATTTTCTTCTAAGATTTCACTGCTGACATTTTTGATTATGATCGTTTTGGTAGTTATATATTTTTCTCTCTACAGAAACCATATTTCTTACTAGAGTGTAATGTTTTCTTAAAATAAGACCATTTTCTCTGTACGTAAAAGTTCTGTTCTTAAGTTCTATTTGTTTTTATTTTGTTATAAATATCAATTTTTTTTCAATGTTTCAGTTTGGGCGTATTATGTCATTTTTGGAAAAATGCTATGTCTCTTATAGTTGGGTTATTCTAGTGTAAATTTATAAATATCAATGTGAACAATTTCATTCAATTTACTTGGAGTTTCGGAGATATGAAATTTTTCTTTGATAGGATTCCTGTCATACTTCACCAATTGGCATAGTTGGCAATTGTTGATTATGTACTCTAACAGATTTGGAAAGTAGATTTTCATTTTAAGCTGCTGATAGGTTTCACTTATCCCAGAGTGATGGCTATCTCTAGTATGAAAAAAGATATTTGTTGTACTAACTCTTCTTCGGAAGTGATATTTTGGACTCTGTAAACGCATTTTATGAATTTTACTGTATTATCGTTGCTATACCTCATTCTGATGTTTTCTTGTACTATATTGTACAGTCGGTCGTTGAGTTCTGAATAAATGCCGACGGTACCTTTTAAGGTATGAGCTGACAGAATTTTATCACATTGTGGGAGGTCAGTTTCACCTATGTAGATTATTTTGTTCCCGTGTATATTTTCAGAAGGTTTTTCTTTGTTAGCTACTATTATTATTTGCATCCTATATTTTTTAACTATTGTTTCCTTGATTTCTATATGATCTAATAAATTTTCTTCAGCTGAATGGATAGTTGCGTTAGTTTCGCTCTGATTATCTTCTTCTTCTTCTTCAATATCGTTATTATTTATTTCTAATTCGAATTCACTGTCATATTCAGTTGAGTCTTCGGTTTGTTCATAGGATATTTTTGACAAAAAATCGGCAACTTTATTGGTTTTTCCTTGTAAACTATCAAGGGTATACTCATAAGCATTTAGTTTAATTAACCATTTCTGATGTCTTGTAGACATACCTTTACCTCGATGTTTTGTTACTAGGAATTTTAGTGGTAAATGGTCGCTGTATATTTTAAATTTTCTACCGTATAGGTACGGCCGGAAATAGCCTACTGCCCATACTACGGCCAAGAACTCTTTGTCAGTAGCTGAAAAGTTCTTCTCATGTTTGTTTAAGGTTCTTGAGGCGTAACATATAGGGTGGCCTTCCTGTGAAAGTACAGCTCCTAGTGCGATATCGGAAGCATCTGTTGTTACAATAAATAGTTTATCGAAATCTGGGTACCTAAGGACGGGATGTTCCGTTATGATCGATTTTAACTTTTCGAATGTTCGGTTCTATTGGATTGATCTTCTGCTCCTTCTGCAGGCATTTTATGATGGGACTGGCTATTTAGCTTTGTATAAACTTCCTGTAGTACCCTGTTACTCCTAAGAAACTTTTTATTTGTTTTTCGGTTTTTGGTATTTTTTTATTTATAATATGCTCTTGCAATGAGACGCTGAAAATCAAGATGTCGTCTAAGTAGACTATACAAGATCTGTTTATGAATGGTCGGAGTACATCATTCATTAGACGTTGAAACGTGGCAGGTGCGTTTTTTAGGCCAAATGGCATTCTTACAAATTCGTATAGGCCATGAGGAGTTACAAATGCCGTTTTACATCTGTCCTCCTCCTTGAATACGATTTGATGGTAGCCTTTGGCTTAATCTAGCGTTGAGAAATATTGGGCTTTTCCCAACTTGTCTAGTATTGAATCTATGTTTGGTAGTGGAAATTTGTCATCCACGGTTATCGAGTTGAGTTTTCGATAATCTACTACCAATCTATATTTTTGTTTGCCTGAGTAGTCAATTTTTTTCGATATAACTATGAGAGGACTAGTGTACCTAGAGTTGCTGCGGCGTATTATCCTTCGGCTTTCCATCTCAACTATCTGTCTCCTAACCTCTTCCTCGTATTTTTGTGGGTATCTATACAACTTTGCATTTATTTGTTCGTCTGTGGAAGTTCTGATTTCATGCTTGACTGCATGAGTGTGAGTGAGTTGGTCTCCATCTTTATAGAAGAGTGTTGTGTATTTTCTGAGTAATTTGTTCAATGCTAATTTTTCTTCTCCGTTTAGGTGTTCTGTATCAATGTTTTCGCTTATTTCATTTTCTGTCTTTATTTCAAGTACCGTTATTCTGTCGAAAGGGTGTTCTTCGAATTGTATAATAGCATTATTACAAATTATTTTGTTGTCTTCCATGTCAATCTTGGCCTGTAGGTATCGAAGTATGTCGGTGCCAATTATAAACTGATATTTTCAATCATACATAAATGGAGCGACCTTCCACCGACATAGGGCTTTTTCTTCGACATTGAATTCTTTAGGGCAAGGTGTATGTATTTCTTGGTTAAAATAATCTTTTTTATTTATTGTAGTATATGAAATCGGTGTTATATCATGCTTATCAAAATCATTTATTTCTTTGCTTACCATGCTTACATTTACAGCACCGGTATCAATTAGAGCTAAATAAGTTGTATTTTTTATAGTTATTTTGATTATGGGTGTTTGGTAGAATTCCGAGGCTAATTGATAAAAAAATTATTTATTTCATGAGATGAGCTTGGCTGTTCAGTCTGTGTCTCTGCAACGAAGGTACAATGTTTTCACTTGAGTTTATTTTTTGGTTACCCTGTTGACTTCTACCTAATGTTATATTGTCTACCTCCATAGGTACAGTAGGGCTTTGTTCCTTATAATTGCCGCTACAATAGTTCACTGCCTGTTGATTACCTGACTGATTATTGTACTGACTGTTCTGATTTGCCTGATAAAACCAGTTATTACTGTAGTTCTGATTCTGTTGTGTGCTTTGTCTGGATTGTACCGTTTGATTTTGGTTGTATTGTCTGTGTGTGTTATACTGTGTTGGATTGTGTTGGTGATTATTTGGGTTGTGGTAATTGTTGTTGTTAGTATTATTAGTACGTTGTTGTTGTTGTTGGGTGGGTAATTGGTTACTGTTATTCAGTTTAGTATTATTATATCTGCCTTGTTGATTAATTTTATTATTGTTTGGTCTATTTTCAAAAATTCGACACTCATTCTTAATACAATTATATTCAAAGCTAATAGAATTCATTTCATTTATTATTATTTCGTCATAGGTGTTCAATTTTTTTATAGCATATGCTAATGTGCCTTGAGTAATTCTTTTAATAGTATTTATTATAAGTGGTTCGATTCCGTTCAAATGGCTTCTTGTTCATAATAAATTTTTAATTCTTCTGCTTTATTTTTAAAATATTGAATTCTTTAAATTAAGTCACTTGGGTCTCTTACTTTAATGCGGCCTATCTTGTCATATAGTTCCTCTGGTCTGATATCTGGACGGTATCTGCTACGTAAAGCTTGCTTAATGTTGCTCCAGTTGTCATATTCTCGTAAATGTAGTCGTTGCCGTTTTAGCTTCACCTTGTATCTTCTCTATGTAAATCGTCTACACTGCTGCCGTCTTGTTATTGTCATCATTTATACGCTGTAAATAATATTCCACGCTTTGAATATAGGCTGTCACTGTGTTGGTATTTGTTCTGTTGAAGGGCGTTAGATGTTTAATTTCCATGAGCTGTCTTTCTCTCTCAGCTGCAGGGTTGTTTATCATGTTTGCTTGAATGTGTATTACCCCACGTCTCCACGGGTAATTTTTGATGGTATGCCATTGGCAATTTCAAGCAAATTGCCAATGGAGACTCCAAATTGCTTCAAGTTGGCAATTTATGTTATGAAATATGTTATGCCATAAATTGCCAACGTGCTGTGTTGCAATCAGTTGTCATTTTGTTTGTTTGACAGCTTTTTTCATTTTTTCGTGACGCTCACAGTGGAAGCATCGTCGGACATTTTCGTTTTACCGCATCTATTAAATTAATAAAAACGCTAAAATGAATGGAGACTGTGCATTTGCATTCTTTGTAATAAAGGATTCACACAGAATTTCGGTTTCCTTCTTTTTTCCTCTTCATCGTATAAATAAAAAAATTTTTCAAGCGTGGGCACAGCGAACTAGATTGCTTGACGGCATTTTCAAAATGACAATGGCATAACATCGCAATGCCCACCATTAAAATATTGCCAACCATTGCAATCAAATTTGACAGATGTTATGCCATCAAAAATTGCCCCTGGAGACGTAGGGTAAGGACTCTTAACGCATTTTGCGTTTCTTGCATAACCTCAATTAAAGATTCCATATTCATGTTGTTTAAAATTTATTTTTATAGCACTGCTTTGTTCTGCCTATTTTTCACTAACAACTTTTCACTTAAAATTTTTTTATTTTTAATAAGTTCTTTTCGGACAACTTTTGTTATCCTATCACGACTGCGCCAGTTATGTTTCTATGTTTTCTTGTATAAAAACAATATTTAAATATATACATATATAGTTTATTTATTCTTTGAATTTAAAATTATTATTTTAAATGAGTTATATATTCAGCATCAATTAAATTATATATATATATATATTCAGCATTAATTAAATTATATATATCTTCAGCACTTCTAACCTCTATTGTAATCACGCCACTACTGAACTACTCAAAGAGCTTGCGATCGACACGTCAGACCTAATGGTACATTAAGCATTTTAGTCTCTTTAAGTAGTTCGGTTTGGTTGACTATTATAATACGTTACTCGCGTTCTCGTTACAGGAAGTAAAGGACGCTCCTTGAGCACACCAACAAGCACGGACCCCAACATGTCTGAAAATTGCTCCTTTCTAAAAAATCTTTTCTCTTCGAATCGAAGGTCTCAGTAGGTAGTACTCATTCCCCAACCCCTTGCAGCCATAATTAATTATGGTGTAAGATATAATAATAAAAATTAGTAACATTATTTAAAGCAAAAAAAGTTATAAATGAATAAAGTAAAGTAAACGAGTAAAATGAAGTATGAAATCGGAATAGACCGGCTTCGAAATACCCATTAACTTTCTCTGAGCGTTGCGAGTTCAACAAGAAGGGTGTTTTCTTAATAAATCATCCTCAGGAGCATATCTACGGAAATATGGTAGGGTACATTGTGTTAATTATAATGGAGGGAAGCGTGGTTTTTGTCTAATTTACCTCGTTTCTTAATATACATACTAATATAAAATTTCGCTAAAAAATATTTTATAGGCGGTAATTAAAAATAGTGGGCCTGGCTGTGAAAATAACCAGGCCATTTTTTGTGTGGTGTTTAATTTTGAATTTTTTTAATACTCAGTTTTCTTTATTGAATCTTTCTTTTGAAACTAACAATAATATATAAAATCCTACAAACTAAAATTTCAAGAGTTTTTGCTTGCCATTGCTTCCAATATAACAGTTTTCAATTTTCTGATTTACTGAATTATGTATTAATATTCATTTCTAATTTGTTTTATTTTACTTATTTTTTCAACATAATTAAATCAAAGGAAAAAAATATATACGAGTATATGTGTATATATAAGAATATCGTGAGGATGGTGACTACATGGCTTAACAAGGAAGATCCTTTCTTTTTAAGCGTTTTGGATTATTAGATTTCTTTCAGCCATCCTCTGTGGTCTTGTGCAAAGTATGCTAGACTCACAACCCGGCTTGGTCTCCAAAATGCTTCTTTGTATAAAATGCTTTTCTCTTCGAGTCGAAAGCCTATATAGATAGTACTGATTCCCCCAACACATTGCACTCATAATTAATTATGGTGTAAGATATAATAATAATATTAATATATATTTTTTTAATAATGAGTTTTATTTATTATATCTTTCTTTTCAAACTAACAATCATTTCTAAAATCTTAAAAACTCGAAATGTCGTTATCCTTCTTTGAATTTATTAGTTCCTGCAGCTCTCTTGTGTACAATTTGAGTTTTTTCTTTAAATGCGGAGAGCGATGCTTTTTTTTGCCAATCTCTTCTTGTTTTTCTTTTTTCACAGATTAGTTGTAGAATGTTATTAGGAAGGCTGGTATTAAAGAACGTTCTAGAGAATATTGCAGCATTTATAATTACTTTCATTAAAGGGTGATTTGTGCTATCAATTTCGTCTTTACATGTTAGACGAGTTTGGAAGTATATATGAGCGCTAACAAACTTTCTGTACTCTAGCCAAACAGTAAAATTATTCGTTAGGTTTGGCTCCATTTCGTCAAGTTTCACTGTTGTATTTAATGTTATTGTAGTGTCCCTCACTAGTGTATACTGACGACCACACATCGTCACAAGCACTCTAGCAATCCACCTATGCTAACGAGCTGACATTAGCGCAACGTCAAGCACTTGCACTCAATTCCAAATACGCTAAATACGCACTTTTGGTGGTGCATTGACATGCGCTGCCAATATAGCAGCGTCGCATGCAAATTCGAAAGTGCAGTGACTTACCCTTGCACTTGCACTCAATTATAATAACAAAAACAAGCATTATGATTCGTCAAAGAATATCGGTAATTCAATACTTGAGATCAATTTTGGAGATATGAGTTGTAGCTAGTAGAAGTAAGATGGTATATTTTATGTTAGATAAATTACGACAGATACAAATTTTAAACGATATAAAAGAGAAAGCGAGTTAATCTGAAGAATCTAAAACTGTAACATTCTATTTTTTTCCGCTTTAAATCAAGAACGACTTAGATCAACACGAAAAATAGCTTGGCCAACGGCACACTCTGCTGGTCAAAAACTCTGCTGAGGGCGATATTCCGCTTTGCCTTATGTATTTTTCTTATCTACAGCATTCATTTGCATTCATGCACCGTATGGAATCTGCAATCATCATATGATGATTCTGCATACTTTCACCACTTGGCGATCCTGCAACTGATCTGGAAAGCAACCAAATATAGCAAACAAGAAGACCACATACGATCCAGCAAACAACACTTTATACCGTTAGAAGCCGCTACTCTGAAGCGAACAACAACAAACAATTCTGCTCAAAGACAGCTCCAAACTCCTGGAAGGATACGTGCCCGAAAGTACATCGAAACCAACCGTTCCTGCGCTGGTATACAGACCCAAACTAGCATTGAAAGTTGGACTAATACTACTCACTACACAATAATATTAAATACGCCAGGAACAACAAAAGGAACAAAAGAAGACGATAATTCCACCGTGCGCACAGAAGCCCCTGAAGAAACGAGGACGGCAACTAACAAGACAAAAACACCCACTGGTCCACATAATATCCATAGTAAAAAACGAAAATAACCCACCTCCGTGGAATGAAGCAACACGTACCTTGGAGGAAACCGACGAGCTTAATAAATAAATTAAGAAGCGAAAAAAGCAATAAAATTGAATGCGTGAAAATAACCTTGAATGATTGGAAAATCTGGCACACCAACCATAGAATACTACAATAACAAACATACAATCGAAGACGAAACGATTCAAATGATAGAGGGTCTACAGCATGGGAAAAAGCCAGAGCAAGCCACAGCAACAGAGACGATAGTAAATAACAACCAACTCGCCACGGAAATAACGTATCTATCTATTCTTGAGGCATACAACGTAATTTTTTTAGTAATAATTATATTAACTATAGCTTATAAATTAGATAAGTATTTTAAGAATTATGTTTAGAAACACAAAAAAAAATGGCAATGCCATAACTGAAGTTTAAAAACAAAAACAAAAAATTAAAATGTCATGTTTAAAATAAATAAATGTATATAAATCAAAGAAATATCAAAAAACCCTATCAGAAATATTTGCAATAATTAGAAAAAACCCGAACAGAATATACGCTAACAAAACCATACAAAACAAGCTAGAACAGATAGACACACTAAGAGACGCTTTTCAAAATATAACACATACAGAAAAAGAAACAAAACAACTCATTGGTGCAAAAATCTATTTCACCAATTCATACTCAACGATTAAAGACTTACTTTCTAGTACAAATGCTAGCAGAAAACTTCGAAACAAAAAACGAAACAGAAGACATTGCTATGGGGACATTTAGTTTAGAAACAGCTTCCAAATCTTCAAATTTTTTTTATTTTTATTTTTTCTTCTAGACAATTGCAGTGTAACCGCTGAGCTGATAAATAAATCACTCAACGATACAGGCAAAAATGATTTCCTACAATACATTTACCATGCCAAGCTAACCGCAAATGTAAGAACAGCAATAGGGAGCTACACAAAGTCAGAAAACCTACAAACACTCATTACACTCTTACAACAAAGATACAAAGACGCGACGACAATACCGCAAGTGCAAGTTAGGGTAGGCAATCTGGAACAAAAACATTCAGGCATAAACGCCTACTCGTGTAAAGAAAAAAATCCTAACAATTACAGAAAGCCTAAACGGACAAAGCATAAATGACCTATTAGAGACAGCGACAGAAAAGAATGTTATAGTTAAATTAAATAATAAATTAACACTGGACATATTTAAAAAAGGACTGAATGAAAATTATAAAGCAACAATTGCCCAATACATCATTGCCCAATACATCACATTGCCCAATACATCACAGATGATGCAAGTAAGGCATAATTCATTCAACTAACACAGTACAAGGTATAATTTTAGCGCACCACGCAGAAATTATTCATTCAACCCTTCTCCAAAGTACACAAATTATTTATTGCAAAATTTCAGCACACGCTATGACAACAGAAACAAAAACAACTACAACAACTCTAACTCTGCAAACAACAGAAACAACAACTATAACAATACAAATTTTAGTAACAGAAACAACAACTACAACAACACACATCTCAACAATCGAAACAACAACAGCTACAACTCACCAGGCAGACACCAGAACAACAACAACACTTTTAACTCAAACAGAATCCGCCGAGTAAACATGATACACAATGAGGGAAACGACCAAGGCCCAGAATGCATAACCATTCTGGAAAGCTAAAACTAAATGTGTATAAGAAATCAGATAACCACACAAATTTCGTCAAACTGATATATAGAAAGCAAAAAATGATATTTTTAATAGACACAGGTGCAGACACTATGTAAAATAAGTACACAGAAAAAAAAAAACAAATACACAACTCATGGATATCCTAAATCAATACCAAGACGTTTTTCACCTAGAAGACGAAACGTTCACAAAAATGAATGTTTATACACAAACAATTACAAAAAATGACAACACTACAATTATAGACTACCACTCACTCATTCAGAAATAGTAAATGAACAAGTACAGAAAATGCTACATGAAAACATCATTGAACCTTCAGTTAGCCCATACAATGCTCCACTCATTTCGCTCCCAAAAAAGAACACAAATGACAAGACATGCTAGGAAGAGCAAAATGGTTTTCAACAGTTGATATGACAAATAGTTCATTTCATCAAATAGGACTTGAAAAACAATCACGACCACTAACAGCCTTTTCTACCTCAAACGGACACTACGAATTCAAACGACTACCTTTTGGACTTAAAATTTCATCTAACAGCTTTCAAATAATGCTCACAATAGCACTCTCAGGACTTGATTCAGAAGCATTCCTTGATGTAGATGACATAATCATCTACGGAAGCAGTCTAGACCTCCATATCTCATATAGAATTAAATCAAAGTACTACAAAGGACTGAAACCGCACAATTTGAAGCTGAACGCAGCTAAATGCAATTTTCACACAAGACGGAGTAAAAATTGACCCAGCAAAAGATGACACCGTCAAGAATTACCCACAACCAAAAAACGCCGATGAAGTAAGAAGATTCGTTGCATTCTGCAAATACTATAGAAGATTCATATCAGAATTTGCAGATTTTGCGAAAAGTTTGAACTCGTTGCTAAAGAAATCAATAAAATTCACATAGACGGAAGAATGCCAAACAGCTTTTGATACACTAAAGCAAAAACTAATCGATCCACCCCTATTACAATATTCAAATTTCGAGAAACCTTTCATACTAACTGCAGATGCATCAAATTATGCACTAGACGCCGTATTATAGAGTAGTATAGAGAGATAACTTCGTCAATCCAACAACAAAATCAATGGGAAATCGAATGCAAGTGTATAAGTGCTCTGGGCTCCAAGGTGAATTTACTTACATGGTGGCTGGAAGAACACATTTTTTAAACCAATTTTCTCAGTCGCTGTCAAAATTGAAATTATAGAAAAATGCGATCAAAGCAAATATGCAAACAATTGCAAATAGAGTTTTGATTTGAGTGAATATGAGTTTTTTAATTGTTATTTTTGTGAAGTTTAAACATTATACAGAAATTATAAGTATATTTTACTATTAAATATATTTTATATAATTTGTGTACCACTTTAAGCAGCTCTTATGCATTTCTCCATTCCTCTCAATTTCGTTTATTTTAATTGCACATTGCTTATGTTTGACAATTCCGGAGGTACGAAATTGACCTTGCATCCACCATGTAAGTAAATTCACCTTGTCTGGGGTCCACTAGCGATCAGCTGTTCCCTAGTGGACCCCAGGGAACAAATATATTTGGACATTTTATGAAAGAGTGTTACTGATGCTAATAATTTCTTACTACTTATGTATATACATTTAAGTGAATAAATAAAAATCAGAAGTGGAAATGTGCTTTATATTATAAAATTAATTATAATTTTAGGGAACAAATTTTGCAAATTGTATATAGCAATTATTTTGAGCTTATTGGATTTATTTCCATTCATTTAATCCATTATGATAACTAAAAAGTAGCACATCAACTCAGAACGTGTAATTTATTAATCGTTTAACATATCGTAACTAGTCTTAAAGTTTTCTGATTATATAATTGGTTAATCTTTGTAGTAATCTACAAATAATTGGGTGTTATAAATGTAATGTCTTAATAAACCACGTATTTAATTATCAGAGTTCAGTGCTAGACTGATTGTACTTTATTTAGTTTAACTTAGCTTAGGCTTAATATATGACAATGTAACAGTACGTATATAAGAACTTATAATACATATGAATTAAAGAGAGAAGACAGTATATAATGGGAATATTTTCAAAAGACAAAAAATCTTAGATATATACTAATTTATTTAAATATTTAATTCTTAGATATTTAAATTCTTAGCCATATATAAAAATAATGCATATCAGTTAACATTGGAATTAAGTCCTCAACAGATGAAGTACAATACTAATTGTATAGTGACTTCAATTAAGATAATTTATGTATATAAATTAAATTATAGCTTCAGTTCCAGTACTTTCTGTTTCCTTTTTACAATTTTGTTTTTTACTCACAATATTCAATTTCAAAGAAAAAACCGACTATTTATAATTATTATTATTTTTTTTCGTTAGCGCAAGCTTCCCTGCGGAATTTCTGGAAATTCCGTCCTCACCGCCCTCCGAGATTTTCGAGTCAAAAACTTGGTTTGCACTGGTTTCCGGGCCTGCCGCTGTATCTTTAGTAGGATCAGAACTATTTAGGGTGTCAGAATTACGATTAGTGACTATTTGGTCTATGTGACGTTTGATCAATGTACTGGTTTTAGAGATTGTGCAAGTATACGTTCGTAATCCTAGCAGCTCTTTTACTGTTGCCTCTTGCCAATTACTCTTGTTTGAGTCGGAATAATCTCGAAAATCATATCTCTAGAATCACTATGGTTCTTCACGTTGTTAAATTGTTTCCTTTCGATTTCACATTCACATTAGTTCCCTACCTAGCATTATCTTTCCTGGGGATTCCCCTGTAGTACAATGCTTCATAGCTCTATAAAGGTTCCATGGTATTTGCAAAGTTTGGAATAAATTTTGAATAATAATTTACTAGTCCGATAAACGCACGTAGTTCAGAAATATTCTTGGGAACAAGTGCGTCAACAACTGCACAAACCATGTCTTTATTTTTGGACAAACCGTTTTGATCTATGTCAAATCCCAAGTACGAAATTTTTCTTTGAAAGAAAGAACATTTCTGAGCATTTACTAATAACCCGACGTTTTCAAGTTTTGCCAGCACTCTTTCAATTGTTTTAATGTGTTTTTCTAATGAATCTCCCGAAATTGCAATATCGTCTAAATAACATACCACGTTAGGAATACCGCGTAAAACATTTTGAATCGTCTTCTGAACAATTGCAGTCGCTGGCTTAACGCCAAAAGGTAATCTTGTGACTTTAAAAATGCCCATGTGCGTGCTCCACCCACAGTTGGGAACTTTAATCTAACTCCAACTGGTTTTACGCGTTGGACAAGTCCAACTTAGTAAAGTAAGGGCCTTTGAGTGAAGCGAATATCTGCTCTATTCTCGGTAGTGGGTATTTTACTTCCGAAAGATATTTATTAATAGTCGACTTGTAATCGCCGCATATCCTCAAGTCGCCGTTTGACTTCAAAACCGGCCCCAACGGCGTGCCCCAAGGAGGGAGCGATGTTGACTTAGAATCACTGTTCTAACTAAAAATAGAAAATTCATTAATAATATCATCATCATCTTCTTTATATTCCTTTTTAATTATGTTCACAAGTTTTTTTCCAAAGCATATACTTGCTAAACAAACTTGTTACATGTGCTACTTTTATATTTGCAGCTACTGCTTAAATGATTGCGCCATTCGCAATGCTTGCACTTCTGGCTCCGTTCTATGATGTTGTTGTTGTTGACATGACCTCTGCCAATATGAACCGTTTTGCTGCTACTACTACCGCCGCTGCTTCTGCCTGCTTGACTTTCTGTCACCTTGAAACGCCCCTTGCGCCTTGTTACTGCACTAACCTCAATTTGCTTGTTGCATATTTGCATGCAGTTTGGCCTCTGTCATTATCGCAATTTTCAACGCTTTTTCCAGCGTTAAGTCTTCATCCTCCTCAAATAGCCTTTCGAAAGCTCTTCATTCTAATCCTGACACACACTTGTTGAACACAAAAGAATCTAATTGTGTGCTGAATTTGCAGTCCCTCGCTAATTTTTTTAAGCGAGCAAACGGCTATTCCTTTCATCGGGATGCGTCAAACAATTTTTGGCGCTCCCTAAAAATAATAACTGGCGCGGAATAGTGCTGCTCTAACAACGTGCAGAGCTCAGAAAATGTTTTTTTTTCTGGTAGGACTGTATCACATAGATCGAGGAAAAGACCGTACGCTTCCATACCAATTGTTTTAAGTAAAATTAACCTCTTGATAAGGTCATCAGTACAGGCCACTTCAACAAAGTGGGAAACCAGCACCTCCTCCCAAATGCGCCACTTGTCGATGTGCGGCTTAAATTCAGGCACATTTGTTGTTGTGTTGGCGGCTGAGATCATCACGCTTTCGTTAACGTTCTGTTGCATGATCTGGCTGTTACAAATAATAATTTTTACACGTGTTTTATTTAAAACTGGTTTTTAAAAACAAATTTTTTTACTCCTCGTCGCCAATGTACTCTAAACCACGAGTTTAATATCAGAGTTTAGTGCTATACTGATTGTACTTTATTTAGCTTAACTTAGCTTAGGCTTAATATAAAAAGTACGTATATAAGAACTTATAATACATATGAATATAAGAGAGAAGAGAGTATATAATGGGAATATTTACAAAAGACAAATAACCCAATAGGAATACTACAATAAATAAGAAATAAAAAATATATGCTGATTAGGATTATCGAAAGCTTATTTGCTTATGTTGCTTTGAAAATGTATTCAAGATTAACATTATTACAATAATTGGTATAAATAATCATATTTATTTCAAGTATAATAATATACAAAAAAAATAAAATAAAAATAACAGCACTAGCTCAAGGCCATCTGCTGGTTGTTACAATAAATTAATTATAATGGCTAGTTCAATATATCGAGAATTAAGATAATTAATTCATATTAAATGAAATGGAATGCAAGAAACTTAAGTGACCGTGGGTGACCTGCGTGTGCCCAAACGTGTGTATTGCACAATATCTGGATACTTAGAACCGGTAGGAAATATAGGTTTTACCTTAGTAGGATTAATAGTCGAGTAATGGTGTATGTAATTATCCCACCTCAATAAGGACTTGTTTTGTAGGTACTGTGTTATAAGACTTTTCAAGTCAGCTTTCTTAAGAGTGTCAAAATACAAAACATGTGCATTGTGGACACTTTTTGCAACAGTGTCAGCAAATTCATTGCCTTGAATACCACAATGTCCAGGTATCCACATCAATTTAATTTTATTTCCTTCGTTTATGAGCAAATCTCGAACGTAGGTTACCCAAAGATTCTCATTTCTGAAGTTTTGTAAGGCATCGATCGCAGATTGGCTATCAGTACAAATACAAAAATTACCTTCGGTTTTGCAGGCTATAACAGCAGCTTGATAGATGGCAAATATTTTACTGTTGAAGGTGGAACAGAGACTATAGCCCTTGTTTCAAAACCACTAGGTCTTCCAATACTACCGCGAATGATGTTGAAGAGTTATTTTTGAGGCATCAGTGAAGATAAATTTGAACGATTTGAAGCTTAGGTACCGTTTATACTCCAGAAAAAGTTTTTGATAAAGTTATGGGCAAGTATTTTGCTTCTGATAACCCTGAAAACAATTTAAAAATCACGAGTCCGATAGAGTTCAAGGGGGATGTTTAGAATAAGCTTTCCGAATAGGTTTAAGTGGGAGATTCATTTCCTTGGCCAGGATCAACACACGATGTAACGCAGAGGGTCTCTTTTGGAGACATTTTCCGTTTGCAACATTAAAGATGTTTTTATAAAGACCATAATTATTGCAAATAAATAACTAAATATAATTCGAATGTAACTATTATTTACCTAATTAAAAACAAAGTTTTAATTACATATTTCGTTTTTAATTATATACGAGTAGTATTTAAACTGTATTTAAACTGTTTTTAAATTGTTTTTTTTTTTGTTTTGTCCGTGTTGGATTTGCCTGCCATCCCATCGGACGCGTCCCCAGGTGGCGGATAGGGGGACCCTTGGTAGGCAAATGGCATTACTTCTGAACCTCTTAGGAGGGGCGGGAGTTATGTCTGTCTGTTTTTACAATGATGGTATAGAGAATGGGTACCAAACTGGGTAGAGAGGAATCCGGAACAAAAACCACTGTCTGGCGATGGACAACATACAGGATAATACTCCAGGTGAAAACCACGCATGTGGAAATCCACCCGCTTCGGCGGCAGGGGCACGGATTCTGGAGGCCCCAACCATCGCTAAAGTCTCTCGCCTTTATCAGCAAGAGCGCATCCTGGAGGAGACGGGGGTTGTTACCACAATCTCTTATTCTTCAGAGACGGAGGAACGTACCCTGGATCCAGAGGGCCTGCGTCGGGAAGTCACCATAGTGGCGGAGCGACCGACCAGTGGTTCTGGGGAAACGCAAACGCAAGCGAGGAGGAAGAGAAGGAAGCGGCTTGCTAGGCTCGTGCCGGGGAAATCCTCACGTGGCTCTGCCGGCCCTTCTGTGTCAACACCCTCCAAAAGGCCCAGGTGGGCGGAAGTGATACCCACGGAAGCCACCGAGCCTGCGGAGGGATTGATCGCTCCGAAATCTCGCTCGCGAGGTAAGCGGCGGAAGATTGTTGCTGAAAACAGCATACCAACCTGCCCTGCAGCTGTTACTGCTGGTGACGCCACGACCCCAAAGGGTACGAGCAAAACCTCGGTGGCGGCTAATGTGGCGGGGAAGAATGTTGCCAATAAGCTGCAGCTTGCCCAGCCCCTCGTATCCAGCAAAACCATCTGCCCGGCGAAATCTCTGCCAGTGGCGGGTGGTGAGCTGGACTTTCGCCCAAGCATTTCCAGAGGTGCAGCCAAGCCATCGTACAGCGAGAAGGCTAACGGCCCGCAACCAATGGCGGTGATTGGGAAGCTGGGGCCTGACCATCAGCTAACTGATGCAGAAATAAAACATTGCAAAGGTCATCTGATGCGTCGCGTCATTGCCTCCGGTCCTGAAGCTAATGCGAAGGGCTATGAGACAAAGGACGGCACTCTACAGGTGTCGTGCGCGTCTCAGGCCAACTTTGATTGGCTCAGGGGTGTAGTCAATGGCGTGCCCCCATGAGGACCACTCGCTTCGCGGTCAATAGCGAAGCAGGTGTGTCCTTCAGAAAGGCCATCTGCTGGATTCCGGATTCCGATCTGACGACCGCAGATGTCCTTTCCTGTTTGCTCAGAACCTTAGCATTAACATGAGGCTTTGGCGAGCTCTTTCGCACACCAGAGGAAGCAACCGGGATTGTAAAGTAGCGAATATATGACGCAGATTAACTTGCAGCATTCTAAAGCCGCTTCTGCACTCCTAAGCAGACGACTCACCCTGCTGCACACATCACCCCACATAACAACAGTACAAGAGCCCTGGGTCTTTAGGGGTCGCCTCTGTGGCTTTGGCTCGTTGAAAGGGGCCACGATATTATATGACAGAAACTCGATTAGACCTAGAGCCGGTCTTATAATATCATCCCATCTCGCAGCGACCTGCCATGACCTATTTTGTTGTCAGGATCTGGTTGCGGCAGAGATTAGTTGTAAGAGTATGCACGGATGGTCGAAGTTCGTGATTGCATCTGCTTAGTTTTCTTATGATGCTTAGGAGGCGCCACCACCTGAGAAGGCCGCTACTCTCGTAGGATTCTGTGAGCGGCACAATCTTGGTCTCGTTCTTTGTTGCGATGCTAATGCCCAGCATACGATCTGGGGCAGCAGCAAGTGCAATTAGCGGAGCTCTCGACTTTTCGAGTATATTGCCTCCTCCAGCCTGAACATCCACAACGTAGGCAAGCAGCCTACTTTTGTGACAAGAAGGCAGGAGGTAACTGACGTCACCCTGTCAAACACAAGATTAGGATGGTCGATCAACAACTGGAGGGTCCTCGCCGCAGACTCGTACTCGGACCACAGATACATTGAGTTTCAGTGTGGCGGGCAGGCGCAGATGCCATTGCCCACCAGAAACCCAAGCAAAACAGACTGGCCAAAGTTCAGGGTGGCACTGCGTAGAAATTACGTGATGCCACTGAAACTTCGCAAGGAGCAAAACATTGAGGGGGCTGTTGTACACCTCAACACTGCTCTAACAAACATCTTCGAGCTAGCCTGTCCAACTAGACGTCCTCTTAGCCGGACTCCTGTTCCATGGTGCAATCGAGAGCTTCAGGGGTGAGTCTAGAAAACTCCTCAACCGGGCCCTCAAGACGAATCTTGATGAGGAGGGGAACGATATCGACGTGTGCGGAGGGAATACCAGAATCTCCTTTAGAGATTTCTACAGTGATATCGAATCCTGAGTGGCACGGCAAAACTGGTCAAAGTCCTGAAAAAGGACCAAACCGCTAAGCTGGGGTCGCTCAGGAAACCTGATGGCTCCTATACGGAGAGGCAAAGTGGTCCAACACTCAGCTTGCTGTTGGAGTCACACTTTCTAGGAAATCAGGTAAGCATTGCCAGTCAACAACCACCTTTCGTTGGAACTGTTGTCAGAGCAGCTACATCCTCTCGACATGATTGGTATGTCGCCAGAACTGTGGCGAATGAGGCTGCCATTAGATTTGCTATCAAATCCTTTGACAGCTTCAAATCGCCCGGACTGGATGGCATATATCTGATTGTGTTGAAGGAAGGCATTGAGTTAGTGTTGGCAGCACTGAAGAAGATCGTCACTGCATGTTTCGCGCTGGCCTATGTACCACGCACTTGGAGGATGGTGAGGGTTGCTTTCATTCCTAAGGTTGGAAGAGACGACTACACCAATCCCAAGAGCTTCAGACCTGTTAGTATGACCCCGTTCATGCTAAAGAGTTTAGAACGGCTGGTGGAGCTTCGCATGCGTAGGGAGTCTATGAAGACGCATCCACTCTCTCCATTTCAGCATGCCTATCAAAGCGGAAAATCCTGCGAGATGGCTCTGCAAAACCTTGTTGGAAGGATAGAGCGAGCCATCGACAGGAAAGAATACGCAATGGGCATCTTTGTGGACATAAAGGGTGCGTTTGACAATGCTACTTTCGACAGTATGTGCGGCTCTGCTAGGCGGCATGGCATATACCGGGCTCTAGTAAATTGCATACGTTCAATGCTGGCCCAGAGAATCATAACGGTGCAGGCGGAGGAAAATATGCTGGTTTCGTCTGGGGTTAATAGAGGCTGTCCCCAAGGTGGCGTACTGTCTCCGTTGCTCTGGTGCTATGGTAATAGATCCCCTGCTTAAAACCATTAATGACTCGGCTGTATACGCTCAGGCATATGCGGATGATGTTGGCTGTCTTGTGACAGGTCCATCCCTTATGATTGTCTGCAGAAGGGTGCAGAGAATTCTGGATATGACTGACACTTGGTGCAGTGCGAATGGGCTATCGGCTAATCCTGTCAAGACAGGTAATGTCCTATTTATCAGAAGGAGAAAGCTTGATGGACTTATTCTGCCTACACTAAAAGGAGTCACTATCCAGCTATCCAACGAAATCAAATATCTTGGAGTCATCCTTGATAACAAACTTCTTTGGAAAACACATGTCGAACTGAAGTCATCCAAAGCACTGTGTTTCTGGCAGTGTAAGGGTATTTTTGGTAAGACATGGTATCTTTCCCCTAGTAAGGTCCTATGGATCTATACGGCTATGGTCAAACCTATTATCACCTATGCATCGATGGTTTGGATGAGCAGATTCTCTCTTGTAGGGGTCAAAAAAGCTCTATCGAAACTACAGCGTGCTGTGGCCATATGTTGTACCGGAGCATTTCCGACTACTCCAGGCGCGGCACTTGATGCTTTGGGGAATCTCCCGCCACTAAATGTCTTCATCCGCGGAGAGGCCGTTAAGGCCATCTGCAGAGTGAAACATAGTGGCCACCGATATGGGGTGTATTCGATATTGGACGACGGCGCAGGCACTGACATCGATTCTGCAATCCTGTCTATGCCCACGGACTCCATGTCATCAACCGTCATGCTAGAGAAGCGGTACAATGTGTTGCTGCCAGAGGCTCGTTCATGGTTAGATCCCAAGAACGAACCCGGCATACACTACTGCCGTATTTTCACTGATGTCTCCAGGACTGAAGAAGGTTCAGGTTCTGTTGTCTTCGTGGAATCTTGTGGGACCCGTTGGTTCTTTGCCCTTGGTCTGCATGCGTCTGTGTTTCAGGCGGAGGTGTATGCGATACTTGAGGCGATGGACTTTGTTGTGGAAAACAGGTGGAAAGGGAAATCTATTTGTGTCTGCAGTGACAGCCAAGCTGCGCTCATGGCCTTGGATAGTCCTACCACCACTTCCACGATAGTCAGGTCCTGCAAATCCAGGTTAAATTATGTTGGAAAACATAATAGTCTGACGCTGACTTGGGTACCGGGACACGCTGGCATTGCGGGTAACGAGACCTCTGACTCTTTGGCCAGGATGGGCTCTGAGGTTGTTTTTATTCGCCCTGAGCCTGTTCTGCCACTCCCTTCTGCTGTCATCAAAGCCACTGCAAACAAGTGGGTTGTTTCGACCCACAAGCGAGCATGGCGGGCTGAGAGAGGCTGCGGATGGACGAAAATTATGCTACCCGTTATCTCTGACCAATGGTCACGGGCGTCTGCCCTGCCTTTGCTCGAATCAGGTTTGGGATTTTTGGCACTGATGTGCTGAGGAGTAACCAACTTGGCTCCTTGACACCACAGGATCTACTTCTATTTCTTCGGAGGTCGGGTAGATTTAAAGCAGAGTTAAAAGGGAACCTTAAGTGTAGAACAATGGATATATACTCTGTCTGAGTGCTGCGTTTACTAGATTGTTCCGACAAAAAATAAATAAAAATAAAAATTGTTTTTAAATTTAAGATGCTCTTTTATTTCTCCATAACGCAACTCGCAATTGTACCCTAAGTTTAGTCCCAAATAAATTTCCTTAACATAGCAAGGCGGATTTACATTGCATTTTTTTTTTGTTTCATACGGATACGGGAAATAAGAGATAATTTCACCAGCTGACATTGGAAGAAGAAGAGTTATCTCTCTATATTACTCTATGGCCGTATTATCACAAGGAGAAATAGGTGAAGATTTACCCATTTCATATGCTAGCAAATCGTTACAAAAACATGATTTAAACAAACCGGTAATAGATAGGTAAAAGGACTACTAGCAATATATTGGGGCATCAATTTTTTTAAACCTTATTTATATGGTCGGAAGTTTCCAGTAGTAGCTGACCATCGACCACTAATATTACTCTTTTCATATAAAATTCCTCCATCTAAAATGACCAGAATTAGATTAGACCTCAGCGACTATGATTTCGACATAATTTACAAGAGGAGAGGTTTTAAAAAACTCGATAAACAAAGAAACAAAGAATAAAGAGGCAATGCACATCTATAAATTACGTCGAGAATATTAAAAAAATAAAATTCAATGTCGACAATAAAAATTAAAGGTTTGAAAAAATTAATATTTATATGGAAAATAATACTGTGCACATAGGCGAATGTGATAATTCAGCGAATCAAGATTCGACACTGAGGAAACTTCGACCTAAAAATAAGAATACAAATGAAAATATAAATCACGCTGGAATCAATGATAACTCGACGAGACTAGACTCGATACTGAGGAAATTGATATCCAAAACTAAGAAAGAAAATATAAAAGAATTAGCCATAGCAAATGATGATGATATATTCAAGCTATATGGAAAAAAAAATTTAAAGAGCGTACGAAAAAATAAAAATAAATAGCAAAAGTTTATATATACTCCTCCAAAAAGAATAACAGACGATTTAATAAAATACAAACTAATTTACGAATGCCACAGAACAGCACACTTTGGAGTAAGAAAAACTCTGCTAAGGCTAAAACAAAAATACATTTGGAAAAATATGAACCAGATGATAAAAAATGCCATAAACAACTGTGACACATGCGCGAAATGTAAGGAAACAAAACACAAAGACACAAAAGAACCGCTTACAATAAAAGACACCCCTAATAACACCTTCGAAGTAATATCCATCGACACCGTTGGGTCACCAAAAATTTCAAACGAATACCGCTACATACTGACCATGCAGTACGAGCTGACAAAATTTGTAACCGCACACACAATGATAACAAAAGATGCACACACAACAGCCAAGACACTAGTTGAACAATTCATTCTAAAGTACGGACATTTTAAAATACTCAAATCTGATAGAGGGACACAATTTATAAACGAGCTAATGTCAATCATATGTACATTACTCAAGATACAACAAAAATTTTCGACACCATACTACCACCAAACAATAGGCTCACTAGAACGCAACCACAGTGTTTTGAACGAATTCTTACTGACATCAACGACCGATGACGAATGGGATAAGTGGATTCCTTATTTTACTTTCGCAATATAATACAACGCCACAAATTGACACAGGCTACGCACCGTATGAATTAGTGTATGGGACACTCCCATGTCTACCCAATGACAACATAGAAAACAAAACTAAAATATATAAGTTTGAATATTATGCAAAGATTAAGATATTAATTAAAAGCAAGATTAAGATATGCCAATGAAAAGGCAAAAGATATGCTTATTAAAGCAAAACAAAAACGTGTACTAACAGATTTAAAAAGTAATAACAATACACTTAAAATAGAAATAGAAAAATTACTTTTATTAAAAGTAGAAAATAGAAAAAAGAATACTAATCCATACAAAGGACTTTATAAGATCCACGATAAGTTAGGAGTTAATTCACTAATAAAATATAATGGTACACCTAGGAAAGTACATAATAATCAATTAAAACCACACAAATGTAATTTAAACAATATAAATAAAAATCCTACAATGTAATTATAACTATATATTTAAAAACCCTACAATGCAATTATAACAATAAGAAACAATTTAAAAAAAAAATTACATCAACTATTAGACAATAAGAAAATAATGTAATTGATAAACACTTCCCTAATAAGTCCATAACGTAAGACAATTGTAAAAACACACAAACCATATTTCCAGAAAAATTATTCGCTAACACCCCTAATTTTTCTTTTAAGGGTACCACACTAGTGTACACTGATGACCACACATCGTCACAAGCACTCTAGTAATTCACCTATGCTAACGAGCTGACAATAGCCCAACGCCATGCACTTGCACTCAATTCCAAATACGCTACATACGCACATTTGGTGGTGCATTGACATGCGCTGCCTATATTGCAGCGTCGCATACATTTTGGACAGTGAAGTGACTTACCCTTGCACTTGCACTCAATTATAATAACGTAAACAAACAATAATATCGGTAATTCGATACTTGAGACCAATTTTGGAGATGTGATTTGTAGCTAGTAGAAGCAAGATAGGTATATTTTATGTTAGATAAAATAAGACAGAAACATATTTTATATGATGTAAAAGAACCAGCGAGCCACTAAATAAAACAGAGTTAATCTGAAGAATCTAAAACTGTAACACGCATTGGCCTATTCTATTTTCTCTACGTATTTTAAGTCAGGAACGACTTAGATCAGCACAAACAATAGCTTGGTCAACGGCACATTCTGCCGGAGAAAAACTCTGCTGAGGGCAATATTCCGCTTTGCCTTAGGAATTTTTCTAAACTACAGCATTCATTTGCATTCATACACCGTGTGCAATCTGCAATCATCATATGACAAATCTGCACACGTACACAATATGACTATCCGGAGGCAGTGAGAATGATCAGAAGATAAATCAAATAGCGCTTCCGTTTTTACTTGCTGCATTCCCACACCTTTCATCACCCCGAAATTAATCAGGTCAGGAGATGTACATAAGTGACTTTGTCAGTACGTCGGTTGGCCAGTACCTTTGCTTTACATGACATTGTATGTAGGTCTTCCTTTTGGAGTAATTAATCTGGAACCCCAAGAGATATGCTTGCCATTGTAATCCCCTGCTGCAATACAAGTTTCACCAAGACTAGAGACGAAATCGCAGAATTGTTCCTCAGTTATTTTGTATAGAGGAGGATTGTAGATAGCAGAAAATGTTAGGCCTCCAGAAACATATTCTAGGTAAATCAAAGTACAATTAATGAACTTTTTACAGTATTCTTCTAGTTCATAATGCTTTATTCTATTTCGAACAAGAATTGCACCACGAGCTTTTCTTCAGGATGTTTAGTGTCATATAGTTTATATCCGTCAACCTCACAGTTGTTGAACTTTGCGAATTGAGTCTCAGATATTAACAAAAAATCAATGTGAAGCATTTTAAGTACACTTGAAGTTTGTTGTTATGCTGGCGTATGCCGTTAGCGTTCTAGTAACAAATTAAAATAATGGCATTCATGTGTTGGTATTTTTAAATATGCCTAATGGTGGATAGCGGCACCGGCAGTATTTTGCCCTCGGCGCAGATGCTGGGACAAATCGTCCAAAGCACCTTTGATTTGATCGCGATCCAGTTTCCGCGAAGAGAAATGAAAGACTTTGGATTTCAGTTCAAATCTAATTTATTCCTAGGTTGAGAGCTCTTTTTATACCCACAAATCCCAGAAATTTTGTTTACAGTAATTCTTTTACATTATGTATTCTTGCATTATGTATATAAATCTTATATAATGTTTCTAATAAGTTTCTTACATCATATGTAGTAAATGTGTCTGTATGTCATTACAATACACTGCAAGTATTGCTGTCCGACGCACTTTACAAGTATGTAACTGTACTCTACCAAGCATTGTGGCATTGGTCGAATTGGGTGTCTGCAGCTTGCGGTCATGACGATAGTGTTGTACCACTGCACCCTCACCCTTAAGAGAAAAGTTGGGGTATCAGTAGGACTTTTCCTGTCTGTTCTGTGAAGTCAAAATATATAAATTTGTTATAAAGTGGAAAAATAAAAATTTATATACTCGTATATACATAATTCTTATGTATAGGCGCATTATACTAATTATTAAATGTATATAGTAATAAAATAATTAATTTGTATATTGTATATCTAGTTATTATATTTCTTTAGCCGCCCTCTGTGGTCTAGTGGTAAGCATGCTAGACTCACACCCCGAGTGTCGCAGGTTCAAATCCTGCCACGGGCTTTAGTCTTCAAAATGGTTCTCTCTAAAAAATTATTTTTCTCTTCGAGTCGAAGGCCTCTGTAATTAATTAATTGTGGTATAATAATAGTAATAATAAAAATATTTCTTTAATCGATTATTATGGAATTCTTTATGGATCCCATTTACATCAATTATATGCCTTAACGTTTTAACGCCTTTGCGTTTAATTACATTATATGGTCCTTTGTATGGATATTGATGCTTAAGTCTATTTACTACTCTAAGTACAACTAAATCTACTATATCTACTTCTAATTTCTTACAATTTGTTTTACTATTAGCATGTGGACGCTCAATTTTTATTGCAGTTGTAATATTGTATGATCGAGTAAGTGCATGGCTCAACATGGCCTTGAATTCATTCATATAATTTTTGTTATTTATATTTTCATTGTTTAATCAATATGAATTGGTAACTGTGCCAGTTTACCCAATACAAGTTCATATAGGGAATATCCACGGTCAATATGCGGTATCGTGTTATATACAAACGAAAAGTATTGTATTTGTGTGTCCCATTGATTGTTTTCATTGTTTGTAAACAGAAACTCATTGAGTACTCTGTGATTTCGTAATGCGGCTATGGTTTGATGGCGGTACGGAGTTGAAAACGTTTTTTTTTTTTAATAGAGAACAGATGTTGCTCATCAGCTCATTTTTGAACTCTGTGCCATAATCTGATTTTAGAATTTTGAAGTGACCGTACTTAAGTATAAACTGTTCAACTATTGTGCATGCAACGGTCGTTGCGTCTTTAGTTTCCATTGGATATAATAAAACGTATTTCGCTTTGATTGCATCGTTAGAATGTATCTGTACCCGTTAAATATTCGCAATGGTCTTATAGTGTCTATTAAAATTGTCTCAAAAGTCGTGTGTGGTGTGTCAGTTATGGTTAAAGACTCTTTACAGTGTCTGGTTTGTTTACTCATTTTACATATTTCAGATCTGGATACAAAATCTTTAACCATACGACTTATATTTTTCCAAATATATCTTTGCTTCATTTTTAGTAGCATTCTTCTTATGGCTGCATGATCTCCATGCATAGAGTTGTGATAACCATCAATTATTTTATACTTTTCTAACATATTGTCTATCTGTTTTGGGCTTTTATAAATTAAAATATTCATTTTGAGGTATTTTACCTGTGCATAACTTTTCTTAAATTCATCCACCGTGTACAAAGAGAAAATTATATCATTATATGCAATAGCTAGCTCTTTTATATTAAATTTATTCGTTTCGGATGACAACTCTATCAGCTTTATTCCATGCCTTAATGTGCTCTTATCCGAACCTAGATTCTGGAAGTTAACATTAATAGTCATGTGTATTAAACCTTGCACTTTTGTCGACATAGAACATTAAATTTCTCATATTTTTGATGTCATTTATAGAGTTATATTCCCAAATATGAAGTTGATCAGACTACGTGGGTTCAATGTATTGCTCTTTATTTTTTGCAATCCTCTGTGCCATGCCCGTTGTTATTATTAATGTCTTTTTCGCTGTACTATCATCTTCTTTCGGTATCATCTCTTTCAGTATTTCTGAGTTCAAATTGTTGCGTGAAAGTGCACCTGCATTAGTATTCATTTCTAATTTCTTGTAGATAATCTCAAAATCATAATCACACAAATCTAAGCGAATACGCGTCATCTTAGAAGATGGATTTTTATGTGAAAATAATGAAATAACCGGTCTATGATCTGTCACTACTGTGAATTTACGTCCGGATGAACATGGTCTAAAAATGTATACCCCAATGTATTGCTAACAGCTCCTTTTCAATAACGTATTTATTCATATCATGTTTATGGAGGGTTTTCCTGGCGAACGATATTGACAAATCATCCCCAATATCGCCTTGCGAAAATATCGCTGCTAATTTGAAGCATCTGTCGCTAAAATAAAAGGTCTATTAAAATCTGGATATTGCAATAAAGGTGGATTAATTAATTTGTATTTAAGAGTGTGAAATGTTGTCTGACAGTCCTCTGTCATTCGTATCTCATCGTATTCTTTTTAATGAGTTTAAACATGGTGCAATAATAAAAATCGTCAATAATAATTGCAAAATGCAACAAATCTACCTACTTCATCAACATTTGTGGGAACTGGATTGTCTCTCAACACTTTGTGCTTAGCTGGATTTGTTTTTACACCGTCTCTTGTAACTAAATGACCTAGATAAATTATTTCCTATCTTAAGAATTTACATTTTTTTGCATTAAGCTTCAAATTGTATTTCCTTAATCTACTAAGTACATTTATCAGTTTGTCATTGTGTTGCTGTAAGCTACATCCATACACAATTATGTCGTCAATGTACAAAAATCCCGGTCCCATCCCTTTCAAAGGTCCAACCATTTGGAGCTTTTAATGAAGCAGTTGATGGAGCCAATCTTTTTTTTTGAGATATCTCCCAAGGAGTCCAAAAAGTAGTCGCCTAGGAAAGTGCGCCTCCTTCTGGACAAAGCTGGACACGTGCACAACAGGTGAGCAATGGACTCTTCCTCCTCCTCGTCCATGCAACTCCTGCACAAGTCGTTAAAGGCGATACCCAGCCTACACCAGTGTGTGCCTAGAGTCCAGTGTCCCGTTAGGACGCTAAACACGGGACCTATGCTTTGTCTATTAAGAGCCAGTAGGTCCTTAGAGAGCTTAACATTTTTCTCTGGCCAGGTTTGTCTAGCTATTTTACATCCTGAAAGTTCAGACCAGTGGCTGCCCGCTGTTCCTAAGGATATTGTATTTACTAAGAGCTTACATATGGGAATAGGAATACCGAATTGCGACCTATCTGGTTCAATCGGTATGGTAGTACCCTCACGGGCAAGTTCATCCGCCTCGCAGTTCCCTGGAATATCTCTCTGACCGGGAACCCAGCACAGATGCAGACGGATCTGCTTAGCTATCTAGCTAGCTGGAGATCTTGCACATACCATTGAAGGCGTACATTGGTGTGATGTAGTCGAAAGAGTCAGGAATACCCTCAAAATGTCTTAAAATGGACGCGTGACCTACATTCCTGGCAACCCATTGATACGTAGCTTTTAGCCTGATAGCTGAGTTTGCAGCCATTTTTTCGCCAAAAAGCCTAACAGGCAGCAGATTGAGCATAATGTCCAATGCTGCCGTTGGAGTCGTTCTAATGGCACTACCTATGAATACCTCTGCCGTTCTTTGTACCTTTGGTATCAGCCTATTGTATGTGGACTTACTTAGGGCTGTCCACCAAGCAAGCACCCCATAGAAAAGGACTGGTCTTACCACAGCTGTATATATCCAATAGGCTACCGTAGGCTGTAACCCCATTTTTTGATTATAACTCTTTTGCAAGAGTACAGAGCTACCTGAGCCTTCCTAATGCGCTCGCTTATATTAGCCTTTCAGTTCAGCTTCCTATTTAGGATCCCGCCCAGATATTTAGCCTCCTCTACAAGGTCAATATCTACATCCATTAGTTTTGGAGCAATAAATTGAGGAATTTTATACTTCCTAGTGAAGAGCACCAGCTTAGTCTTTTTCTGATTAACCCCCAACCCATAGTCAGTAGTCCATTTAGAGAGAATGTTCCGCAAGTTTTGCATCAAGTCCCTCAAAGTAGATATATATTTACCCGAGATACTAATAGCAACATCATCCGCATACGGAACCACCCTGCACCCTTCCCTCGCCAGTCGAACAAGCAACTGATTTACCGCAAGATTCTAGAGTAGGGGTGAAAGAACTCCACCTTGAGGTGCGCCTCTGCACACGGACTTCTTGGCCGACGCCGCCCCCAGCTGTGAATTGATTATCATGCTACTAAGCATGTTTTCAATCCACCTGCTAATGGCGGGTTCCACCTCCAAGTCTCGCATCGCACCGATTATTGCGTCTGATTTGATGTTGTTAAAAGCTCCCTCAATGTCCAGGAAAGCCACTAGGGAGAACTCTTTGTTGTGCAGGTAGCACTCAATACTAGAGACTAAGGAGTGTAAAGCGGTCTCCACCGATTTACCCTTGAAGTAGGCATGCTGAGAGACTGACAGCTTCTGTCTGTCTATAGTGAGTCTCAGATGAATGTCTAACCAGCTTTCCAGGATTTTTAGACAGAAGGAGGACAGACTAGTGGGCCTTAAGTCCCCTGAAGTAGTGTGCGAGCTTTTGCCGGCCTTGGGTATCAAAATTACCCTCACATGCTTCCATGAGTCTGGAATATACGCTAATTCAAGACAACTATTGTAGATCTCTAGCAGCCACTCTACTATAAGATTCTATAACTGTTGAATTTCAATTGGAGCTACACCATCTGGGCCAGATGTTTTAGATGGTTTGAAGCTATGGATAGCCAATTGTAATTTTGGCATCGTGACTATGTCTGAGTTGACTTAAACTACATTCCCACTGAGATTCGTTCTCCGCGGAATGATGCTCGAGCAACCAGTGAAGTGAGTCTCCAGAAGAAGCTCTAGAGTCTCATTACTATTTGAAGACCAGGATCCATCCTACCTCCTCAGGTAACCAGGTACCATTGGATAGGATCTTCCCCAACCTGGACGTCTCAGAGATATCTTCTACGTCACAACAAAAGTTTCTCCACGATTCTCTTGGTGCCTTCATGAGCTTACTTTTGAAGGTTCTGAGAGCTGCTTTCTATAAATCCTAGTCTGCACTATCTCTAGACTTCTTTGCGTTGTTGAGAACTCTCCTACAGTCTTGTCTGAGTCCCCCATGTGGGTTTTTGTTTCCCCTGGGTCTACTGAGGGGGCAAGAGACCAATAGAGCCTTATTAAGAGCACCCGTTAGTACCTCCACAGACCTATCAATTTCGTCACACGTGCTTGTGTTTGTTGGTTTCTGAGGTAGTACTCTAGCTACAGTCACCTTGTAGAGGTCTCAGTTTGCTTTCCTGATATTTCTAAAAGCCTTAGGGCCAGGTAGACTATCAAGAAGATCAAACTGAATTAGCCTATGATCCGAAAAGGAATGTTCCTCTAGAACTCTCCAATTTGAGATCCGATCAAAAATTGATTCGGAGAAAAGGGCTAATTCAAGGACTTCTTGCCTATTAGAAGTAATGAAAGTGGGTTCTGACCCTATATTGCATACTGAAATGTTAGTCGTTACAATATATTCATATAATGACTCACCTCGTTCATTGACATCCGTGGTTCCCCAGATGTCGTGGTGAGCATCGCATACAATAATAATAGCCACCCGTTGAGCCTTTGCATCCACAACAAGCTTCTGTAGGTGGCTTCTGGAAAGATCTCATGGTCATGCGCCATATAGGCCGAGACCAACCAGTACCGTCCCTTGCCAGTTTCCAGGCAAACGGCTGTTAAATCCTTGTTGCTGTAATTGGGGAGAATAAATGAGCTAACATTATTCCTAATGAGGATACAAGACCTAGGTCTTCCTTCACTTACGGTATACAGCAAGCTGTAATTCTCAGTCCTGACACCACATACCAAGTCCCCGTGTGTCCAGGGTTCTTGGATCAGGACAACGTCTACTCCGCATTTTGCAAGACGGAGCTGAAGGCTGGCAGACGCCGCCTTCGAGTGATGGAGGTTAATCTGCACTACTCGTAGCATCTCTGCTACTTGTATCACTGGTCACCTCCTCCACCGTGACATCAGCCTCAGACTCCGAGTCTGATTCCAGAAGGACTTTCTCCGCACTGAGTGTGGTTGTCCCTAGGAGACCCTCCAAACCCCCCAGAGTTGACATAGCAGGATCAGCAGTTACCCCTGAAGGATACCGCTTGATACGTGTAAGACGGTTGCCCGTCCTTTTTGTAGACCTTGAGGCTTGTGGATGAGAAGCCATAGCCCACGACACAATTGGATTTCGCTAGAGTCGCCAGAGATTTTGCATTCACCACAAGGGTTATGGACCTGTAATCCCCTCTTGGTTCCTCTACCTTAGTCACCTTCCAATTATTGGTCGGGAGCTGCTGGTTGCTCAACCTAAAGATCTCCAAGATAGCTTCAGGGTCAGATGGTTCGGCTGGGATCCACGCGCGCGCTCTAGGTGTACCCTAGTACTTCGAGCCCTGTGCCTGGCCATGCTTCACCTATCCTAGAGATCGCAATCCTGTAAAGGTCGACTGACGTTTGATCCGCGCAGGCAATCAGCTTCACGTAGATGCCATCCACCTGGAAATTCCTTAAAAAGCTCGAGGTAGAGCATTGAAAGGCTGACTTTTACCTTTTTCCAGCACTCAGGAGCGATACTGCCATCCGGGTCATTACGATCTATGACCGCCATGACCTGGTGTCCTTTCAGCACTTCGCTGAAGGACTTTGTGGTGACAGTACCGCGTTTTTTAAATTTCTTTGGGTCCGGGTGGGTGGTGTCTTCTAGGGACCGTTGACGTTTTGTAGCTTGTTGTGTTGGAGCTTGAGACTCCTTCACGACTTTCGTCGCCGTCTCGAGGGGAAACCTTCTGCTTCACCGTCCTCTCCTTCTCTGGGATCCACGAAAAGGATTCCACCGTCCGGAGAGCAGCCCTTTTTACCTTGTAGAACCTTTTGGTTCTCTGGTTAGCAACACTAACGCAGCACGTGGCTTTGCTTGTGCCAGGCTCGTCGTCCTTAGCTACTATAGCCGCCGCAGAGTGTGCGGAGGATTATGGATACCCATCCGAATTAGCGGTTAGAGACCGCACGTCAGTTTTTTTTAAATTTAATTTACTAATTTTGGTTCTTACGGCCACCCGCTCGATTGATCAAGCTAAGGCAGCCTAAAATTTGAAAGTGGAAGGGGTTGGTCAACTGAGGCAGCGCCCCGTACCACAGCAAGGCCACCTCAGATAGTAACGGTGGTCAGCAAGAGGAACTCCGATACAGCCTAATTAACCTCCTGGCTACAAAACAACATCCAATGGGCACGATCCCAAGAACACCCTGGATTAGGAGGGAGACAGTTCTTAGTTGGATTACTCCGCAGTAGTCAGTCCGGCTAGGGTAATCCCATAAGAGCCGAAACTCCGCCATCCTAACCCATTGCGTCATTGCAATAATTTAAGCCTTCGTACCCCGACCAGGTGACTGCTCTGCACGAAGGTTCGCCTACCTAACTTGTCTAGAACATCTTCTATTCGAGTGAGAGGAAATTTGTCAGTCACTATTCTATCGATAAGTCGTCTAAAGTCTACAACTACTCTCCATTTACTTTTGCCTTCTGTACCCTTCTTTGGTACTAGCAGTAATGGTGCATTGTACGGACTGACTGAAGATTCAATTATGACAGTATTCAATCAGCAAGCATTTTTTTCACTTGAGAGCCAGTATGGGATTCTGGAATTGAGTAGTTTTTTATATAGACTGGTGCCTTGTCTGCTAATTCTATCCTCTGTTTATAGAAGTTATTTGTTGTGAGTGGTTGATCGTCAAGATGAAATATGTCGGAAATCGACTTACCTGCTATCGTCTGTGTTAATTTGTAATTTTTCAAGGACCCTATTTGCTCTGTCTGTATCAGTCTGTCTATTATAAGTTAAAATTTCATATTTATTGAAATTCAAATTTCATATTTTTCAATTTTATATTGCTTAATATTACGAATTTATCATTAGTATCCATTTACGCAAATGCGAAATTTCTGATTTTGGTACAATTGAGTTACTTATATATACGAGTATATACCCCTTCTTCAATTTCGTTATTCAAAATCACAGTGTCCTCTGTCAAATTTAGTTTCACTGGTCTTATTACTTCCGTCCGAGGTGGTTGATGAATTTCTAACAGTTCTAATGACTTTGCGTGCATTAATATTATTATTTTAGCATTATCAATGTAACATGTTAATGTAAAGATCTCATAATTTTTTTCGACATAAATCGAAGTGGGAAATTATTTTCAATCAACTGAAATGGATGTATAGTGTTAGCTTCGTTTAATTCTAACCGCACCTGTGTCGATTAAGAAAGTCATTTCTATTGATTTGTGTTTTAGAGTAACATAATTTATGTTACTATCTGAAATTCTATATAGATTTAGTTTCGGCGCTCCGGAGTGTTTTTGTCGCACCCCTCGCCTTGCACGTTTCCCGTTTCGTAGTTTGATAATTCAAAATTTTTTATTAGATTTTTCTCAGCTGAAATTATTGAAACACCAATTCCATTAATCTGTAATATATTTAAGTCTGCAATAATGCTTAGAATTTTGTCTTTGTAATTTGAGGTTGGTAACTGTCTTTGAGTTATTGATGCAAGTGTTGCTTGCAATTGTGATACCGTTTGTGTGTCTTTATATCTAGACCTAAGACAAGTAACGAGCGCATCGAGGTATCAAGTATTGCCTTTCTAACATTGTTGGATAATTTTACATGAAATGTATATTCAACAAGGTCTTCCTGTCCCGTAGGTGAGAGTTTTCTAGATACTAGTTGTAAAACCTTTACAAAACTATTTACTTTTTTTGGATTGCCGCTGAAAGTGGGTATTGCCTTTGCGGCAGTGTCAATGCTAAATGCTGACATTTTATTGGTAGTGTCTGTCTGTAATTGGTCAATTGGTCAATAAGTAACGTATCGTATTTTTTTAGACAATACAATATCATTATCCTGTTCGCTATTCTCAAAATCGTTTATGATTTCTCTTATTGTCTTTATCTCTTCTATTTTCTTTTCTATAGTCTCATTGCTATAACTTCGGTTCGATGACTTTCGCAGGATTGACAGTATCAGACGAAAAAGATTTCTGAGCTGCTTCCATAATTTAAAATTATATGTTATTAAATTATTATGGAAGCATTTTTTAAATTTTTTTTTCTATCTATATATTTTTTTTATATTTTACACAATTGTTGGTGTTGGAGCATAAAGTTTACTTACTTGTTTGTGTACATATTTTTTAAAGTACCTATTTATATTTATAGGCTACAATAATTATAAGCAACAATAATTAGATGCTCTTTCTCCTAAAAAATTGTTAACACCAATAACAGAATTATTTTGATTGGTAACGATTGTGCCTTGGGACTTTGTGTTACCAATTTTAAACAATTTTAACAATTCTATCAATTATTTAAGTTAAAAAAATTTTAATCATACAAAATTTATTTTTTTCCTAATTTCAACATATTTTTTCCTAATTACAAATTTTTCAATTAAAAACACCATATCCCTTTCTTTTGTCGCTTATTACACACGCAACTAGTTTATTTGTTGCTCCTTTTGGTCTTATATTTTGTTTTATTTGATGTGTTGATGCGGCTTCTGCAATTTGCTCGACGACTTGTACCAAACAGTACGTCGTTCATTTCCGTGTGTTTATTGTTGCTTTTATCTTGTATAGTTCTTGCCAAAGTTTGTTGGCGTAATTCCAATGTGCAGGTGGCACATGTCTCTTAGGACACGTAGTAAGACTCCTAGACGTTTCTGGAGCTTCGCCCGTTTTCCACCACGTTTCTTTGGTGTTAGTGGTAGCTGCACTTTTGGGATTTTTGTTAGACTTTCGTCCTTTTTAGCGGCTTGCCTTTTACGATACTGTTCCACCGTTAGTTCCTTTATTACTTTTATTGGTACGTTCACCGACGCGTTGGATGCTATTGGTCCAGGATTATATTCTTCCATCTGCAGTACAAATTGGAAGAGCAGTCCGGATCAGTTAAAACTTCTCGTAAAATCGAAAGAATGAGCAGGATCAGGAAATCAGGAACGAATGTTGTATTTAGTATGTTGTCTTCTCAGATCGCAGGATTTAAACAAAATCTACTATGTCAAAAGGATCACAGGAAAGTTCGCAGGATCAGGAGCATATGTCGGCAGGATCGCCATGTAATGTTTGGTGTTGGTATTTTTAAATACGCCAAAAGATGGATAGCGGCACCGGCAGTATTTTGCTCCCGGTGCAGAAGCTGATTTGGACAAATAGTCCAAAGCACCTTTGATTTGCTCGCGAACCAATTATTGCGAAGAGAAATGAAAGACTTTGGAGTTCAGTTCAATTCTAATTTATTCTTAGGTTGAGAACTCTCTTTATACCCTCATTTTCCAGATATTTTGTTTACAGTAATTCTCTTACATTATGTACAATAACTCTCTTACATTATGTATATAAATCTTATATAATGTTTCTAATAAGTTTCTTACATCATATGTACTTTTTTTTTTTTTTTTTTTTGATTGGTTCGGAGGTGGAAATCTGCAAACAGACACTGGGCGCTCTCGCACCAGTAGTGTGGGGCTCTTACCCACTAAAACCACCTCCTCAGACGCCTCCCAGACGGTACATAGCCATTAAGCAATACTTCGTCTGGGAGTGGGTTGGTCAACGGACCCCTCCTATTGATTCCCTGAACGTCGCCGCCACTCCAAGTGGCGGAGGTCTCGCATAATTGCGGCCGAGGTGTCACACACCACGTCCCATTTCTCCGGGCACTCGAGCATATAGTGCACGAGGTTGTCCGGTGTCACAGGTTCTCCGCAGACTCTTTGCAGTACCGCTCTGGCACCGCTGTATCGTGGACATGAAAAAAGAACATGTTCCACGTCCTCGGGCTCCGTGCCTCCACAATTGTCGCAGCAGGGGGATTCCTCCAGCCGGAATCTGTATAGGTACGCCCGGAAACCTCCGTGGCCGGTCAGCAGCTGTGTGACGTGATAGTTCACCTCGCCATGCGACCTATCCATCCAGCGTTGGAGATCAGGGATCAACCTCCTCGTCCAACGGCCCTTTTCGGATGCATCCCATCGGGCTTGCCACTCCTGTATTTTGCTTTGCCTAATGCCTGCTACGCGATCTTCCGCACTCAGCTCGTGCGGAGCGCACATCTCCTATACGCCGCCTCTACGGTGCGAACGTACGCCTTTACGCTCGACTTCTCAGCCCATATGGGCGCTCCATACATGATTATGGATTTGACGACCCCTGAGATGAGGCGTCTTTTCCAGTGCCGTGGCCCTCCGAGGTTTGGCATTATCCGGCAGAGCTGGGAACAGGTCCGCGCTGCCTTCTCACCTAATCGCATAAAGTGCTCCTTGAACGACAGTCTTGCGTCAATCCAGACGCCTAGGTATTTGAGATGTGGAGTCGTGGTAATGGTGCAGTCACCAACCCTTATCTCCACCACCTCTTGTACCTTTCGACCTGACACAAGGATAGTCTCCGTTTTGTGTTCTGCCAGCTTCAGTCCAACATCCGCCAGCCATCTTCCAACAGTGGCCACTGTGTGATTGGCCTCTGCTATTACCTCCTCCAGGTGTTTCGTCGTGATCACTAGCGCTATGTCGTCCGCATATCCGATTATTTTAACGTAATCGGGCACCCGTATGCGGAGAATGCCATCGTACATAACGTTCCAGAGAAGTGGCCCCAGTACAGACCCCTGGGGAACTCCGCCGGTGATCTTGTACGTTTCTACACCTCTATCGGACTCGTATAATAGCATCCTGTCGCTAAAATAACTAGTGATGATTCGCCTTAGATAGATGGGAACTTTGAACTCTGCCAGCGCTTCTGCTATGCGCGCCCAGCTGGCCGAGTTAAAAGCGTTCTTGACGTCGAGGGTGACCACGAGGCAATACCTCTTGGCACCCCCTTCCATCTCTGGCCCTGAATCGCCTCCTTCGCCGTTTGGACGAGTTCGTCAATGGCGTCCACGGTGGATCTGGCCTTTCGGAAGCCATATTGGCGCCTCGCCAGTCCTCCAGCATCCTCTATCGCCTCGTCGATCCGGTCGGATATAATCCGCTCCAGGACCTTCCCTGCTGTGTCCAACATGCACAGGGGACGGTAGGCCGATGGGTCCTCTGCTGGCTTATCGGCTTTAGGTATCAATACCAACCGCTGCCTTTTCCACCGTTTCGGGAAGACTCCTTCCTTAAGACAGGCGTCGTAAAGTGACCTCAGTGTTTCTGGGTGTAGTGCAGCTGCGGTTTTCAGCACTCGGTTGGGAATTCCATCTGGGCCAGGTGCCTTCTGGTCCCCAAATTTTCCAACCGCCCGCAACACCTCCTCTGTCATTACACTGGGTACTTCTTCGCCCAGCTCGGGAGAGAACTGATCAGGCACATAATTTTGCACTGGGAAGAGCTCTCCCACAATGCGTTTGAGCAAGTTTGGGCAGCTTGGGGCTGGCTGCCTGTGGCAGGGGAGCTTTTTCATCACGAGCCTATATGCCGTGCCCCACGGGTTGTCTTCAACCTGTGCACATAGCTCGGTGAAACTCCTACGCTTGCTCGCCTTTATGGCCGTCTTCAGCCTTCTTTTAGCCTCTTTGTACAACTGGCGCAGTTGCAGGCAGTCTGGGTTGCCTATTGCACGCTGGTGCCTTCGCCTTGCTGCGTGGCATTCCTTGCGTAGGCCGGCGATCTCTCGACGGATGTCCACCAATAAACGGATTTATAGTTTCCACCATAGGCCCGCCTGGGCATCGCCGCATCGCAGGCGCTCTCTAGCTGGCTCGCTAGCTGGTTCGCCATTTCCGCCGCACTGCCTTGCAGCTCAAAGTCCTCCAACATAACTTCGAGTGCGCCGTCGTCGAGGGCGTCCGGTCTCCAGCCTTTCGGCCACGGGCCTGTCCTCCGCCGTTGTTTGTTCCTTTCCAAGTCAAAGCAAATGGCATTGTGGTCGCTGTGGGTGTACGCGGAACTCACAATCCACCTAGCTCCTCTGACTAACCCGCTGCTGAGGAACGTAAGGTCGATCACAGATGTGGCTTCTCCTCTCACAAAAGTCGCCTCTCCCGCGTTCATGACGACTACGTCAAGAGCCGCAAGCGCGTCCATGAGAATATGACCTCTCGGTGTGGTTCGGGCGCAACCCCATTCAGTTGCCCATGCGTTGAAGTCGCCGGCAATCACTACGGGGTTCCTGCCTTGCGCGTCCAGAGCAAGTCTGTCTACCACTGACTCGAACTCGTCCGCAGTTAGGCTCGGCGGCATGTAGCAACTGTACACCGTGGTCCCTCCAATGGTCGCTCTGACGTAGCAATCGCTTCTCTCTATGTTGCTCAGTTGTATAGGCTTGGTTCCGCACACCCAAAGTGCGGCACCACCAGTGGTGTCTTCGGCCCATACTCCTTGGTGCTTGTGCCTATACGGCTCGCTAAGCACTGCAACATCGACCATCTGTTCCCTAACGGCCTGCTCCAGGAGATCCTGTGCAGCCTCGCAGTGGTTGAGATTGAGTTGGAACAACCTCATCTCCTGCGCCTGGACCTCTTCTCCGCGGCTCGCTTGTAGGATGGGCATGAGCTGCATCCTGTCGGATGCTCCACATCCTTGCGGCCGCTGGCCTTACAAAGGGCACACGTGGGGGCCTTGTCGCACTCTCGTGCGTTATGGCCCTCTGTGCCGCATCTGTAGCACTTGAGGCGCCAATCGTCCTTGCTACCGCATTTCTGCACGGTGTGGCCGAACTCCATACATTTGTAACAACGCACGGGAGTCACCTTTTCGCGCACCCGGCATGAGGTCCATCCGACTCTCAGCTTAGGCTTCCGGCCCTTCCGCTTCGCTTGGGGTCTGGAACGAACTGTGGTCCACCCAACTTTTTCACCCTCCGCCTTTCCAGCCATAGGCTTATGGGTCTTAGGATTTGGCCGGGTTACCGTTTTCTCGGCCGCCAGTGTCGGGGCATCCCCCCTCCTCCTCTTAGCTATCGCTCGGCTAGTCGGACTTACTTGCTCCGGATCCCCCTTCTCACGGGGGCGCTTTGGCGTTGCGACTGCGGCCGCGTAGCTCTTCGCCTGGGCAGGGGCTGTTCGCGAAGACGCCCCGGCTTTGCCTTGGTTGTCCACAGGAGGGCCGCCAACCTGCACCTCCTTGTCCACCTTCTCCGTCCGCCCTTCAGTCTGGACTGCCCTGTCGGCTTGCACCAGCTGTGGCACTCTCGCAGCCGTACCTGCGTCCTGCTCCTCGACGACCTGCAAGCAGACATCCCGGATTTTGGATGCCTTCCGCTTGATGTCGGCATGTACATTGTGCCTTGGCACAAGGAAAGCTATGAGTGCTTCAATGTGCCACTCCAGCACCGCCATTTTGCCTTTGGCAATGACCTCATCGGGAGGGATGACCGCCATTGCCGTCGGATCGGCCCTCATGCCCATCACTCGCTGAAGCTCACTGGTGTCTGCCAGTGTGTTTCTCCGCACCACCGTCTTTCTTATTACCGGAGGAGGGGTCCTCTGGATAGTAGACCTCCTGCCGAAGGGGTCCTTCATCGCACCGTCGTCTTTGTTTGTTTTGTTGGTATTGTTATTGTTACTATTCATTTATTGATTGGGTCCCCGCTCAGGACCGTTATCTTTGCTCGTAGTGCAGTCGCCTTAATGGTCCCATGGTTATCTTTGCCGCAGCAGGGAGGCCATGCGAGGGTTGACACAAGTCCTTATGGGCGCTTATGTTCAGAGCCAGACCAGCGCTAGTCGGGAATGTTACATCCGAGCCTGCACTGCCAATTTAATGGTGACGAGCATCGAGCGTTTCCTGAGACCTGCCATGGTTTTAACGGGACGGGGGCGATTGCGGCATTAAGCTACCAGCCATTTCTGTAAGATTTCACTCTTACTTACTGAGGTGGCAGCATACCGCAATCGTCAGCCCACAAGCATCAGCTTATTTCCTATGTTTCCGGTATGCCATAATCAAGGCCTTACCGGTCTCGGCCTTGATTTGAGGTACAACAGATCCCACGATGTCCCTTTGTGGTCCCACGATGGTCCCTCGCTGTTCCATCGTTGATCCCTCGTTGTCCCCCGTTGCCCAGACAGCCGCCCCATGAGGGGGTCATCGCTATCTCTGGGTGCGTTGCTCACTTCAGCTGGCCATCAGCGGGTGCTGGTGTGCCATTGCCCGGAGCCGCCACGTGGAGGCAGTGAGTCTTCTTGAGGGTGTCCCACACCAGGATCGCTCTAGCCCCTCCCAGTGAGGGGCAATTAGATGCTTTGCCTGACTGGTTCCCCCCTGACCCCTACATCATATGTACTAGGTGTGTCTGTATGTCAGTATGTAAGTGTATGTATGTCAATGCGTCGCATTACAGTTCACTGCAAGTATTGCTAACCGACGCACTTTGCAAGTAAATAACTATACACTACCAAACTTTGTGGCATTGGCCGACTTTAGTGTCTGCACCTTGCGGTCGTGACGATAGTGTTATACCACTACAATGGTTTAGAAAGAATGGCATGTATCAAAAGATTCTGATTTTTTACAAAGACTTGCATCATTCCTTGAATGGATGTCATATGGTTATGCATTATTTTAATAAAGTTCTTTAAAATACTCTCTTAGAAGTTATAAATTGGATTGTTCTGCATATTTGCTTCAGGTTGTGGTATATTTATTACAGCCTGAACATAACAATTTGACGGACTAGTTGGACTGAGATTTTGAGAGTATAAAGTTTATTTTTGCAGGAACAGTTAATTTACAAAAGCTTTTGGGGCAGTTAAACCTTTTAAAGATTTATTGATTGGACATCCTCTATAGTTAGCATTATGATTTTCATTCCAATTTCAGCACTTATTATAGTGTGGGTATGACTTCGCCTTGACGCATTCACTTGTGATATGTAGATCACCACAAATTACGCCTACGGTCGACAGGCTGCATTGGCGTTTAGTATGCACGTATTCCTATTCTGACACTGCATGGGACGCTTGAGTTTGTGAGGTTCCTCCAAACTAATGTGCCGATGCAAAAAATTACTCTATTGGTGAGGGAGAATTTCTCCCTTATTTAATGTTGAAAATCTTGTTCAACCTCAATTTCAAACATTGGTTGGGGTGTTGGTGTCCTAAGTTGGGGCCAGCGCCCTCTTGCTGCTGGTTATAGGCGGGGGCGTGGATGAAGAGCTGGTGGTTTCTAAAAAGGCACTTGCAACTGCCTAAGTGGGAAGCTATGTTATTTTCGTTTATTCTTCAAATCATAGAACTTAAATACTCTTTACAACTTGTTTTATTTGCTAAAGTAAACACTTTTCTGGTGTTCTAGTTACGCATTGGTGTCAGTTGGTCAAACCAACTGACCTACTCAATACAAGAATGTAGAAAGTGCATTCTATAGGGCAATCCCAACCCAAAAGCGGGACTGTAATACCTTAAAAGTTTACATAATAACTGAAACAATAATCAATGCACCATAAAAGTATGTGCATGAATATAACTTAAATGTTAACTATACCAAATGTGTAGTATCTGTAAAAGAGTGGGTGAGCCAACTACGTGCAGGTAGCTTGATTCTGATTCACAACATCCCTCCTCTCTTTCTAGAAGAAGATAGTGGAACTACCTTCTAGTGAATCGTTTACAACATGTTTATTGCACCATAAACAATTTGTGCATTTTACTAGAACTATAATACATACATTTTTTAAATTAACTATATTTTGGGTTCTATTATTGTCTTTTTCTCTTTTTAAATTTTGTGTTTTCTTTTTTTCTTTTATTTTTGCTTTATCTTTCTTTTTTCTTTTTTCTTTTTGTTCTTTTGTTCTATCTGTTTATTTTTGATTTCCCACTTTTTTATATATTGTGCCTCCGTTGACAAAATTACTAATTAGTTACAAATTTAGCTTATGATACACTATTATAAATCGTGTCTTTCTGGATGCGTTGTTGGAGTGAACTCCATCGACGAACTCTGGATAACCCTCGCTTCTTTCTGGAAGGGTATATGCAATATTATAGTCTGGCGATATGGCTCATCATGGTACTCCTTTAAAACCTCGTTTGTAGTGGCCTTCTTCTTGTATCTTATATAGAGTGTCCCATGAATGTAGGTGGTACTTCCTTTGCTTATAATATTCAGCTTGTAAAATGCGTTTGAAATACATGAGAGTTTACAATACTCTTCCGTTATTTACTTCCCCGCATTGTATATACGAGTATACGGTGAAAGTGTCTCTCTTGAGCTTAATATAATGGTTTTCATTTTTGTAGGCGGTGAAGTGTACATTATCGCTATTTCTCTGAAATTCATGTTTACTGAAGTAATCCAGGTAGTTATATCAGATATCAGTCTCCGTCGCTTCTTATAATATGTGTATCATATTTTACATATTCAATCTCTAGCTTGGACATATGAATATTGCAATGAATAAATTGATCTCTGTGGACCAAAATTTACCCTTAAGCTTTTGCCTAATTTTTTCAAGGATGTCAAATATTATAAAAATTGTGATGCAGTCTCAGAATGGTCTTTTAAAAAGTAAATTTGTGCAATGGAAAATGTGACACGGCAAGGGAACTTATTCTCATTGCTTGCCAATAAGTTAATCACCATGTGTCGAAATATCTTGGCCATGCGTTATTTACAAAAATTCCAGATTAGTCGCCATTCATCAGCAAGCCATCGAATAATACGTTGACCCTTTCGTATAGATGTCATGTTGTCTTCCGATATGTGCTCTTCCTGAAACTTCCTTCTTCCTGTCACAATCACAGAGCTGCATCCTTATAACCCATATATAAAGTTAATTTAAATAAGTCAATTTAAAAATTATATAAGTATTATAATTATAAATATACTATATATACATGCTGAAACGTGATTGCATACTGAAACGTGATTGCATGCTTTTAAGATCCAATCCTGAGTTTGAGGTTGTGTGCACCACCCTATGTATTTAAGCTTATACACAATCCATGCAGATGGTGTAAAGAATGTTCTCGAAAATAAAAACTTCCTTCGAGGTTAATCGAAGCATCAGTACTTCTATTGTGATTTTGTAACGTGATGAAATTAATTATTAAATAAAGTGCAAATTGTAATAAAGTAATCTTTTAGCCTAATATTAAGCAATAATTAGTTATTCTAATTTAACCAGCGATTGTTTGATTACTACATGATCCAGTGGTTCGAATCCGAGTACAGAGTGTTAGAATAAATTGTCAGAAGGGCAATTTCGTAACAGAATAAATGGTCAAGAGGGCAATTTCGTAACAATACATATTCATATTAGCATTATTTTTTGTTTTTTCTTTACATTTTTTTCATTATTAGTTTGATTACAAAAAATTTTAGTAATTTTGTTTTTGAACTTGAAAATTTACAGTAATTATAAATTAAAAATAAATTTTTTCTCTTAATTCGGCATACATTTTGTTCTCTTATTATGGCTATTCACGTATATCATGCGAATTTAATATGTCTTAATTTCCTAACAGTCAAAATTTTTAAAAAAAAAATAAAAGATATTTTAAATCATTATTTTATTTTCATACTTTTTCAAATAAATATTCATTTTTTTCTCCAAATGTGAGCAACTTCTGACATATGCGAGAAAAGTATAAATAAACCCGTTTATCTAAAGTATTGTCCATAGTATGACTAAGTCTATCATTGCATTTAATTCAATAATATTTTTTTAATTTACTTATAGCCAGGTATATATATATCCATAACCGAGTGTGTTACCGCCGAAATTTTAACAATAAATTATGACAAAACTTCCACTGCTCTGTTAACACCATTATATACCTTCTGCATTAAAAATGTAATATGTATAAATATATATGTAAAGAAAATAGGCGGCCAAAACGGGGAATTCAAACGGTAGGTCGATTTTGGCTGAATATTGGACAAAGGCGGACGTGTTTCTTAATAAGTTCACTTAAAAGAGAAAAATAGTAACTGTGTATAAAACTGAAGTGAAGAATAAAGCAAACATTTTAAGTGTACTAGAAAGGCCGTTCGTTTCAATTTTTATAAACTAAAATCAGAAGAAACAGAGTCTATTCTACTACATGCTGTAACTTGCTCTTATATAACTATCCTAACCTTCCAGGCACTCCCTCGCAACTAGTCTAACCTACAACTAGTACTAGTACTACCCATTTGATTTTCTTTTCTTCCACTATATTTTCCAATTAATTCTCACACTTCCAATAGCCGTATCTTCATATGTCATACTTTAATTGTTTCCAAAACTCTTTTCCCACGACAATTAAATATACTCTTCTTTCTAAAATAAGAATTTGCAATTTCACACAACCTGTACTCTAATTTCTAAAAGAACAAAAAATATTAAAACACATGCATATGTACCCTGCTGTAGTATGTATATATCTGCAAATTCCAAATCTTTCATCATATGTCCCTATGTACTTTCTTATACGTACATACTCAAACCTGTTTTTCCGTATACTTATTTATTTAAATGTACGTTCGTACATTCATTCTGTATATTAAAAATATATATACTCGTATACTTACTTCTCCAAATGTTTCCGTAGCTTGCGTCTTCAAGCTCGTATCTCGTGCCAGAAATAATGCTTGCGCTTCATATTTTCATGCAATAATTGCCGCAGGAATGTGCCCATGCATTGCTGCCGTCCACCATTGATTCCAATTCGAGCCGTCTTCCTTGGCGAAACTGCGTAAGTACTCGGCCAGAGGTCTATGACCATGCTCCAATGAGTCATTCGCCTGTGGATGATACGGTATTATGTGTAATTTCTTGATTCCCAGCATTTTGCAAGTCTCTGAGAATAATTTCGATACAAGATTTGAACCATTGTCGGCTATCAGTTCTTCACATAGCGTTTAACATCTTTGAGCATACTTTCCAGTCGTATACTCTCCTAATCTTTTCGAACATTTTCCAGGATCCCTGATGCCCACCGAGAGGTGAGTCATGAAATCTTCGTAGCACGCTCAGAATGTCCTTATCGTTTTCTAGCCAGCTGATTGGTCGCTTGTCGGTTTTGTCATGTTCCATTTCTTTTTCTGTCACACTTGTCTTTTCTTCCTGGAGACCGCACCCGGAATTTTCCTCGTCGGCTATTGTCTTTCCTCTAGTCTGCACCAATGATATCTTCTGTTCCTGCGGTACTCTGCTGAGCGCATCCGCATTTAGATTCTTTTTCCCCAGTTTATGTATGATTTCAAAATCATACTCAGACAATTTGTGTCTGAACCTGGATAGTCTAGAGGTTTGGCCGTGCTTCTCAACGGCTGGTGACCGGTATATATTTTAGAGAGCGTCCTAGCAGATATGGCCCGAAATTCTTCGTAGCCCAAACAATGGCAAGAAATGCTTTCTCGATCGTGGAGTATCTCTTCACCGTATCGCTATGCTTGCGAATGCTATTGATCGGTTATTTCCGACTTCCCCTTGCGACAAAACCGCCCCAATGCTTCATTGCTAGCATCAGTGGTCAACAAAAAGGTTTGCGCAAAATCGTGGTATGCCAAAATCGGCGGTGAAAAAATTATTTCTTTTAGTTGTTGGAACGCCCTTTGAGAGCTTTCTGTCCATTCAAACTTTGCTTCCTTTCGTAATAGTCTGTTTATCGGCAATGCTATTCCCGCTAGGCCCTCCACGAAATTTCTATAATAGTTCACTAGTCCTAGGAATGCTTGCACTTCCTTTCTATTTCTCAGTATTGCTAAACTTTTTACGCAAGGTGGAAACCTTCTGGTCAGGCAGTGCTCCTGCCTCTGAGAAACGATGGCCTAAATGAACCACCTCTCTTCGCAAAAATTTACACCTTTCCGTGTTCACTTGTGTTCTCGTAACTTCTCGAGCACCTTGCACAAGCGTTGCGAATGCTACTACAAATTCTTCCCACAGATTACACTATCATCGAGATACACAAAACAATCTAACCCTTGTAAGCATATGATTCATTAACCGTTGGAAGATAGCCGGTGTTCCTGTCAAACCAAACGGCATTCAATTAAACTCATAATACCCTAAACTGGTGCTAAATGCGATATTTTGCTTATCTTGAGTATCCACCAGAACTTGGTGGCAGGCACTTGCTAAATCAAGTGTAGAAATATATCTATTATGGTCCAATCGGTCCAGGATATCTTCAATACGTAGGATTGGAAACACTTGTTTAATAGTGGCGTCATTCAATTTCCTAAAATCGACAATCTATTCTCCATTTCTTTTGCTCTTAAGTGCCTGCCTTCTTCGGTACCAATATAATTAGTGAATCCCACGGCGAGGTACTCGGTGTGATAATGTTGTCCTTTAACAGTCCTTGGACTTGTCTGTTTAGTTCTTCTTTATGTGCTTGTGGCAGTCTATACTGCTTTTGGTTTATTGGGGGTTGATCCTTTCTAGTAGGTGTTTTATGTTCAACGTCTTGTGTGTACGTCAGCTGGTCTCCTTCAATCAAAAGTATGTCATGATACGACGCAAAAATTGTCTCTATTGAGTTCTTCTCCTCCAAATTCATGTTTGGATCTAACTTTAGTGACTAATACTTTCACCATTCTTTTTCTTACGTCTGACTGGCGAACCTTATTAACCGATTCCAAACTCGGCTTTTTAAACTTATCACAACTCATATACCTAGGCATAAAGTCGACGTGTGTTATGGTCTCTGCCATGAATACATCCTCCGTCAGCTGCTGTTTGTTTAAAACAACCGTCGGAAATTGCGTGCTTACATGGAATGTAACTAATCTTGTCGATCTTGCCCTAACAGCTTCCGAACTATTCTTAACCCTATTCACGTTTCCTTTCTGCTATGACTTAAATGGAAGAGAAAGGATCCTATTCTTATTCCAATCATAAAACTTATATATAACTGTTTCTCCAGCGCATTCAGTATGGTGCTGTCCCAAGGATTATCGCGCCCAATTATCCCATCTGCCGAGACACCTTCCTTATCTAATTCCACTGCGTGCATTCTAAAACTCATATCCATAACCTCGCTGTGATTTACCCTAACTGAACCTAGTGTCCTGATCCATGCATCAAACGCTCCGATAACTGTACTTACGTTCGTCTGACTAATCCCCAGCCATTTCCATAAAATACTAGATTTTAATAGGCTGGTGTCCGCCCCTGAATCTACCAAAAGCTTTCCACCAGCTGCCTCTTTGCAGGGTATCTCGATGAATGTATATCCCATCCTGCATCCCAACATGAATGCGTATCTACTTCCTAACTCTTCAAACTTTCTCCTCCATGCACCCCAGTTATCCTTGACGATTCAATATTCCTAAAAATTATCATGAGTATCCTAACTATAAACTCCGGTACCGCGTTCGCGGCGATTGGCCTATACTTTCTAACCGTATTAAAACTTAACCTAAATACTAGAATCATAACAGTAACTCAAACCAAAACACAATCAAAAATGTCTTGCTTCTCCGTATCTTGAACCATAGTTCTTACATAACTCGGTACATGGTATTGGAAAGCCTCCTGCTACTCCTTCTCCTAGAATGTAGTTCTTACATTACTGGTTACGCGTACTTTTGGCCTTATTCTTTTTTTCTTTCAACCCCTGTGTGGTGTTGCTCCTCCTCGTCTCATTTTCGGAACTCTAATTCGGACGTTGCTGATTACCCCCAGTGCTGAAGGGACTTCTTCCTTGGTTAATTCCTTCTGTTGAATTAACTCGGGGTCTACTGAAGTTACCCCCGCTGTCCCTTCTGGGCGGTTCCGGGCGCCTTTTAGCTGACTGCCTCCTACTCTGATTCCATTTTGTGTCTCCTTGGCACTGTCTACTTGCCTCATGAACATATGTTTGGCATTCCGAACAGTAGGGTATATTTGTCCGTGACATGCCCTGGCATATGGTAGAATGAGCTTATAGGACTTCTTTGTTGAAATCTCCTGTCCGAATTTACTGGGTATATATCTCTGTTATAGCAGATATCTGTGTTATATGCGGAAGTGAACATGTCCTGGCTGTTTCCCACTGCATGTACTTTGCCAAAACCAGACGTACTCTGCTCCACCAGGAATTGTGCCAAAGCAGCTTCTTGTGCTAGCTCCTCCAAAGTTCTTGTTCTGCTTTTCAGCATATCAATCTTTAGAGCGGGATTGCGGAGACCCACCACGAAAGTTATTAACAACGACTTGCCAACTTCGTATAATATTGCTATATCTTCAATGCCATTGTACTTATTTCTTATTATTTCCTGGGCCATCATCTGAAGTGACCCTAAACGCCCAGCAAAGGTCCTGTATGTTTTCACTTGTCAGCTCCTCCCCGTTTCTGATTTCTTGGGTTACGTCTTCCAGAGTTCTCCTATTTAAATAAATTCTCGTTAGGAGCCCGTAAAGCTCATCCGAACTGCCGAATTCCTTTAGCAGCACAAGGTTGTATGTGTCTCCGAACAACCTCTGCTACACAGAGTCAAAGAAATCCTGTAACTCATTTGGCCTGATGCTCCTAGTTCACACCTCTGAATGAACCTACTAACTTTTGACCGTAAGTCTTCTGACGCAGTACCAGTGAACACGGGTACTAGCTTGGCCACTGTTTTCGGAATCTCTCCTATACCCATCTTTTCTATACTGCTCGTTTGCGATTCTTTTCAAAATTAAGGTCCAACATCAAATTTTCCTTATCTACTGCTTCCTGAGCCTTCCATGATTCTTTAAATTTATTTGATAATTGCATGGAATGCAACTTCATAAAACCATAATCTCATTGTGTCTACGCAGTTTTTTCTACAATACATATTTCTACAAAAAAAATGCACTTCAACTCAAAAAAATTTTATTTTATGCTGGTTTCAAAAAAAAGTACCAATATTATCAGACTTCTAAATCTCATGATTCGACCATGACAAATTTATTAAACAAAATTCCACCGTAAATTCTATCTTTATATATATTTTTCCTTTACGTGTTTTCCATTACAAGTAACACTTCCGCTATCTACCAGCGTTCATTAATTCCTTCCATCAATGCAAATTGGTCCTTGACTTCCTCACAGATCCTCCTTGATTTCCTCACATACATCCTGACATGTTCGCCCAACTGCAATTATCCTTTCACTGTCTTTAATGCTCCCAAAAATCAATATAAAATGGCTATATTTTCCACAAAACCCGAATTTGGCCTTACAGTCAAAAGTGGCATGATTCAATTCCGGTCATTGGAATACATATTAAAAAAATTAACCCTTTATAAGCCAAATCAATTCATTAACTCCAAAAGTTTAATAAAAAAAGTCAACATGCTCCTTTGATCCTTACTGATTTCTTCTCTCTAATAATTTCTTCGAACTTTTCCCCGCTTATCTCCACCAAATGAAAATTTAAAATATGCATTAGTTAAGCACTTACGCGCCAATTGTAGCTTCGGTACTACACACACTTTGATACCACAATTTGTGCATTTTTAAATTCACCAAATTTTGTGTTCTATTATTGTCTTTTTCTCTTCTTAAATTTTGTGTTCTTTTTTTTTCTTTTATTTTTGTTTTATCTTTCTTTTTTCTTTTTTCTTTTTGTTCTTTTGTTCTATCTGTTTATTTTTGATTTCCCACTTTTTTTTATATATTGTGCCTCCATTGACAAAATTACAAATTAATTACAAATTTAGCTTATGATACACTATTATAAATCGTGTCTTTCTGGATGCGTTGTTGGAGTGAACTCCATCGACGAACTCTGGATAACCCTCGCTTCTTTCTGGAACGGTATATGCAATATTCTAGTCTGGCGATATGGCTCATCATGGTACTCCTTTAAAACCTCGTTTGTAGTGCCCTTCTTCTTGTATCTTATATAGAGTGTCCCATGAATGTAGGTGGTACTTCCTTTGCTTATAATATTCAGCTTGTAAAATGCGTTTGAAATACATGAGAGTTTACAATACTCTTCCGTTATTTACTTCCCCGCATTGTATATACGAGTATACGGTGAAAGTGTCTCTCTTGAGCTTTATATAATGGTTTTCATTTTTGTAAGCGGTGAAGTGTACATTATCGCTATTTCTCTGAAATTCATGTTTACTGAAGTAATCCAGGTAGTTATATCAGATATCAGTCTCCGTCGCTTCTTATAATATGTGTATCATATTTTACATATTCAATCTCTAGTTTGGACATATGAATATTGCAATGAATAAATTGATCTCTGTGGACCAAAATTTATTACCCTTAAGCTATTGCCTAATTTTTTCAAGGATGTCAAATATTATAAAAATTGTGATGCAGTCTCAGAATGGTCTTTTAAAAAGTAAATTTGTGCAATGGAAAATGTGACACGGCAAGGGAACTTATTCTCATTGCTTGCCAATAAGTTAATCACCATGTGTCGAAATATCTTGGCCATGCGTTATTTACAAAAATTCCAGATTAGTCGCCATTCATCAGCAAGCCATCGAATAATACGTTGACCCTTTCGTATAGATGTCATGTTGTCTTCCGATATGTGCTCTTCCTGAAACTTCCTTCTTCCTGTCTTAAGGCGATGCACATAATTATTGTCTAATATACAAACAATTATTATTAATAAAATAATTTAGTTTAATTTAACTTACATTCTTAGTCTTATTTTAAGTAATTTTTGTTATATATAATTCATTGTTATTCGGATACTTCTTGACGCATTTAAAAGACCCTGTCTTATATGTGAACGCTTTAAAATAAATAAATAAATAATTAATAATAATTACACATAATTATTACATTGTGTCAGAAGCTATTGAAACCAGGTTAAAAAATAAAATCTGTGGAAATCGAAAACAAACTGATTTTAGCAATTGTGTTACACATTGTGAAACACACACGTGTATACAAAGCGGAAAATCGAAATCATCGAGAAAATCTGGATAATCATTGGACATCGGATAACATAAAGTAATCATCATCGGCAATTGAACATTAGAAAACTTAGTTTTGGAAATATTTTGGAAAAATTTTGATTAAAATGGCATCAAATGACCTTAGCTGGAAACGCATATGCATCATGTATATGATTGCGATCGGAAAAAATTAAGAAAGTGAATCAAAAACATTGTGACATTTTTATGGTTGATCCGTTCACATGCAATGGCAATATACAACACACTATTTCCAAATGACGGCACAACAGCGGGACTTCTTGGAAATCAAATTACTGATAATGCTGCGACGTCAGATGAAAATCAACGAGCATTGGAGCAAGTTTTGGTGGCTTTCGATAGATACTGCATTCATCGAAAAAACGGAACAATATAATCAAACAAACTCAACACCATTGTTCAAAAGGAAAAACAGTTGTTTGGTGATTTTGAAACAGATTTATGTGAACAAATTCAGTTTTGTGACTTCAATTGTGTGTGTGGCGTGTCATACGATAAAAGAATGCTGGAAGACCGAATAGTTATTGATGTTCATGACAAAAGTTGCAGCTGAAACTACTTGATGGTCGAAATGAATCACTACAAAATGTCATTGAGGTGTCCAAAACATGTGAAGCAGCCAATGCAAATAAAGTGCTGTTGGATAAAAGCGTCGGTCATTCACAAATTGACAGCATAGGTTCGGAATCAATCAATGGAATTGCTCGTCGGTGCTACAACTGTGGTGAGGATTTTTCACCATCCCATTTACGAACGTGTAAGGCCCATAACGCTACTTGCCGGGGATGTGGAAAATAAGGACATTTCCAGAAATTCTGAAAATTAAAGGAAAACGAATGGAACACAAAGCGGGAATCAAAAGTCGGACAACAACAACAGCAAAGGAAAGTCAACGGTACAATCGCTCCATTGGAATGAGTGGGAACTAAATTTTTTAAACTTGTTGATGGGATTGCGCGTAAATTTAGTGATGATAAAGGTATCTATAGAATAAATTCAAACAATTTCAAACAAAGCAAGAGGCGATGGACAAAAATTTATCAAATAGGAAATCAATCAATCTCATTCAAACTTGACACTGGATCAGACGTGAATTGCAGTCCTATTAATGTAAACAAAACGCTAAACAATCGATTGGATTAAGATAAAGACTTCAGAAATATTCCTATTTTTTATTACAATGGCAATAAAGTAAAAATTTTTGGAATCAGAAAATTGAAATGTTATGATTTGAATGAGAAATTTTAGAAGTGCTCTCACTTTTTTGTTGTTGACAACGATCATGAACCATAATTAGGTCTAGAGACATGCATTGAATTTGGACTTATCGAATGTAAGTTCAGTCGCTTGCTTCCCACAAACGGCCGATGATTTTTTGGAAAACAATAGTGATGTTTTTGTGAAGTTGGAAAATTTCCGGACACTTTTCCAATTAAATTAAAGGAAAATTCCAAACCGTCTTTACACTAAAAAAAAAGTATTCCATTGAGTTTATTGGACAAATTAAAGAAGGAAATTAACAAAATGGTTGAAGGTACCACCATTTCCTCTGTTAATTATCCAACAGACTAGGTAAGCAATTTAAAAATCAGTTGTCAATCATCTCTCATCGTGTGCGGTTCTCAATTTTTTCTCTGTGCGCTAGTATCACAACAAACTTTACTTATTAAATTTCGCTTTGAATATACACGTGCTACGGTTCTTTATATTTCGATTTCTTTCCTGCTACTGTGCATTTTTATCAAGTACTAAGACTGAGAAACTTCTCCGACTTGGAACGCCAATATGACTATCTCCTCTGGTGGTAACTATTTTTCCGCTCCCAAAAGCAAAAAGAACAACACTAACTACCATGCATTTAACCTTAACAATAGCTACGATGTTCCTTCTATAGGAAGAACCTCCACAGCAAAGAAAAACTGACCTAAATTTCTTTTAATTAAAAGTGAAAACGCCGATAAGCCCCTGAAACAACAATATTGTTTTGGTCTCGGTAACACGCGGTAACACCGCAAAAAATAGCATACACATGAAAAAAAATAAATATATATATATATATATATATATATATATATATATATATATATTTATATATATATATATATATATATATATTTGTATATATATATATATATATATATATATATTTGTATATATATATATATATATATATATATATATATATATATATATATATATATATATATATATATATATATATTTATAGATATATATATATATATATATATATATATATATATATATATATATATATATTTGTATATATATATATATATATATATATATATATATATATATATATATATATATATATATATATATATATATATATATATATATATATATATTAGTCCTCTTTAATTTTCCCAAATGATGTTCTCCACTATATTTACCATTTAATTCTCACCCCATAGCCGTTCCTACATATGTTATACTTTACTTCTTAGAACACTCATCAACGTATTGTCTGCACAATTATGTTGATACCACTGATGAGAATGGGAAAATAGGAGAATGGTTTATGTCGCCAAAATATTGCAACTATTGCTGCCGATTCACTCATTGTAATACAACTATTACTGTGAACGCACCCATCTATTAAGTTGAAAGCTGATACTTGTTATAGAGTCAGTTGACCATCAACATTAAGGCGATGCACATAACTATTTTCTAATATAAAAACAAATATTATTAAAAAAATAAGTTAATTTAATTAATAATAATTATATCCATCTATTATAACCACCCTACATCTCACATCTTTGCCACAGGAATACCAAAGAAGAATAAGAATAGACATTCAATATGGGCCTCTTTATACCCTTTATCTTTAAGCACCGTTAGAGCTATCTTAATGAAATTTTGCAAAAGTATAATCTGGACAAAGATACAGAACCAGATTGCTATATGGGCCGATTTGGACAAAAACCACGCCTACCTCCCATAAAAGGAACTTTTTTCACCTTTTTTAAAAAAATATAACTTCGGACCAATTGACGGAATCGTGACATTATTTGGCAGATATGAGAATGTGGGTCCTACTAAACACTGTGCAAAAATGGGCGGTATATAATAACTGCCATGCCCACTATTAACAAATATTCATAGCTTAAGATCTTGTAGAGATTTACGGACGCAATTTTACGCGAAGGAACATGTGGACATTATAAAGCTATCTGCAAGAATTGAGGGTGATCAGAGAAAAGACACGCCCACTTTTGATATAAGGAACTTTCGGGTCTAAAATGAAATTTAGCCTACCTATGCTCGTATTGATGCCAGCGGAATAAAAATTTGCAAAAATATACATGGGGTCCATAATAGTGTGTGTGCAGAATATGGAGATCATAATACAACTGCCACGTCCACAATTAACCAAAAATCATTACTGTGTTCCTATAAAAGATTTATCAACGAAATTTCACAGGAATGTTGCGGATACTAACATTAAACACCACAAAAAAATTGGCGTGTTATTTCTACAATCACGCCAACTATTCACATATTATTATAACTTATTATTATACAATATTTTTGGACAAAATTTTACATTAGTACGTATATGGACCCTACAAATCCATATACCAAATTCGGGGTCGATCAAATGAAGGATACGCCTCCCTCCCATATAATGAACTTTGGTTACCCCACTTAAAGACAATTACCCTATCTATGGTTCTAGTGATGATATATAAAAACAAATTATTAGTTGTATACACTGGGTCTTTGCTAGCATGCATTCCGAATATGGGCAGATTATAACTACTGCCACACCCTCAATTAACCAACAATCCTTACAAGGTTCCTATTAAAGATTTCTCAACTAAATTTCACACGAATGTTGCGGGTACTATTATTAAACACCACACAAAAAATGGGCGTGTTATTTCTAGAGCCACTACCAATATTGACATATTATTATAACTTGCGACCTATACAATAATTTTGGACGAAATTTTATATTAGTGGTTATATTGACACTACAAAGCCATACACAATAAAAGGGGTCGATATAATCATTTTAAGGTACCCTACCAAAAATTACCGTTAGTATGCTCCTAATGATGATTGATGAAGAAAATATCCCCATTGTTGAACTTGCACGCACAAGAGGTAAAGGGTATTTCGAAGTCGGTCTAACCCGACTTCGGACTTCTGTACTCGTTTATTTAAGGTTTCAACCATTTTTTTTGGTCACACGTATAGTGTATGTGAATTTATTGTTTTTATTGTACACCATATGTGGGTTGCTATGTTTGTGTAAAGTGGTGAATAAAAAATAGCTGGTTTTGTTTACAATTTTGTGTTGGTCTAATATCAAGAACATATTTTAATGAAAATATTATTTCGTATCGTAGAAAATATTATTAGTAGTGTTACAAACAGTGGATGTGTCAAAGCAACGCACTCAATTATATTATTTCGAAGCATTGGGATCTCTAGACTATGAAAATAAACAAAAAACCAAAAATACAGTACATTAAAAAAGTGTATTTAATATATTGTTGAATTCTTAATTATTCTTAATATTTTCAAAATATTTGCTAATTGAATGGCAGTTATGGAAGATGACGTAGGCAAAAAGCATGAGATATATTCAGCTTGTATAGAAAAGAGAAAACTATTTGAAACAAATAACAAGTTTTATTAAAGTAAATAATTTTAGTGTAACGCACCACCCAAGTGGGTATGCAGTGGTGCGTTACAGAGTAAATTTTTCATTTGGATAAATATAAAATAATATTGTATTTTCTTTCTGTATATATAATTATAATTACCAATTAGCGGTGTGTTAAAAACATTTGTCGTATAAATTATATGAGCATTTGCATTGTTCTCATAAGAGTTCTTTAAAATTTACCACCATTTACAAACAGCTGGTGAATCCTAATGTAAAAATTACTTTAGAAAAAAAAGAAAGTAGAATCGGGAAATTTTTTTCTTTATTTTCTTAATGAATTGTTTACGTTAGAGAGTGTATATTAATTTATTTCATTTCTTTAAAACACTTAAATCCGTTTTGAAGGCAAATCCTATGTCATTACTTCGGCTTTGGCCATGACGATCCGCAATGAAAATGGCTATTTGAACGGGCTTAGTCACTGCGACAAAGTGGAGATAAGAAAACTGCGGACAAATCGATTATTTTATATATGTATATATAAGACATGTTTTATGTATGTTAGGTACAACTTTATGTAAGAATAAACTCAATTCAAGGGGCGTTCATGAACCGTTAGTACAGTTAAATTCCCACATATTTCTTAAAATTCCGCTAAATTGATTATCTCGCAAGAAATAATGCGCTATATTTTTTTATTTCTCATTGCAAAAACTTAAACTTTATTTGTGAGCATTAATAAGACCATATTCTTATGTAATAATTTCTTCAAAAAATAAATGATTAAAAGCTTTGAAATCTTACAAAAGTACCAATTTTTGCATCTCTGATGTGTGTGGTGAAGTATGGGGAGTTGACTTGACGAATAAGTGAGCAAAGGGACACTAAAGAATTAGAATTTGGAGCAGAGGGAGGCGAAGATTGCCGGTGAAGAAAGAATTAAACCGTTTTACAGAATTCTCACAAATAACAACAGTTTCAATAATCTTAGAAAATATTCAAAATAAGTAAAAAGTAAAAAGTAAGCAGCTAAACGAATTAAGTTAACGGCTTTATGATTTTAATTAAATAGAGGTAGTATTTCTTTCTTAAATAATGACGAAAACAATTTTGTAGTTTATCAAATTAATTTTTTTACTTAAACACAACTGCAATATTTCGACTTGTGGATCTTGAGGGTTCATTGACAATGAGAAATTATTAAGTTGAGTGAATTGAGGAATTACGATAGTTCGAGTTAAAGGGTGGTGCACTGTATTTTTACCACCACATACATCAATTTACCTCCAACCACTAGCAGAGCTCGCAGAAACACATTCATAGCAACTGTCTATTCTATATGTTCCTTGGCGATACCCTCACAATTGTCCATATCATCAATAATTGCACATTCATCAGTAGAATACAAATCAACGCATATCGGAAAATCTTACTCCAACACTTAATAAAAAATGTAAATTGAGGAAATATTAGAATAACCATAAATATATAAAAAAAAAACAATTTTTACTATCTAATTTAATTACAATAGATTAAATAATTAGGCCTGAAAACTGTAGTATTTAGTGCCTCTGTAAGTTTATTTAGATAATTAATTATATAAAAAAATGTATATAAATAAGTAAATAAATAAATTTACAAATAGTGGAAACAGAGAGCTGTGTATATGCCTTGATCCAAAGCCACTTAATCAATGAATTCAGGGGAAAATTTATTATTTACAAAAATTGAAGACTTTACCTTAAAACTTACAAATAAATCCGTTTTTTCGGTAGTAGATTTGAGCAGTGGTTTTTGGCATATGAAATTAGATAAAACCAGCGCTGATTTGACAACATTCATGACCCCATAAATTAAATCAAGCTCCATTTGGTCTGATTGATATCCATGATCTGTTCAACAGATAGCTGGCTTCGTCTCCCAGTTCGCCTCCCCCTCTTGTCGTTGCAGTTGGCGTTACTCAATGGAACGTCAAGCCACCGGCAAGAGTGGAGCACATTAACTCAACACAAAAGCTAGACCACAAAATGCTAGACCACAAAATCACGATACACCACACACAAGGAAATTTTAATTCACTTTTTTTTAATTAGGCGCCATTAATGTTACCAACAACCATAACTATGATGCAGTGTGGTGGCCGCGGCTAGCTCACAGCAACGGTGTTGGTCCTCAACCCGCCACACTGCATCGGGCGGGGCAACACTATAGAACAAAAATTAACATCCCACTCACCATTTTTTCTCTTTTCTTCTCTTCCTCGACAACAAGCGAGCCCGCCACATAATCACCGCCTTAGCCTAACATATTAATATATCTAAACATTGTACTTTACTACTTAAATAGATAATATATACTTACGACTACTTAATTTTTTTAATTGGACTTATATTTCTCACGATGGGGCGGTCTCTTTCTTTTATTTGCACCCAATAAAGAATATTGTTGTACCACTCACCAAAATTTTGCCTCTTTAGTCTTTTTTAAACAAAAACGAATTTGAAATCATCTCCTTGAAAATTTTTCTGACTCTTTGATCAATTCCACATTTTATTGTAAAAACATAATTTCACTTATAGGAAATATTTCACTTTTGTTGCATGTCTGCAGTTTATCTTTTACGAAGCGCACCATATAAATCTTTGTTTAAATTTAAGTTTCAATTTAACTCTCCTTCTCATATCACAACTATATCTTCATTTCTGTAATATTTTCTCCCGCTCCGAACATATAACCGACAAAAAATTCAAATTTAACAGAACCGTTTTTTTCCTACCACCGCCCTAAATGACTTTTAGCTTTTCTCAAAAACCCCGTTCCTTCTTCAATTCCTTGGCCTCCTCCGCTATTCCATCATTGACCATTTCAGCGGTCAAACCGGTCAGGCAACTCACTTTTCAATTCTGACTAGTCTGAGGCAGCGCCATCTCTACCTCATAATCGTCACTAGGTTCTTTGACTGGCCGCATTCACTAGAAAAGCGGACAAGGAGAAACAAAAAAAAGGAAAGAAGCAAAATAAAAAAACCAACATAGACGGTGGCGGCTAAATAAACGATCGCAACAGTTTATAATCGATACTCTGCTAAAAACCCAAATTTACAAACGCTATAGAAAACTAAAGGAGTCTATGGCTTGCAATCGCCTAACTAAGTTGACAGACATTTAGGGAGACTTAAAATTCAACTGTGGTATCCGTAATTAAGCTAGCAAAAATAAATAAAACTGAACTGTGTTATCTGTAGTTAAGCTTCTAAATAATAAATAGATATAAAACTTAAATCTACGTAAACAAGTTTTTGACTTCTTTAGATATTTTCGTTACATAATTGGTTGGATAATACTGTTATAGGACCAGTATACCATTTTCGGTCTCATTCCCCATATTTTAAGATAAAACCTTTAGCATGCATATGTTTCGCGAATGTCTTTATTGATTATACTGTTCTGATGTGAATGCCACGATCACTCCAAGATGTTTTACCTCATCCGAGAAGTGTGTTTTTTTGCCTTCTATTGAAGTTCCGTTAAGATATACGTGCCTTCTTCAAGTGAATGTTATAAATGCAATTTTCATTGGATTGACGGATAGTCCCTTGTCCCACCAAATTTGATGTTGGGTAAGGCTTTTTGCATTGGACTCGATATTGTGAAGTCTTCCTAGCCTGTATATGATGACATCAGCCGTATATCTTAGGGTTTCGAAATCGAAGGTGTTCTGCTTAATAAATAGTACAACGATTACCAGAGTTCACAGCAGACGAGATAGTTCACTACCTTCCTGCCAAACCCTAGTATATATAATATTCTGTTTTTGACCTCCAATTTCAATGTTTATCACCTAGATTTCCAACATGGATATTATGGTCGAAGTGAATATTGGACTTATATTTTTCGTGATCACTGCTTATTTGATTGCTGAATATGTCGTCAAATTGGCTTTTAATATCGATAAAAGCTAATGATGCAATATTTTTTGCATCTAAAACTCGTTCGTTTATATTAGAAACGTTGAGAGGGCAGATACTAATATATCCATTCTTTGATGTAACAGACATGGTCCCGGAGATTTGTAGGAACATAAGGAGAATAAAGTCTATCGTAACTTTTGTCTCTACCATTGGCGATAGGTTGGGTGACTGCCACAGCTGGGACCTCCTCTACAAATATAGGAAGTGAGTTTCCAGTAAAAGCTTTCTGGGTATCGGTGTATTGCCCGGTGTATTCCGAGGTATCGGTGTATTGCCTATCCGTTTTATGAGAGTGTTAATTCCAGTGTGAGGGTGTTTCTATGCATTCACGCTTGGGGTGGACTAAATATGTTATCGCAGTTCTCCCTCCATTTGGTCCTTCTTGACCTTCGCAGCTTTTGTTGTGTTCAGTAAGAGCTGTCTTATATGAGGCCTAATCTCGTAGCCTTCTTGAATAATTTCGTAACTTTCCTCCATAAATCGCCCAACTATCTAATCTACCATGGGATGCATTCCGTGTACTACGCATTGTGAGCGGATAGTTTTCCTGATCAGTTAGAGAAATATTAGAATGGAGGCTTGGGCCATCGATTTCAGCTCGTGAATAGTTTGTGTAGCAACTCATTCTTGGAATAGAAATAGCATTCGACTATTAATAGACTTGTATGTGGTCCAAAGGAAAATCTTCGAAACGATAAACTAAAAAAAAAAACAAATTTTTAACGAAATGCATGATGTTTGGTTCCATGTGACAATATATTTTTGTGAGCAAGTTGCGGAAATTTAAAAAGGTATATAGAATAATTGAAGATAATTATACAAAATATTTTAATGGAAGGGGAACAATTCTGACGAAGGAACAATTATTTCCGGATCAACGTTGTCGTATTGGCCAACAGTATGGCCCGGAGCAGCAGTTTTTACAAGATATTGACTACCACAGCTCTATATCTGGCTTCAATGTTAATGGATAAGTTTTTATTGATAAGTTTATATTTATCAACTTTGGCGTGCTAAAAATATTAGGATAATATCGTAAAGGCTTCGTTTGCATATATTTGCATATATTTGAGTGTATAAAGATACGAATCAGCATGAAATGGCAACAGAGTCGATATTTCACTTATATAGATGGTATATATTTTATAGATGGTATATATTTTATTTATAAGTTATTACTGCAATAAACCAATTGTGGATTAAAGCCAACCACCAATTTGGTCTGATATCGGCAAAAAGAAAGGCGGGCCTGCAATTGCAGATATATGATGAGTGTAACGTATGGCTGAGAATAGCATTTTTCTCTGCGTTTTATTCAGAGAAAAAAGAGAATGGAAATGTAAACGTCCAACAGCATAGCGTCGAAATAAAGCACACGAACTGGTGTATATGAGTTCACCAAATATTCCAAGCAGAAAATCCGGACAAATTAAATGTAAAAATATACAATACAAATAGTTTTGGGTCTCTGAGTATCATAACATATGTTCGAAAGGACCCTTAACCCTGCATTGCAGAAATTGATCGGTGTCAGTCGCTTAAGCCAACTGACCTACTGATTGCAAGAAAGCTGTAACTGCATTTCATTGCTAATGCCAATCCAAAAGCGGAACTGTAATACCTTAAAAGTTTACATAATAATTGCTATAATAATTAACGCACCCGAAAAGTATGTGCGTGAATTTACCATAATTTAAATGTTAACTACACCAGTTGTGTAGAATCTATTAGGAGTTGATGCTGTGAGACAACTACACGTAGGTAGCTTGATTTTGATAACATTCCTCCGCTGTTTCTAGAAGAAGGTAGTGCAAAGATTCTCCTTGTACAGTAAAAGATTTTGTGCACTTAATAATCCTATAATACATACCTTTTTTAAGATCGCCATATTTTGGGTTTATTCAATTTTTGGTTTCGTTTTGTTCTTTTTATATGTTTTTATTTTTTGTAATCTTTAGTTTATTTAAATTTTTATATTTTTGTTTTCTTTTGTTTTCTATTGTATTTATTTATATCTGTATATTTTTATATCTGGCTCTTACCTACTGATGTATATACAAACAAAATTACAAACAAATTACAAATTTAAATTATGCTATGCTACTCTATACTGCGATCTCTGCTGCCTGCTGGTTCTGTTGATGCCCGTCGTTGTTGGGGTGAAGTCCATAGGCGAACTCTGAATTGCCCTCCCTTCTTTCTGAGACGGTACGTGTAATATTCTAGGCTGGCTAGCACAGATGTCAGTGGTACTGTGTCTACATTGTATACATCTCGTCAAAATGCGTTCGAAATGCCTGAGAAATTTGGAATAACCCTCTATTATCTACTTCGCCTCATTCACAACAAGAGCATCGTTATCTTTTACAACAGTAAAAAGATGAGCAGACTGCATAATTGTGAGTGAAAGCGACGAAGTTAGAATTAGCTAGTTAAGGTTTTCACTTGTAAAACAGGTGTGGAAGAAGACACATGAATAAAGAAAAATAAATGAAAACATATAATTGGCGCCCAACGTGATATAAGCCTACGGAATAAAAGTACCGATCAATTCGCAGAAAGCACATTACCAAATGAAAGTCGTTCATTTGGAGAGGCTTTCTCCTTATAAAGGTTGCAGTACTATCCTTGTTCGGGACGAACAAGATTAAGCGGAGGGCAGTGAAACGTGATTGCATATCAGTGAAACGGGAATGCATACTTTTACGATCCCATCTGGAGTTCGAGAATGAGTGCACCACCCTGTGTGTGTAAGTCAAGACACGAAATATTTGTATAAAAGTTTACTTAAGAACACCCTGTCGGTGGTGTAAAATAATGAAAGCTTCCTTTGAGGTGTATATCAAGTTCTAGAAACATCCAGAAACTTCTAGTATATTCTAGAAGTTTCTACCTCAACCATTCGAAACTATAAAAGCACAAGACTGTGCAAAGTCGAAGACATTCGAACAGAGATCGTAACAGTGTGTACATCGTGCATTTAAATCGAAGCAGCAGTATTTAAAATTGTGATTTTGTGAAGTGATGAAATTATTTATTAAATAAAGTGATTCATGAATTGTGAAATAAGTGCAATTGTAACAAAGTAAACTTTCAGCCTAATATTAAGTTTGTAAATTGCAATCATTATATAAAGTTAGTTATTTTAATTTAACCAGAGATTGTTTAATTACTACAGGATCCAGTGGTACGAATTCTCAGGAGGGCAATTTCTTAACAATTGGTGTCAGAAGTGGGATTGTGGATGCAGCTCAAGAAGGAGCTTGAGCGCTTAAATTTGCAAACACAAGGGCTTAAAGCGGAGCTGCATGTGCGATTAAGAAGCGCTTTAGAGGAGCAGGGTATAGACGTCGATGAGCATGAATTCCAATGTAAAGGGCTACGACATCTCGCCAAGAAGAAACACCCCCAGAAACTAACACGGGTAACTTTGACATGAGCGCAATCATCGGGGTAATACAATCCTTCAAACAGAATATGCAGCACCGAGATGAAAAGATGCAGCAGCGAGATGAAAAAAATGCTCAAGCTGTCAAGGGACAGCTACAACAAAATGCTCAAGCTGTCAAAGAGGAAGTCAAAGAACAGTTACAGCAGAGTGAAAGACGACTTGCTCAACTAGCGGAACAGAACTCACAGCAGATGAAAGAAATGTCCGAGATGGTAGACAGGAAGGTTTGTGAAATTGAGAAACGGCAAGAATCGTTCAAAAAATCTGTAGAACAAAAATTCATTGCGAACGAGCAAAAGCAGAACGATTTCAAGCAACAAATAGAGCAAAGAATTCACCTACTACAGGAAGGTGCAGTGCCTGTGCCAGCTTTATCCTCAATAAAACTGAAGCCTCCTACCTATGATGGAACCACGACATTTAACGTCTTCAGAATGCAGTTTGAGACTACCGCTAGCACAAATGGTTGGAGTGCTCGCAAAAAAGTGGCTGCATTAACCGTTTCGTTGAAAGGTGCTGCCGCTGATGAGCTGATGAGCTGCAAACTATCTCAGAAAGTGAGCGAGACTGCTATGAAAGCTTGATGAATGCCGTTCAGAGCGAGTATGGTATTGAACATCGCAAGCAGATGTACCAAGTAGAGCTACAAACACGTGTACAGAAGAGTGGTGAGTCTCTACAACAGTTTGCGGTGGAAGTGGAGCGGTTGGCTTTTCTTGCCTACCCAGAAGAGATCACTGAGAGGTGTATGATGGACACCTTCGCATATGGCATTCGCGATGAGGAGATAAAACGTTCTGCTATAATTAATCAGAAAGCTACATATATGGAGACAGTAGCTAGCACTTTGTTATCAGAGACAGCAGCATTGGTGTGTCGGTCAGAATGCACAGCCCGTCAGATAAGAGTCGAGAACGGACAAAGTTTCACCGGCGGTGATGTCTGACACATGGCTCGTAATTTCCAGTTGAGATGGAAGCGTTATGCAACACAAGCTCCGGTAAGAATGCCAAAGCAAGACAAAGTCCGAATTAAGGAATCGGAAATGATTGTCAAGCCGGGAAATGAACGGACTCCCACAACTGATGGCCCAAGAATCTTCGTTTCTCAGATGGCGCGGAAAAATAACAGCCTAACTGTCAACAGTGTAATAAGCGGAAGCAAAAATGCGGTAACTTTGGATACGGGGGCATCACATTCCATAATTAGAAGGGATCTCGTTCGGTGAATCGAGCCGCTTCAGGGAATAAGTTTGCGTACGGCAACTGAAGATGATGCACCGGTACTGGGAAAAGTTACACGGAAAATCACTATCGGTACCACAACAGTGACGCACGAGTTTATAGTTGCGGATATTGTGGATGAAGTAATCTTAGCTGTTGATTTTATGATTCGGAATGAATTCACCCTAAATTTCAAAAGCCGAGTGCTGAAATATGCGAACACCGAAATACCGTTATTCTTTGGTGAGGATAAGTATGGAGGTGTTAAACAAGCCATTGTATCGCGGCGGACAAAAATCCCACTCAAGTGAGAGGCAGTTCAACGGGCCAAAATGGGCGGAGATGTTGGGAAGCATAAGAGCCGAATCGCACCAGAAAAAGTAATGAATATTTCAAATACCGCTGAAACCATAGCGAAAAAGAAGGTAAGGTTCCAGAGAATCTCAGCAATTGTAAACTGTGAGAGGCAACCGCGAGACAAGAATAGCAAGATACGAGCTAATAAAAAGGTACCCGACATTCTGGCGAAAGAATGGACTAAAGAGTCGTCTACAGTACTTCCATGCAGCAATTGTATACCTAAAAATCGAGAACAGTTGAATAAAATTCATGGAAACAGCAGAAATCGTACACAACTGATGAGTGATAAAAGGAAAGCCACATATGATGTACGAGTAAACTCTAAGGGATTTCAGGAAGGGCAGCTAGTTATGCTTCATAATCCGCAAAGGAGAAAGGGATTATCGCCAAAACTGCAAACACACTGTGAAGGGCCTTATAAGGTGATAAAGCGGCTCAACGATGTAGTATAACGCATCCAGTTGGCGAGAAATGTCAGGACCAAATGAAAGTCGTTCATTTGGAGAGGCTATCTCCTTATAAAGGTTGCAGTACTATCCTTGTTCGGGAGGATCAAGATTAAGCGGAGGGCAGTGAAACGTGATTGCATATCAGTGAAAAGGGAATGCATACTTTTACGATCCCATCTGGAGTTCGAGAATGAGTGCACCACCCTGTGTGTGTAAGTCAAGACACGAAATATTCGTATAAAAGTTTACTTAAGAACACCCTGTCGGTGGTGTAAAATAATGAAAGCTTCCTTTGAGGTGTATATCAAGTTCTAGAAACATCCAGAAACTTCTAGTATATTCTAGAAGTTTCTACCTCAACCATTCGAAACTATAAAAGCACAAGACTGTGCAAAGTCGAAGACATTCGAACAGAGATCGTAACAGTGTGTACATCGTGCATTTAAATCGAAGCAGCAGTATTTAAAATTGTGATTTTGTAAAGTTATGAAATTATTTATTAAATAAAGTGATTCATGAATTGTGAAATAAAGTGCAATTGTAACAAAGTAAACTTTCAGCCTAATATTCAGTTTGTAAATTGCAATAATTAAATAGTTAGTTATTTTAATTTAACCAGAGATTGTTTAATTACTACAGGATCCAGTGGTACGAATCCGAGTACAGAGAGTTAGAGTAAATTCTCAGGAGTCAGAAGTGGCATTGTGTATCTGTAATAAATTTGAAAAACTGAGATTGGAGCAGCTCAAGAAGGAGCTTGAGCGCTTAAATTTGCAAACACAAGGGCTTAAAGCGGAGCTGCATGTGCGATTAAGAAGCGCTTTAGAGGAGCAGGGTATAGACGTCGATGAGCATGAATTCCAATGTAAAGGGCCTACGACATCTCGCCAAGAAGAAACACCCCCAGAAACTAACACGGGTAACTTTGACATGAGCGCACTCATCGGGGTAATACAATCCTTCAAACAGGATATGCAGCAGCGAGATGAAAAGATGCAGCAGCGAGATGAAAAAAATGCTCAAGCTGTCAAGGGACAGCTACAACAAAATGCTCAAGCTGTCAAAGAGGAAGTCAAAGAACAGTTACAGCAGAGTGAAAGGCGACTTGCTCAACTAGCGGAACAGAACTCACAGCAGATGAAAGAAATGTCCGAGATGGTAGACAGGAAGGTTTCTGAAATTGTGAAACGGCAAGAATCGTTCGAAAAATCGGTAGAACAAAAATTCATTGCGAACGAGCAAAAGCAGAACGATTTCAAGCAACAAATAGAGCAAAGAATTCACCTACTACAGGAAGGTGCAGTGCCTGTGCTAGCTTTATCATCAATAAAACTGAAGCCTCCTACCTATGATGGAACCACGACATTTAACGTCTTCAGAATGCAGTTTGAGACTACCGCTAGAACAAATGGTTGGACTGCTGACGAAAAAGTGGCGGCATTAACCGTTTCGTTGAAAGGTGCTGCCGCTGATGAGCTGCAAACTATCTCAGAAAGTGAGCGAGACTGCTATGAAAGCTTGATGAATGCCGTTCAGCGCGAGTATGGTATTGAACATCGCAAGCAGATGTGCCAAGTAGAGCTACGAACACGTGTAGAAAAGAGTGGTGAGTCTCTACAACAGTGTGCGGTGGAAGTGGAGCGGTTGGCTCATCTTGCCTACCCAGGAGAGATCACTGAGAGGTGTATGATGGACACCTTCGTATATGGCATTCGTGATGAGGAGATAAAGCGTTCTGCTATAACTAATCTGAAAGCTACATATATGGAGACAGTAGCTAGCGCTTTGTTATCAGAGACAGCAGCATTGGTGTGTCGGTCAGAATGCACAGCCCGTCAGATAAGAGTCGAGAACGGACAAAGTTTCACCGGCGGTGATGTCTGACACATGGCTCGTAATTTCCAGTTGAGATGGAAGCGTTATGCAACACAAGCTCCGGTAAGAATGCCAAAGCAAGACAAAGTCCGAATTAAGGAATCGGAAATGATTGTCAAGCCGGGAAATGAACGGACTCCCACAACTGATGGCCCAAGAATCTTCGTTTCTCAGATGGCGCGGAAAAATAACAGCCTAACTGTCAACAGTGTAATAAGCGGAAGCAAAAATGCGGTAACTTTGGATACGGGGGCATCACATTCCATAATTAGAAGGGATCTCGTTCGGTGAATCGAGCCGCTTCAGGGAATAAGTTTGCGTACGGCAACTGAAGATGATGCACCGGTACTGGGAAAAGTTACACGGAAAATCACTATCGGTACCACAACAGTGACGCACGAGTTTATAGTTGCGGATATTGTGGATGAAGTAATCTTAGCTGTTGATTTTATGATTCGGAATGAATTCACCCTAAATTTCAAAAGCCGAGTGTTGAAATATGCGAACACCGAAATACCGTTATTCTTTGGTGAGGATAAGTATGGAGGTGTTAAACAAGCCATTGTATCGCGGCGGACAAAAATCCCACTCAAGTGAGAGGCAGTTCAACGGGCCAAAATGGGCGGAGATGTTGGGAAGCATAAGAGCCGAATCGCACCAGAAAAAGTAATGAATATTTCAAATACCGCTGAAACCATAGCGAAAAAGAAGGTAAGGTTCCAGAGAATCTCAGCAATTGTAAACTGTGAGAGGCAACCGCGAGACAAGAATAGCAAGATACGAGCTAATAAAAAGGTACCCGACATTCTGGCGAAAGAATGGACTAAAGAGTCGTCTACAGTACTTCCATGCAGCAATTGTATACCTAAAAATCGAGAACAGTTGAATAAAATTCATGGAAACAGCAGAAATCGTACACAACTGATGAGTGATAAAAGGAAAGCCACATATGATGTACGAGTAAACTCTAAGGGATTTCAGGAAGGGCAGCTAGTTATGCTTCATAATCCGCAAAGGAGAAAGGGATTATCGCCAAAACTGCAAACACACTGTGAAGGGCCTTATAAGGTGATAAAGCGGCTCAACGATGTAGTATAACGCATCCAGTTGGCGAGAAATGTCAGGACCAAATGAAAGTCGTTCATTTGGAGAGGCTATCTCCTTATAAAGGTTGCAGTACTATCCTTGTTCGGGAGGATCAAGATTAAGCGGAGGGCAGTGAAACGTGATTGCATATCAGTGAAAAGGGAATGCATACTTTTACGATCCCATCTGGAGTTCGAGAATGAGTGCACCACCCTGTGTGTGTAAGTCAAGACACGAAATATTCGTATAAAAGTTTACTTAAGAACACCCTGTCGGTGGTGTAAAATAATGAAAGCTTCCTTTGAGGTGTATATCAAGTTCTAGAAACATCCAGAAACTTCTAGTATATTCTAGAAGTTTCTACCTCAACCATTCGAAACTATAAAAGCACAAGACTGTGCAAAGTCGAAGACATTCGAACAGAGATCGTAACAGTGTGTACATCGTGCATTTAAATCGAAGCAGCAGTATTTAAAATTGTGATTTTGTAAAGTTATGAAATTATTTATTAAATAAAGTGATTCATGAATTGTGAAATAAAGTGCAATTGTAACAAAGTAAACTTTCAGCCTAATATTCAGTTTGTAAATTGCAATAATTAAATAGTTAGTTATTTTAATTTAACCAGAGATTGTTTAATTACTACAGGATCCAGTGGTACGAATCCGAGTACAGAGAGTTAGAGTAAATTCTCAGGAGTCAGAAGTGGCATTGTGTATCTGTAATAAATTTGAAAAACTGAGATTGGAGCAGCTCAAGAAGGAGCTTGAGCGCTTAAATTTGCAAACACAAGGGCTTAAAGCGGAGCTGCATGTGCGATTAAGAAGCGCTTTAGAGGAGCAGGGTATAGACGTCGATGAGCATGAATTCCAATGTAAAGGGCCTACGACATCTCGCCAAGAAGAAACACCCCCAGAAACTAACACGGGTAACTTTGACATGAGCGCACTCATCGGGGTAATACAATCCTTCAAACAGGATATGCAGCAGCGAGATGAAAAGATGCAGCAGCGAGATGAAAAAAATGCTCAAGCTGTCAAGGGACAGCTACAACAAAATGCTCAAGCTGTCAAAGAGGAAGTCAAAGAACAGTTACAGCAGAGTGAAAGGCGACTTGCTCAACTAGCGGAACAGAACTCACAGCAGATGAAAGAAATGTCCGAGATGGTAGACAGGAAGGTTTCTGAAATTGTGAAACGGCAAGAATCGTTCGAAAAATCGGTAGAACAAAAATTCATTGCGAACGAGCAAAAGCAGAACGATTTCAAGCAACAAATAGAGCAAAGAATTCACCTACTACAGGAAGGTGCAGTGCCTGTGCTAGCTTTATCATCAATAAAACTGAAGCCTCCTACCTATGATGGAACCACGACATTTAACGTCTTCAGAATGCAGTTTGAGACTACCGCTAGAACAAATGGTTGGACTGCTGACGAAAAAGTGGCGGCATTAACCGTTTCGTTGAAAGGTGCTGCCGCTGATGAGCTGCAAACTATCTCAGAAAGTGAGCGAGACTGCTATGAAAGCTTGATGAATGCCGTTCAGCGCGAGTATGGTATTGAACATCGCAAGCAGATGTGCCAAGTAGAGCTACGAACACGTGTAGAAAAGAGTGGTGAGTCTCTACAACAGTGTGCGGTGGAAGTGGAGCGGTTGGCTCATCTTGCCTACCCAGGAGAGATCACTGAGAGGTGTATGATGGACACCTTCGTATATGGCATTCGCGATGAGGAGATAAAGCGTTCTGCTATAACTAATCTGAAAGCTAAATATATGGAGACAGTAGCTAGCGCTTTGTTATCAGAGACAGCAGCATTGGTGAGTCGGTCATAATGCACAGCCCGTCAGATAAGAGTCGAGAACGGACAAAGTTTCACCTGCGGTGATGTCTGACACATGGCTCGTAATTTCCAGTTGAGATGGAAACGTTATGCAACAATAGGCTCCGGTAAGATTGCCAAAGCAAGACAAAGTCCGAATAAGGGAATCGGAAAAGATTGTCAAGCCGGGAAATGAACGGACTCCCACAACTGATGGCCCAAGAATCTTCGTTTCTCAGATGGCGCGGAAAAATAACAGCCTAACTGTCAACAGTGTAATAAGCGGAAGCAAAATTGTGGTAACTTTGGATACGGGGGCATCACATTCCATAATTAGAAGGGATCTCGTTTATAGTTGCGGATATTGTGGATGAAATAATCTTAGGTGTGGATTTTATGATTTGGAATGGATTCACGCTAGATTTCAAAAGCCGTGTACTGAAATATGCGAACACCGAAATACCGTTATTCTTTGGTGAGGATAAGTATGGAGGTGTTAAACAAGCCATTGTATCGCGGCGGACAAAAATCCCACTCAAGTCAGAGGCAGTTATACGGGCCAAAATGGGCGGAGATGTTGGGAAGCATAAGAGCCGAATCGCACCAGAAAAAGTAATGAATATTTCAAATACCGCTGAAACCATAGCGAAAAAGAAGGTAAGGTTCCAGAGAATCTCAGCAATTGTAAACTGTGAGAGGCAACCGCGAGACAAGAATAGCAAGATACGAGCTAATAAAAAGGTACCCGACATTCTGGCGAAAGAATGGACTACAGAGTCGCCTACAGTACTTCCATGCAGCAATTGTATACCTAAAAATCGAGAACAGTTGAATAAAATTCATGGAAACAGCAGAAATCGTACACAACTGATGAGTGATAAAAGGAAAGCCACATATGATGTACGAGTAAACTCTAAGGGATTTCAGGAAGGGCAGCTAGTTATGCTTCATAATCCGCAAAGGAGAAAGGGATTATCGCCAAAACTGCAAACACACTGTGAAGGGCCTTATAAGGTGATAAAGCGGCTCAACGATGTAGTATAACGCATCCAGTTGGCGAGAAATGTCAGGAGCAAAATGAAAGTCGTTCATTTGGAGAGGCTATCTCCTTATAAAGGTTGCAGTACTATCCTTGTTCGGGACGAACAAGATTAAGCGGAGGGCAGTGAAACGTCATTGCATATCAGTGAAACGGGAATGCATACTTTTACGATCCCATCTGGAGTTCGAGAATGAGTGCACCACCCTGTGTGTGAAAGTCAAGACACGAAATATTCGTATAAAAGTTTACTTAAGAACACCCTGTCGGTGGTGTAAAATAATGAAAGCTTCCTTTGAGGTGTATATCAAGTTCTAGAAACATCCAGAAACTTCTAGTATATTCTAGAAGTTTCTACCTCAACCATTCGAAACCATAAAAGCACAAGACTGTGCAAAGTCGAAGACATTCGAACAGAGGTCGTAACAGTGTGTACATCGTGCATTTAAATCGAAGCAGCAGTATTTAAAATTGTGATTTTGTAAAGTGATGAAATTATTTATTAAATAAAGTGATTCATGAATTGTGAAATAAAGTGCAACTGTAACAAAGTAAACTTTCAGCCTAAAATTAAGTTTGTAAATTGCAATCATTATATAAAGTTAGTTATTTTAATTTAACCAGAGATTGTTTAATTACTATAGGATCCAGTGGTACGAATCCGAGTACAGAGAGTTAGAGTAAATTCTCAGGAGGGCAATTTCTTAACAATTGGTGTCAGAAGTGGGATTGTGTATCTGTAATTAATTTGAAAAACTGAGATTGGAGCAGCTCAAGAAGGAGCTTGAGCGCTTAAATTTGCAACACACAAGGGCTTAAAGCGGAGCTGCATGTGCGATTAAGAAGCGCTTTAGAGGAGCAGGGTATAGACGTCGATGAGCATGAATTCCAATGTAAAGGGCCTACGACATCTCGCCAAGAAGAAACACCCCCAGAAACTAACACGGGTAACTTTGACATGAACGCACTCATCGGGGTAATACAATCCTTCAAACAGGATATGCAGCAGCGAGATGAAAAGATGCAGCAGCGAGATGAAAAAAATGCTCAAGCTGTCAAGGGACAGCTACAACAAAATGCTCAAGCTGTCAAAGAGGAAGTCAAAGAACAGTTACAGCAGAGTGAAAGGCGACTTGCTCAACTGGCGGAACAGAACTCACAGCAGATGAAAGAAATGTCCGAGATGGTAGACAGGAAGGTTTGTGAAATTGTGACACGGCAAGAATCGTTCGAAAAATCTGTAGAACAAAAATTCATTGCGAACGAGCAAAAGCAGAACGATTTCAAGCAACAAATAGAGCAAAGAATTCACCTACTACAGGAAGGTGCAGTGCCTGTGCCAGCTTTATCCTCAATAAAACTGAAGCCTCCTACCTATGATGGAACCACGACATTTAACGTCTTCAGAATGCAGTTTGAGACTACCGCTAGCACAAATGGTTGGAGTGCTCGCAAAAAAGTGGCTGCATTAACCGTTTCGTTGAAAGGTGCTGCCGCTGATGAGCTGATGAGCTGCAAACTATCTCAGAAAGTGAGCGAGACTGCTATGAAAGCTTGATGAATGCCGTTCAGAGCGAGTATGGTATTGAACATCGCAAGCAGATGTACCAAGTAGAGCTACAAACACGTGTACAGAAGAGTGGTGAGTCTCTACAACAGTTTGCGGTGGAAGTGGAGCGGTTGGCTTTTCTTGCCTACCCAGAAGAGATCACTGAGAGGTGTATGATGGACACCTTCGTATATGGCATTCGCGATGAGGAGATAAAACGTTCTGCTATAATTAATCCGAAAGCTACATATATGGAGACAGTAGTTAGCGCTTTGTTATCAGAGACAGCAGCATTGGTGTGTCGGTCAGAATGCACAGCCCGTCAGATAAGAGTCGAGAACGGACAAAGTTTCACCGGCGGTGATGTCTGACACATGGCTCGTAATTTCCAGTTGAGATGGAAGCGTTATGCAACACAAGCTCCGGTAAGATTGCCAAAGCAAGACAAAGTCCGAATTAAGGAATCGGAAAAGATTGTCAAGCCGGGAAATGAACGGACTCCCACAACTGATGGCCCAAGAATCTTCGTTTCTCAGATGGCGCGGAAAAATAACAGCCTAACTGTCGACAGTGTAATAAGCGGAAGCAAAAATGCGGTAACTTTGGATACGGGGGCATCACATTCCATAATTAGAAGGGATCTCGTTTTTAGTTGCGGATATTGTGGATGAAGTAATCTTAGGTGTGGATTTTATGATTTGGAATCGAGTCACGCTAGATTTCAAAAGCCGTGTACTGAAATATGCGAACACCGAAATACCGTTATTCTTTGGTGAGGATAAGTATGGAGGTGTTAAACAAGCCACTCAAGTCAGAGGCAGTTATACGGGCCAAAATGGGGGGGAGATGTTGGGAATCATAAGACCCGAATCGCACCAGAAAAAGTAATGAATATTTCAAATACCGCTGAAACAATAGCGAAAAAGAAGGTAAGGTACCAGAGAATCTCAACAATTGTAAACTGTGAGACGCAACCGCGAGACAAGAATAGCAAGATACGAGCTAATAAAAAGGTACCCGACATTCTGGCGAAAGAATGGACCAAAGAGTCGTCTACAGTACTTCCATGCAGCAATTGTATACCTAAAAATCGAGAACAGTTGAATAAAATTCATGGAAACAGCAGAAATCGTACACAACTGATGAGTGATAAAAGGAAAGCCATATATGATGTACGAGTAAACTCTAAGGGATATCAGGAAGGGCAGCTAGTTATGCTTCATAATCCGCAAAGGAGAAAGGGATTATCGGCAAAACTGCAAACACACTGGGAAGGGCCTTATAAGGTGATAAAGCGGCTCAACGATGTAGTATAACGCATCCAGTTGGCGAGAAATGTCAGGAGCAAAATGAAAGTCATTCATTTGGAGAGGCTATCTCCTTATAAAGGTTGCAGTACTATCCTTGTTCGGGACGAACAAGATTAAGCGGAGGGCAGTGAAACGTGATTGCATATCAGTGAAACGGGAATGCATACTTTTACGATCCCATCTGGAGTTCGAGAATGAGTGCACCACCCTGTGTGTGTAAGTCAAGACACGAAATATTCGTATAAAAGTTTACTTAAGAACACCCTGTCGGTGGTGTAAAATAATGAAAGCTTCCTTTGAGGTGTATATCAAGTTCTAGAAACATCCAGAAACTTCTAGTATATTCTAGAAGTTTCTACCTCAACCATTCGAAACTATAAAAGCACAAGACTGTGCAAAGTCGAAGACATTCGAACAGAGATCGTAACAGTGTGTACATCGTGCATTTAAATCGAAGCAGCAGTACTTAAAATTGTGATTTTGTAAAGTGATGAAATTATTTATTAAATAAAGTGATTCATGAATTGTGAAATAAAGTGCAATTGTAACAAAGTAAACTTTCAGCCTAATATTCAGTTTGTAAATTGCAATAATTAAATAAAGGTAGTTATTTTAATTTAACCAGAGATTGTTTAATTACTACAGGATCCAGTGGTACGAATCCGAGTACAGAGAGTTAGAGTAAATTCTCAGAAGGGCAATTTCGTAACAATTGATGTCAGAAGTGGGATTGTGTATCTGTAATAAATTTGAAAAACTGAGATTGGAGCAGCTCAAGAAGGAGCTTGAGCGCTTAAATTTGCAAACACAAGGGCCCTAAAGCGGAGCTGCATGTGCGATTAAGAAGCGCTTTAGAGGAGCAGGGTATAGACGTCGATGAGCATGAATTCCAATGTAAAGGGCCTACGACATCTTGCCAAGAAGAAACACCCCCAGAAACTAACACGGGTAACTTTGACATGAACGCACTCATCGGGGTAATACAATCCTTCAAACAGGACATGCAGCAGCGAGATGAAAAGATGCAGCAGCGAGATGAAAAAAATGCTCAAGCTGTCAAGGGACAGTTACAACAAAATGCTCAAGCTGTCAAAGAGGAAGTCAAAGAACAGTTACAGCAGAGTGAAAGGCGACTTGCTCAACTAGAGGAACAGAACTCACAGCAGATGAAAGAAATGTCCGAGATGGTAGACAGGAAGGTTTGTGAAATTGTGACACGGCAAGAAGCGTTCGAAAAATCTGTAGAACAAAAATTCATTGCGAACGAGCAAAAGCAGAACGATTTCAAGCAACAAATAGAGCAAAGAATTCACCTACTACAGGATGTTGCAGTGCCTGTGCCAGCTTTATCCTCAATAAAACTGAAGCCTCCTACCTATGATGGAACCACGACATTTAACGTCTTCAGAATGCAGTTTGAGACTACCGCTAGCACAAATGGTTGGAGGGCTCGCGAAAAAGTGGCTGCATTAGCCGTTTCGTTGAAAGGTGCTGCCGCTGATGGGCTGATGAGCTGCAAACTATCTCAGAAAGTGAGCGAGACTGCTATGAAAGTTTGATGAATGCCGTTCAGCGCGAGTATGGTATTGAACATCGCAAGCAGATGTACCAAGTAGAGCTACGAACACGTGTAGAGAAGAGTGGTGAGTCTCTACAACAGTTTGCGGTGGAAGTGGAGCGGTTGGCTTTTCTTGCCTACCCAGAAGAGATCACTGTGAGGTGTATGATGGACACCTTCGTATATGGCATTCGCGATGAGGAGATAAAACGTTCTGCTATAATTAATCCGAAAGCTACATATATGGAGACAGTAGCTAGCGCTTTATTATCAGAGACAGTGTGTCGGTTAGAATGCACAGCCCGTCAGATAAGAGTCGAGAACGGACAAAGTTTCACCTGCGGTGATGTCTGACACATGGCTCGTAATTTCCAGTTGAGATGGAAGCGTTATGCAACACAAGCTCCGGTAAGATTGCCAAAGCAAGACAAAGTCCGAATTAAGGAATCGGAAATGATTGTCAAGCCGGGAAATGAACGGACTCCCACAACTGATGGCCCAAGAATCTTCGTTTCTCAGATGGCGCGGAAAAATAACAGCCTAACTGTCAACAGTATAATAAGCGGAAGCAAAAATGCGGTAACTTTGGATACGGGGGCATCACATTCCATAATTAGAAGGGATCTCGTTTATAGTTGCGGATATTGTGGATGAAGTAATCTTAGGTGTGGATTTTATGATTTGGAATGGAGTCACGCTAGATTTCAAAAGCCGTGTACTGAAATATGCGAACACCGAAATACCGTTATTCTTTGGTGAGGATAAGTATGGAGGTGTTAAACAAGCCATTGTATCGCGGCGGACAAAAACCACCACCACTCAAGTGAGAGGCAGTTCAACGGGCCAAAATGGGCCGAGATGTTGGGAAGCATAAGAGCCGAATCGAACCAGAAAAAGTAATGAATATTTCAAATACCGCTGAAACCATAGCGAAATAGAAGGTAAGGTTCCAGAGAATCTCAGCAATTGTAAACTGTGAGAGGCAACCGCGAGACAAGAATAGCAAGATACGAGCTAATAAAAAGGTACCCGACATTCTGGCGAAAGAATGGACTAAAGAGTCGTCTACAGTACTTCCATGCAGCAATTGTATACCTAAAAATCGAGAACAGTTGAATAAAATTCATGGAAACAGCAGAAATCGTACACAACTGATGAGTGATAAAAGGAAAGCCACATATGATATACGAGTAAACTCTAAGGGATTTCAGGAAGGGCAGCTAGTTATGCTTCATAATCCGCAAAGGAGAAAGGGATTATCGCCAAAACTGCAAACACACTGTGAAGGGCCTTATAAGGTGATAAACCGGCTCAACGATGTAGTATAACGCATCCAGTTGGCGAGAAATGTCAGGAGCAAAATGAAAGTCGTTCATTTGGAGAGGCTATCTCCTTATAAAGGTTGCAGTACTATCCTTGTTCGGGACGAACAAGATTAAGCGGAGGGCAGTGAAACGTGATTGCATATCAGTGAAACGGGAATGCATACTTTTACGATCCCATCTGGAGTTCGAGAATGAGTGCACCACCCTGTGTGTGTAAGTCAAGACACGAAATATTCGTATAAAAGTTTACTTAAGAACACCCTGTCGGTGGTGTAAAATAATGAAAGCTTCCTTTGAGGTGTATATCAAGTTCTAGAAACATCCAGAAACTTCTAGTATATTCTAGAAGTTTCTACCTCAACCATTCGAAACTATAAAAGCACAAGACTGTGCAAAGTCGAAGACATTCGAACAGAGATCGTAACAGTGTGTACATCGTGCATTTAAATCGAAGCAGCAGTATTTAAAATTGTGATTTTGTAAAGTTATGAAATTATTTATTAAATAAAGTGATTCATGAATTGTGAAATAAAGTGCAATTGTAACAAAGTAAACTTTCAGCCTAATATTCAGTTTGTAAATTGCAATAATTAAATAGTTAGTTATTTTAATTTAACCAGAGATTGTTTAATTACTACAGGATCCAGTGGTACGAATCCGAGTACAGAGAGTTAGAGTAAATTCTCAGGAGTCAGAAGTGGCATTGTGTATCTGTAATAAATTTGAAAAACTGAGATTGGAGCAGCTCAAGAAGGAGCTTGAGCGCTTAAATTTGCAAACACAAGGGCTTAAAGCGGAGCTGCATGTGCGATTAAGAAGCGCTTTAGAGGAGCAGGGTATAGACGTCGATGAGCATGAATTCCAATGTAAAGGGCCTACGACATCTCGCCAAGAAGAAACACCCCCAGAAACTAACACGGGTAACTTTGACATGAGCGCACTCATCGGGGTAATACAATCCTTCAAACAGGATATGCAGCAGCGAGATGAAAAGATGCAGCAGCGAGATGAAAAAAATGCTCAAGCTGTCAAGGGACAGCTACAACAAAATGCTCAAGCTGTCAAAGAGGAAGTCAAAGAACAGTTACAGCAGAGTGAAAGGCGACTTGCTCAACTAGCGGAACAGAACTCACAGCAGATGAAAGAAATGTCCGAGATGGTAGACAGGAAGGTTTCTGAAATTGTGAAACGGCAAGAATCGTTCGAAAAATCGGTAGAACAAAAATTCATTGCGAACGAGCAAAAGCAGAACGATTTCAAGCAACAAATAGAGCAAAGAATTCACCTACTACAGGAAGGTGCAGTGCCTGTGCTAGCTTTATCATCAATAAAACTGAAGCCTCCTACCTATGATGGAACCACGACATTTAACGTCTTCAGAATGCAGTTTGAGACTACCGCTAGAACAAATGGTTGGACTGCTGACGAAAAAGTGGCGGCATTAACCGTTTCGTTGAAAGGTGCTGCCGCTGATGAGCTGCAAACTATCTCAGAAAGTGAGCGAGACTGCTATGAAAGCTTGATGAATGCCGTTCAGCGCGAGTATGGTATTGAACATCGCAAGCAGATGTGCCAAGTAGAGCTACGAACACGTGTAGAAAAGAGTGGTGAGTCTCTACAACAGTTTGCGGTGGAAGTGGAGCGGTTGGCTTTTCTTGCCTACCCAGAAGAAATCACTGAGAGGTGTATGATGGATACCTTCGTATATGGCATTCGCGATGAGGAGATTAAACGTTCTGCTATAATTAATCCGAAAGCTACATATATGGAGACAGTAGCTAGCGCTTTGTTATCAGAGACAGCAGCATTGGTGTGTCGGTCAGAATGCACAGCCCGTCAGATAAGAGTCGAGAACGGACAAAGTTTCACCTGCGGTGATGTCTGACACATGGCTCGTAATTTCCAGTTGAGATGGAAGCGTTTTGCAACACAAGCTCCGGTAAGATTGCCAAAGCAAGACAAAGTCCGAATTAAGGAATCGGAAAAGATTGTCAAGCCGGGAAATGAACGGACTCCCACAACTGATGGCCCAAGAATCTTCGTTTCTCAGATGGCGCGGAAAAATAACAGCCTAACTGTCAACAGTGTAATAAGCGGAAGCAAAAATGCGGTAACTTTGGATACGGGGGCTTCACATTCCATAATTAGAAGGGATCTCGTTTATAGTTGCGGATATTGTGGATGAAGTAATCTTAGGTGTGGATTTTATGATTTGGAATGGAGTCACGCTAGATTTCAAAAGCCGTGTACTGAAATATGCGAACACCGAAATATCGTTATTCTTTGGTGAGGATAAGTATGGAGGTGTTAAACAAGCCATTGTATCGCGGCGGACAAAAATCCCACTCAAGTCAGAGGCAGTTATACGGGCCAAAATGGGGGGAGATGTTGGGAATCATAAGAGCCGAATCGCACCAGAAAAAGTAATGAATATTTCAAATACCGCTGAAACCATAGCGCAAAAGAAGGTAAGGTGCCAGAGAATCTCAGCAATTGTAAACTGTGAGAGGCAACCGCGAGACACGAAAGCAAGATACGAGCTAATAAAAAGGTACCCGACATTCTGGCGAAAGAATGGACTAAAGAGTCATCTACAGTACTTCCATGCAGCAATTGTATATCTAAAAATCGAGAACAGTTGAATGAAATTCATGGAAACAGCAGAAATCGTACACAACTGATGAGTGATAAAAGGAAAGCCATATATGATGTACGAGTAAACTCTAAGGGATTTCAGGAAGGGCAGCTAGTTATGCTTCATAATCCGCAAAGGAGAAAGGGATTATCGCCAAAACTGCAAACACACTGTGAAGGGCCTTATAAGGTGATAAAGCGGCTCAACGATGTAGTATAACGCATCCAGTTGGCGAGAAATGTCAGGACCAAATGAAAGTCGTTCATTTGGAGAGGCTATCTCCTTATAAAGGTTGCAGTACTATCCTTGTTCGGGACGAACAAGATTAAGCGGAGGGCAGTGAAACGTGATTGCATATCAGTGAAACGGGAATGCATACTTTTACGATCCCATCTGGAGTTCGAGAATGAGTGCACCACCCTGTGTGTGTAAGTCAAGACACGAAATATTCGTATAAAAGTTTACTTAAGAACACCCTGTCGGTGGTGTAAAATAATGAAAGCTTCCTTTGAGGTGTATATCAAGTTCTAGAAACATCCAGAAACTTCTAGTATATTCTAGAAGTTTCTACCTCAACCATTCGAAACTATAAAAGCACAAGACTGTGCAAAGTCGAAGACATTCGAACAGAGATCGTAACAGTGTGTACATCGTGCATTTAAATCGAAGCAGCAGTATTTAAAATTGTGATTTTGTAAAGTTATGAAATTATTTATTAAATAAAGTGATTCATGAATTGTGAAATAAAGTGCAATTGTAACAAAGTAAACTTTCAACCTAATATTCAGTTTGTAAATTGCAATAATTAAATAGTTAGTTATTTTAATTTAACCAGAGATTGTTTAATTACTACAGGATCCAGTGGTACGAATCCGAGTACAGAGAGTTAGAGTAAATTCTCAGAAGGGCAATTTCGTAACAATTGGTGTCAGAAGTGGGATTGTGTATCTGTAATAAATTTGAAAAACTGAGATTGGAGCAGCTCAAGAAGGAGCTTGAGCGCTTAAATTTGCAAACACAAGGGCCCTAAAGCGGAGCTGCATGTGCGATTAAGAAGCGCTTTAGAGGAGCAGGGTATAGACGTCGATGAGCATGAATTCCAATGTAAAGGGCCTACGACATCTCGCCAAGAAGAAACACCCCCAGAAACTAACACGGGTAACTTTGACATGAACGCACTCATCGGGGTAATACAATCCTTCAAACAGGATATGCAGCAGCGAGATGAAAAGATGCAGCAGCGAGATGAAAAAAATGCTCAAGCTGTCAAGGGACAGCTACAACAAAATGCTCAAGCTGTCAAAGAGGAAGTCAAAGAACAGTTACAGCAGAGTGAAAGGCGACTTGCTCAACTAGCGGAACAGAACTCACAGCAGATGAAAGAAATGTCCGAGATGGTAGACAGGAAGGTTTGTGAAATTGTGACACGGCAAGAAGCGTTCGAAAAATCTGTAGAACAAAAATTCATTGCGAACGAGCAAAAGCAGAACGATTTCAAGCAACAAATAGAGCAAAGAATTCACCTACTACAGGATGTTGCAGTGCCTGTGCTAGCTTTATCATCAATAAAACTGAAGCCTCCTACCTATGATGGAACCACGACATTTACCGTCTTCAGAATGTAGTTTGAGACTACCGCTAGAACAAACTGCTCGCGAAAAAGTGGCGGCATTAACCGTTTCGTTGAAAGGTGCTGCCGCTGATGAGCTGCAAACTATCTCAGAAAGTGAGCGAGACTGCTATGAAAGCTTGATGAATGCCGTTCAGCGCGAGTATGGTATTGAACATCGCAAGCAGATGTACCAAGTAGAGCTACGAACACGTGTAGAGAAGAGTGGTGAGTCTCTACAACAGTTTGCGGTTTAAGTGGAGCGGTTGGCTTTTCTTGCCTACCCAGAAGAAATCACTGAGAGGTGTATGATGGATACCTTCGTATATGGCATTCGCGATGAGGAGATAAAACGTTCTGCTATAATTAATCCGAAAGCTACATATATGGAGACAGTAGCTAGCGCTTTGTTATCAGAGACAGCAGCATTGGTGTGTCGGTCAGAATGCACAGCCCGTCAGATAAGAGTCGAGAACGGACAAAGTTTCACCGGCGGTGATGTCTGACACATGGCTCGTAATTTCCAGTTGAGATGGAAGCGTTATGCAACACAAGCTCCGGTAAGATTGCCAAAGCAAGACAAAGTCCGAATTAAGGAATCGGAAAAGATTGTCAAGCCGGGAAATGAACGGACTCCCACAACTGATGGCCCAAGAATCTTCGTTTCTCAGATGGCGCGGAAAAATAACAGCCTAACTGTCAACAGTGTAATAAGCGGAAGCAAAATTGCGGTAACTTTGGATACGGGGGCATCACATTCCATAATTAGAAGGGATCTCGTTTATAGTTGCGGATATTGTGGATGAAGTAATCTTAGGTGTGGATTTTATGATTTGGAATGGAATCACGCTAGATTTCAAAAGCCGTGTACTGAAATATGCGAACACCGAAATACCGTTATTCTTTGGTGAGGATAAGTATGGAGGTGTTAAACAAGCCATTGTATCGCGGCGGACAAAAATCCCACTCAAGTCAGAGGCAGTTATACGGGCCAAAATGGGGGGAGATGTTGGGAATCATAAAAGCCGAATCGCACCAGAAAAAGTAATGAATATTTCAAATACCGCTGAAACCATAGCGCAAAAGAAGGTAAGGTGCCAGAGAATCTCAGCAATTGTAAACTGTGAGAGGCAACCGCGATACACGAAAAGCAAGATACGAGCTAATAAAAAGGTACCCGACATTCTGGCGAAAGAATGGACTAAGGAGTCATCTACAGTACTTCCATGCAGCAATTGTATATCTAAAAATCGAGAACAGTTGAATGAAATTCATGGAAACAGCAGAAATCGTACACAACTGATGAGTGATAAAAGGAAAGCCATATATGATGTACGAGTAAACTCTAAGGGATTTCAGGAAGGGCAGCTAGTTATGCTTCATAATCCGCAAAGGAGAAAGGGATTATCGCCAAAACTGCAAACACACTGGGAAGGGACTTATAAGGTGATAAAGCGGCTCAACGATGTAGTATAACGCATCCAGTTGGCGAGAAATGTCAGGACCAAATGAAAGTCGTTCATTTGGAGAGGCTATCTCCTTATAAAGGTTGCAGTACTATCCTTGTTCGGGACGAACAAGATTAAGCGGAAGGCAGTGAAACGTGATTGCATATCAGTGAAACGGGATTGCATAATTTTAGGATCCCATCTGGAGTTCGAGAATGAGTGCACTACCCTGTGTGTGTAAGTCAAGACACGAAATATTCGTATAAAAGATTACTTAAGAACACCCTGTCGGTGGTGTAAAATAATGAAAGCTTCCTTTGAGGTGTATATCAAGTTCTAGAAACATACAGAAACTTCTAGTATATTCTAGAAGTTTCTATCTCAACCATTCGAAACTATAAAAGCACAAGACTGTGCAAAGTCGAAAACATTCGAACAGAGATCGTAACAGTGTGTACATCGTGCATTTAAATCGAAGCAGCAGTATTTAAAATTGTGATTTTGTAAAGTTATGAAATTATTTATTAAATAAAGTGATTCATGAATTGTGAAATAAAGTGCAATTGTAACCAAGTAAACTTTCAGCCTAATATTCAGTTTGTAAATAGCAATAATTAAATAAAGTTAGTTATTTTAATTTAACCAGAGATTGTTTAATTACTACAGGATCCAGTGGTACGAATCCGAGTACAGAGAGTTAGAGTAAATTCTCAGGAGGGCAATTTCGTAACAATTGGTGTCAGAAGTGGGATTGTGTACCTGTAATAAATTTGAAAAACTGAGATTGGAGCAGCTCAAGAAGGAGCTTGAGCGCTTAAATTTGCAAACACAAGGGCTTAAAGCGGAGCTGCATGTGCGATTAAGAAGCGCTTTAGAGGAGCAGGGTATAGACGTCGATGAGCATGAATTCCAATGTAAAGGGCCTACGACATCTCGCCAAGAAGAAACACCCCCAGAAACTAACACGGGTAACTTTGACATGAGCGCACTCATCGGGGTAATACAATCCTTCAAACAGGATATGCAGCAGCGAGATGAAAAGATGCAGCAGCGAGATGAAAAAATGCTCAAGCTGTCAAGGGACAGTTACAACAAAATGCTCAAGCTATCAAAGAGGAAGTCAAAGAACAGTTACAGCAGAGTGAAAGGCGACTTGCTCAACTAGCGGAACAGAACTCACAGCAGATGAAAGAAATGTCCGAGATGGTAGACAGGAAGGTTTGTGAAATTGTGACATGGCAAGAATCGTTCGAAAAATCTGTAGAACAAAAATTCATTGCGAACGAGCAAAAGCAGAACGATTTCAAGCAACAAATAGAGCAAAGAATTCACCTACTACAGGAAGGTGCAGTGCCTGTGCCAGCTTTATCCTCAATAAAACTGAAGCCTCCTACCTATGATGGAACCACGACATTTAACGTCTTCAGAATGCAGTTTGAGACTACCGCTAGCACAAATGGTTGGAGTGCTCGCAAAAAAGTGGCTGCATTAACCGTTTCGTTGAAAGGTGCTGCCGCTGATGAGCTGATGAGCTGCAAACTATCTCAGAAAGTGAGCGAGACTGCTATGAAAGCTTGATGAATGCCATTCAGCGCGAGTATGGTATTGAACATCGCAAGCAGATGTACCAAGTAGAGCTACGAACACGTGTAGAGAAGAGTGGTGAGTCTCTACAACAGTTTGCGGTGGAAGTGGAGCGGTTGGCTTTTCTTGCCTACCCAGAAGAAATCACTGAGAGGTGTATGATGGATACCTTCGTATATGGCATTCGCGATGAGGAGATAAAACGTTCTGCTATAATTAATCCGAAAGCTACATATATGGAGACAGTAGCTAGCGCTTTGTTATCAGAGACAGCAGCATTGGTGTGTCGGTCAGAATGCACAGCCCGTCAGATAAGAGTCGAGAACGGACAAAGTTTCACCGGCGGTGATGTCTGACACATGGCTCGTAATTTCCAGTTGAGATGGAAGCGTTATGCAACACAAGCTCCGGTAAGATTGCCAAAGCAAGACAAAGTCCGAATTAAGGAATCGGAAAAGATTGTCAAGCCGGGAAATGAACGGACTCCCACAACTGATGGCCCAAGAATCTTCGTTTCTCAGATGGCGCGGAAAAATAACAGCCTAACTGTCAACAGTGTAATAAGCGGAAGCAAAATTGCGGTAACTTTGGATACGGGGGCATCACATTCCATAATTAGAAGGGATCTCGTTTATAGTTGCGGATATTGTGGATGAAGTAATCTTAGGTGTGGATTTTATGATTTGGAATGGAGTCACGCTAGATTTCAAAAGCCGTGTACTGAAATATGCGAACACCGAAATACCGTTATTCTTTGGTGAGGATAAGTATGGAGGTGTTAAACAAGCCATTGTATCGCGGCGGACAAAAATCCCACTCAAGTCAGAGGCAGTTATACGGGCCAAAATGGGGGGAGATGTTGGGAATCATAAGAGCCGAATCGCACCAGAAAAAGTAATGAATATTTCAAATACCGCTGAAACCATAGCGCAAAAGAAGGTAAGGTGCCAGAGAATCTCAGCAATTGTAAACTGTGAGAGGCAACCGCGAGACACGAAAAGCAAGATACGAGCTAATAAAAAGGTACCCGACATTCTGGCGAAAGAATGGACTAAAGAGTCATCTACAGTACTTCCATGCAGCAATTGTATATCTAAAAATCGAGAACAGTTGAATGAAATTCATGGAAACAGCAGAAATCGTACACAACTGATGAGTGATAAAAGGAAAGCCATATATGATGTACGAGTAAACTCTAAGGGATTTCAGGAAGGGCAGCTAGTTATGCTTCATAATCCGCAAAGGAGAAAGGGATTATCGCCAAAACTGCAAACACACTGGGAAAGGACTTATAAGGTGATAAAGCGGCTCAACGATGTAGTATAACGCATCCAGTTGGCGAGAAATGTCAGGACCAAATGAAAGTCGTTCATTTGGAGAGGCTATCTCCTTATAAAGGTTGCAGTACTATCCTTGTTCGGGACGAACAAGATTAAACGGAAGGCAGTGAAACGTGATTGCATATCAGTGAAACGGGATTGCATAATTTTAGGATCCCATCTGGAGTTCGAGAATGAGTGCACTACCCTGTGTGTGTAAGTCAAGACACGAAATATTCGTATAAAAGATTACTTAAGAACACCCTGTCGGTGGTGTAAAATAATGAAAGCTTCCTTTGAGGTGTATATCAAGTTCTAGAAACATCCAGAAACTTCTAGTATATTCTAGAAGTTTCTATCTCAACCATTCGAAACTATAAAAGCACAAGACTGTGCAAAGTCGAAAACATTCGAACAGAGATCGTAACAGTGTGTACATCGTGCATTTAAATCGAAGCAGCAGTATTTAAAATTGTGATTTTGTAACGTTATGAAATTATTTATTAAATAAAGTGATTCATGAATTGTGAAATAAAGTGCAATTGTAACAAAGTAAACTTTCAGCCTAATATTCAGTTTGTAAATTGCAATAATTAAATAAAGTTAGTTATTTTAATTTAACCAGAGATTGTTTAATTACTACAGGATCCAGTGGTACGAATCCGAGTACAGAGAGTTAGAGTAAATTCTCAGGAGGGCAATTTCGTAACAATTGGTGTCAGAAGTGGGATTGTGTACCTGTAATAAATTTGAAAAACTGAGATTGGAGCAGCTCAAGAAGGAGCTTGAGCGCTTAAATTTGCAAACACAAGGGCTGAAAGCGGAGCTGCAGGTGCGATTAAGAAGCGCTTTAGAGGAGCAGGGTATAGACGTCGATGAGCATGAATTCCAGTGTGAAGGGCCTACGACATCTCGCCAAGAAGAAACACCCCCAGAAACTAACACGGGTAACTTTGACATGAGCGCACTCATCGGGGTAATACAATCCTTCAAACAGGATATGCAGCAGCGAGATGAAAAGATGCAGCAGCGAGATGAAAAAAATGCTCAAGCTGTCAAGGGACAGTTACAACAAAATGCTCAAGCTATCAAAGAGGAAGTCAAGGAACAGTTACAGCAGAGTGAAAGACGACTTGCTCAACTAGCGGAACAGAACTCACAGCAGATAAAAGAAATGTCCGAGATGGTAGACAGGAAGGTTTGTGAAATTGAGACACGGCAAGAATCGTTCAAAAAATCTGTAGAACAAAAATTCATTGCGAACGAGCAAAAGCAGAACGATTTCAAGCAACAAATAGAGCAAAGAATTCACCTACTACAGGAAGGAGCATTGCCTGTGCCAGCTTTATCCTCTATAAAACTGAAGCCTCCCACCTATGATGGAACTACGACATTTAGCGTCTTCAGAATGCAGTTTGAGACTACCGCTAGCACAAATGCTTGGAGTGCTCGCGAAAAAGTGGCTGCATTAACCGTTTCGTTGAAAGGTGCTGCCGCTGATGAGCTGCAAACTATCTCAGAAAGTGAGCGAGACTGCTATGAAAGCTTGATGAATTCCGTTCAGCGCAAGTATGGCAGTGAACACCGCAAGCAGATGTACCAAGTAGAGCTACGAACACGTGTACAGAAGAGTGGTGAGTCTCTACAACAGTTTGCGGCGGAAGTGGAGCGGTTGGCTCATCTTGCCTACCCAGGAGAGATCACTGAGAGGTGTATGATGGACACCTTCGTATATGGCATTCGCTATGAGGAGATAAAGCGTTCTGCTATAACTAATCCGAAAGCTACATATATGGAGACAGTAGCTAGCGCTTTGTTATCAGAGACAGCAGCATTGGTGTGTCGGCCAGAATGCACAGCCCGTCAGATAAGAGTCCAGAACGGAAAAAGTTTCACGGGCAAATGCTTTACCTGCGGTGATGTCTGACACTTGGCTCGTAATTGTCAGTTGAGATGGACACGTTATGCAACACAAGCTCCGGTAAGATTGCCAAAGCAAGACAAAGTCCGAATTAGGGAATCGGAAAAGATTGTCAAGCCGGGAAATGAACGGACTCCCACAACTGATGGCCCAAGAATCTTCGTTTCTCAGATGGCGCGGAAAAATTACAGCCTAACTGTCAACAGTGTAATAAGCGGAAGCAAAATTGTGGTAACTTTGGATACGGGGGCATCACATTCCATAATTAGAAGGGATCTCGTTCGGTGAATCGAGCCGCTTCAGGGAATAAGTTTGCGTACGGCAACTGGAGATGATGCACCGGTACTGGGAAAAGTTACACGGAAAATCACTATCGGTACCACAACAGTGACGCACGAGTTTATAGTTGCGGATATTGTGGATGAAGTAATCTTCGGTGTTGATTTTATGATTCGGAATGGATTCACGCTAGATTTCAAAAGCCGAGTGCTGAAATATGCGAACACCGAAATACCGTAATTCTTTGGTGAGGATAAGTATGGAGGTGTTAAACAAGCCATTGTATCGCGGCGGACAAAAATCCCACTCAAGTCAGAGGCAGTTATACGGGCCAAAATGGGCGGAGATGTTGGGAAGCATAAGAGCCGAATCGTACCAGAAAAAGTAATGAATATTTCAAACACCGCTGAAACCATAGCGAAAAAGAAGGTAAGGTGCCAGAGAATCTCAGCAATTGTAAACTGTGAGAGGCAACCGCGAGACACGAAAAGCAAGATACGAGCTAATAAAAAGGTACCCGACATTCTGGCGAAAGAATGGACTAAAGAGTCATCTACAGTACTTCCATGCAGCAATTGTATACCTAAAAATCGAGAACAGTTGAATAAAATTCATGGAAACAGCAGAAATCGTACACAACTAGTGATAAAAGGAAAGCCATATATGATGTACGAGTAAACTCTAAGGGATTTCAGGAAGGGCAGCTAGTTATGCTTCATAATCCGCAAAGGAGAAAGGGATTATCGCCAAACCTGCAAACACACTGGGAAGGGCCTTATAAGGTGATAAAGCGGCTCAACGATGTAGTATAACGCATTCAGTTGGCGAGAAATGTCAGGAGCAAAATGAAAGTCGTTCATTTGGAGAGGCTATCTCGGTATAAAGGTTGCAGTACTATCGTTGTTCGGGATGAACAAGATTAAGCGGAGGGCAGTGAAACGTGATTGCATATCAGAGAAACGGGAATGCATACTTTTAGAATCCCATCTGGAGTTCGAGAATGAGTGCACCACCCTGTGTGTGTATGTCAAGACACGAAATATTCGTATAAAAGTTTACTTAAGAACACCCTGTCGGTGGTGTAAAATAATGAAAGCTTCCTTTGAGGTGTATATCAAGTTCTAGAAACATCCAGAAACTTCTAGTATATTCTAGAAGTTTCTACCTCAACCATTCGAAACTATAAAAGCACAAGACTGTGCAAAGTCGAAGACATTCGAACAGAGATCGTAGCAGTTGTATTTGAAATTGTGATTTTGTAAAGTGATGAAATTACTTATTAAATAAAGTGATTCATGAATTGTGAAATAAAGTGCAAATTGTAACAAAGTAAACTTTCAGCCTAATATTAAGTTTGTAAATTGCAATAATTAAATAAAGTTAGTTATTTTAATTTAACCAGAGATTGTTTAATTACTACAAGATCCAGTGGTACGAATCCGAGTACAGAGAGTTAGAGTAAATTCTCAGGAGGGCAATTTCGTAACAATTGGTGTCAGAAATGGGATTGTGTATCTGTAATAAGCAATGGTTAAATTTGAAAAACTGAGATTGGAGCAGCTCAAGAAGGTGCTTGAGCGCTTATATTTGCAAATACAAGGGCTTAAAGCGGAGCTGCAGGTGCGATTAAGAAGCGCTTTAGAGGAGCAGGGTATAGACGTCGATGAGCATGAATTCCAGTGTGAAGGGCCTACGACATCTCGCCAAGAAGAAACACCCCCAGAAACTAACACGGGTGACTTTGACATGAGCGCACTCATCGGGGTAATACAATCCTTCAAACAGGATATGCAGCAGCGAGATGAAAAGATGCAGCAGCGAGATGAAAAAAATGCTCAAGCTGTCAAGGGACAGTTACAACAAAATGCTCAAGCTATCAAAGAGGAAGTCAAGGAACAGTTACAGCAGAGTGAAAGACGACTTGCTCAACTAGCGGAACAGAACTCACAGCAGATAAAAGAAATGTCCGAGATGGTAGACAGGAAGGTTTGTGAAATTGAGACACGGCAAGAATCGTTCAAAAAATCTGTAGAACAAAAATTCATTGCGAACGAGCAAAAGCAGAACGATTTCAAGCAACAAATAGAGCAAAGAATTCACCTACTACAGGAAGGAGCATAGCCTGTGCCAGCTTTATCCTCTATAAAACTGAAGCCTCCTACCTATGATGGAACTACGACATTTAGCGTCTTCAGAATGCAGTTTGAGACTACCGCTAGCACAAATGGTTGGAGTGCTCGCGAAAAAGTGGCTGCATTAACCGTTTCGTTGAAAGGTGCTGCCGCTGATGAGCTGCAAACTATCTCAGAAAGTGAGCGAGACTGCTATGAAAGCTTGATGAATTCCGTTCAGCGTAAGTATGGCAGTGAACATCGCAAGCAGATGTACCAAGTATTGCTACGAACACGTGTACAGAAGAGTGGTGAGTCTCTACAACAGTTTGCGGCGGAAGTGGAGCGTTTGGCTCATCTTGCCTACCCAGGAGAGATCACTGAGAGGTGTATGATGGACACCTTCGTATATGGCATTCGCTATGAGGAGATAAAGCGTTCTGCTATAACTAATCCGAAAGCTACATATATGGAGACAGTAGCTAGCGCTTTGTTATCAGAGACAGCAGCATTGGTGTGTCGGTCAGAATGCACAGCCCGTCAGATAAGAGTCCAGAACGGAAAAAGTTTCACGGGCAAATGCTTTACCTGCGGTGATGTCTGACACTTGGCTCGTAATTGTCAGTTGAGATGGACACGTTATGCAACACAAGCTCCGGTAAGATTGCCAAAGCAAGACAAAGTCCGAATTAGGGAATCGGAAAAGATTGTCAAGCCGGGAAATGAACGGACTCCCACAACTGATGGCCCAAGAATCTTCGTTTCTCAGATGGCGCGGAAAAATTACAGCCTAACTGTCAACAGTGTAATAAGCGGAAGCAAAATTGTGGTAACTTTGGATACGGGGGCATCACATTCCATAATTAGAAGGGATCTCGTTCGGTGAATCGAGCCGCTTCAGGGAATAAGTTTGCGTACGGCAACTGGAGATGATACACCGGTACTGGGAAAAGTTACACGGAAAATCACTATCGGTACCACAACAGTGACGCACGAGTTTATAGTTGCGGATATTGTGGATGAAGTAATCTTAGGTGTTGATTTTATGATACGGAATGGATTCACGCTAGATTTCAAAAGCCGAGTGCTGAAATATGCGAACACCGAAATACCGTTATTCTTTGGTGAGGATAAGTATGGAGGTGTTAAACAAGCCATTGTATCGCGGCGGACAAAAATCCCACTCAAGTCAGAGGCAGTTATACGGGCCAAAATGGGCGGAGATGTTGGGAAGCATAAGAGCCGAATCGTACCAGAAAAAGTAATGAATATTTCAAATACCGCTGAAACCATAGCGAAAAAGAAGGTAAGGTGCCAGAGAATCTCAGCAATTGTAAACTGTAAGAGGCAACCGCGAGACACGAAAAGCAGGATACGAGCTAATAAAAAGGTACCCGACATTCTGGCGAAAGAATGGACTAAAGAGTCATCTACAGTACTTCCATGCAGCAATTGTATACCTAAAAATCGAGAACAGTTGAATGAAATTCATGGAAACATCAGAAATCGTACACAACTGATGAGTGATAAAAGGAAAGCCATATATGATGTACGAGTAAACTCTAAGGGATTTCAGGAAGGGCAGCTAGTTATGCTTCATAATCCGCAAAGGAGAGAGGGATTATCGCCAAAACTGCAAACACACTGGGAATGGCCTTATAAGGTGATAAAGCGGCTCAACGATGTTGTATAACGCATCCAGTTGGCGAGAAATGTCAGGAGCAAAATGAAAGTCGTCCATTTGGAGAGGCTATCTCGTTATAAAGGTTGCAGTACTATCCTTGTTCGGGACGAACAAGATTAAGCGGAGGGCAGTGAAACGTGATTGCATATCAGAGAAACGGGAATGCATACTTTTAGGATCCCATCTGGAGTTCGAGAATGAGAGCACCACCCTGTGTGTGTAAGTCAAGACACGAAGTATTCGTATAAAAGTTTACTTAAGAACACCCTGTCGGTGGTGTAAAATAATGAAAGCTTCCTTTGAGGTGTATATCAAGTTCTAGAAACATCCAGAAACTTCTAGTATATTCTAGAAGTTTCTACCTCAACCATTCGAAACTATAAAAGCACAGGACTGTGCAAAGTCGAAGACATTCGAACAGAGATCGTAGCAGTTGTATTTGAAATTGTGATTTTGTAAAGTGATGAAATTACTTATTAAATAAAGTGATTCATGAATTGTGAAATAAAGTGCAAATTGTAACAAAGTAAACTTTCAGCCTAATATTAAGTTTGTAAATTGCAATAATTAAATAAAGTTAGTTATTTTAATTTAACCAGAGATTGTTTAATTACTACAAGATCCAGTGGTACGAATCCGAGTACAGAGAGTTAGAGTAAATTCTCAGGAGGGCAATTTCGTAACAATTGGTGTCAGAAGTGGGATTGTGTATCTGTAATAAGCAATGGTTAAATTTGAAAAACTGAGATTGGAGCAGCTCAAGAAGGAGCTTGAGCGCTTATATTTGTAAATACAAGGGCTTAAAGCGGAGCTGCAGGTGCGATTAAGAAGCGCTTTAGAGGAGCAGGGTATAGACGTCGATGAGCATGAATTCCAGTGTGAAGCGCCTACGACATCTCGCCAAGAAGAAACACCCGCAGAAACTAACACGGGTGACTTTGACATGAGCGCACTCATCGGGGTAATACAATCCTTCAAACAGGATATGCAGCAGCGAGATGAAAAGATGCAGCAGCGAGATGAAAAATATGCTCAAGCTGTCAAGGGACAGTTACAACAAAATGCTCAAGCTATCAAAGAGGAAGTCAAAGAACAGTTACAGCAGAGTGAAAGACGACTTGCTCAACTAGCGGAACAGAACTCACAGCAGATAAAAGAAATGTCCGAGATGGTAGACAGGAAGGTTTGTGAAATTGAGAAACGGCAAGAATCGTTCAAAAAATCTGTAGAACAAAAATTCATTGCGAACGAGCAAAAGCAGAACGATTTCAAGCAACAAATAGAGCAAAGAATTCACCTACTACAGGAAGGAGCATAGCCTGCGCCAGCTTTATCCTCTATAAAACTGAAGCCTCCTACCTATGATGGAACTACGACATTTAGCGTCTTCAGAATGCAGTTTGAGACTACCGCTAGCACAAATGGTTGGAGTGCTCACGAAAAAGTGGCTGCATTAACCGTTTCGTTGAAAGGTGCTGCCGCTGATGAGCTGCAAACTATCTCAGAAAGTGAGCGAGACTGCTATGAAAGCTTGATGAATTCCGTTCAGCGTAAGTATGGCAGTGAACATCGCAAGCAGATTTACCAAGTAGAGCTACGAACACGTGTACAGAAGAGTGGTGAGTCTCTACAACAGTTTGCGGCGGAAGTGGAGCGGTTGGCTCATCTTGCCTACCCAGGAGAGATCACTGAGAGGTGTATGATGGACACCTTCGTATATGGCATTCGCTATGAGGAGATAAAGCGTTCTGCTATAACTAATCCGAAAGCTACATATATGGAGACAGTAGCTAGCGCTTTGTTATCAGAGACAGCAGCATTGGTGTGTCGGTCAGAATGCACAGCCCGTCAGATAAGAGTCCAGAACGGAAAAAGTTTCACGGGCAAATGCTTTACCTGCGGTGATGTCTGACACTTGGCTCGTAATTGTCAGTTGAGATGGACACGTTACAACACAATCTCCGGTAAGATTGCCAAAGCAAGAAAAAGTCCGAATTAGGGAATCGGAAAAGATTGTCAAGCCGGGAAATGAACGGACTCCCACAACTGATGGCCCAAGAATCTTCGTTTCTCAGATGGCGCGGAAAAATTACAGCCTAACTGTCAACAGTGTAATAAGCGGAAGCAAAATTGTGGTAACTTTGGATACGGGGGCATCACATTCCATAATTAGAAGGGATCTCGTTCGGTGAATCGAGCCGCTTCAGGGAATAAGTTTGCGTACGGCAACTGGAGATGATGCACCGGTACTGGGAAAAGTTACACGGAAAATCACTATCGGTACCACAACAGTGACGCACGAGTTTATAGTTGCGGATATTATGGATGAAGTAATCTTAGGTGTTGATTTTATGATTCGGAATGAATTCACGCTAGATTTCAAAAGCCGAGTGCTGAAATATGCGAACACCGAAATACCGTTATTCTTTGGTGAGGATAAGTATGGAGGTGTTAAACAAGCCATTGTATCGCGGCGGACAAAAATCCCACTCAAGTCAGAGGCAGTTATACGGGCCAAAATGGGCGGAGATGTTGGGAAGCATAAGAGCCGAATCGTACCAGAAAAAGTAATGAATATTTCAAATACCGCTGAAACCATAGCGAAAAAGAAGGTAAGGTGCCAGAGAATCTCAGCAATTGTAAACTGTGAGAGGCAACCGCGAGACACGAAAAGCAAGATACGAGCTAATAAAAAGGTACCCGACATTCTGGCGAAAGAATGGACTAAAGAGTCATCTACAGTACTTCCATGCAGCAATTGTATACCTAAAAATCGAGAACAGTTGAATGAAATTCATGGAAACATCAGAAATCGATAAGAGGAAAGCCATATATGATGTACGAGTAAACTCTAAGGGATTTCAGGAAGGGCAGCTAGTTATGCTTCATAATCCGCAAAGGAGAAAGGGATTATCGCCAAAACTGCAAACACACTGGGAATGGCCTTATAAGGTGATAAAGCGGCTCAACGATGTAGTATAACGCATCCAGTTGGCGAGAAAAGTCAGGAGCAAAATGAAAGTCGTTCATTTGGAGAGGCTAACATACTGGGAATGGCCTTATAAGGTGATAAAGCGGCGCAACGATGTAGTATAACGCATCCAGTTGGCGAGAAATGTCAGGAGCAAAATGAAAGTCGTTCATTTGGAGAGGCTATCTCGTTATAAAGGTTGCAGTACTATCCTTGTTCGGGACGAACAAGATTAAGCGGAGGGCAGTGAAACGTGATTACATATAAGAGAAACGGGAATGCATACTTTTAGGATCCCATCTGGAGTTCGAGAATGAGTGCACCACCCTGAGTGTGTAAGTTAAGACACGAAATATTCGTATAAAAGTTTACTTAAGAACACCCTGTCGGTGGTGTAAAATAATGAAAGCTTCCTTTGAGGTGTATAACAAGTTCTAGAAACATCCAGAAACTTCTAGTATATTCTAGAATTTTCTACCTCAACCATTCGAAACTATAAAAGCACAAGACTGTGCAAAGTCGAAGACATTCGAACAGAGATCGTAGCAGTTATATTTGAAATTGTGATTTTGTAAAGTGATGAAATTACTTATTAAATAAAGTGATTCATGAATTGTGAAATAAAGTGCAAATTGTAACAAAGTAAACTTTCAGCCTAATATTAAGTTTGTAAATTGCAATAATTAAATAAAGTTAGTTATTTTAATTCAACCAGAGATTGTTTAATTACTACAGGATCCAGTGGTACGAATCCGAGTACAGAGAGTTAGAGTAAATTCTCAGGAGGGCAATTTCGTAACAATTGGTGTCAGAAGTGGGATTATGTATCTGTAATAAGCAATGGTTAAATTTGAAAAACTCTGATTAGAGCAGCTCAAGAAGGAGCTTGAGCGCTTATATTTGCAAATACAAGGGCTTAAAGCGGAGCTGCATGTGCGATTAAGAAGCGCTTTAGAGGAGCAGGGTATAGACGTCGATGAGCATGAATTCCAGTGTGAAGGGCCTACGACATCTCGCCAAGAAGAAACACCCGCAGAAACTAACACGGGTGACTTTGACATGAGCGCACTCATCGGGGTAATACAATCCTTCAAACAGGATATGCAGCAGCGAGATGAAAAATATGCTCAAGCTGTCAAGGGACAGTTACAACAAAATGCTCAAGCTATCAAAGAGGAAGTCAAAGAACAGTTACAGCAGAGTGAAAGACGACTTGCTCAACTAGCGGAACAGAACTCACAGCAGATAAAAGAAATGTCCGAGATGGTAGACAGGAAGGTTTGTGAAATTGAGACACGGCAAGAATCGTTCAAAAAATCTGTAGAACAAAAATTCATTGCGAACGAGCAAAAGCAGAACGATTTCAAGCAACAAATAGAGCAAAGAATTCACCTACTACAGGAAGGAGCATTACCTGTGCCAGCTTTATGCTCTATAAAACTGAAGCCTCCTACCTATGATGGAACTACGACATTTAGCGTCTTCAGAATGCAGTTTGAGACTACCGCTAGCACAAATGGTTGGAGTGCTCGCGAAAAAGTGGCTGCATTAACCGTTTCATTGAAAGGTGCTGCCGCTGATGAGCTGCAAACTATCTCAGAAAGTGAGCGAGACTGCTATGAAAGCTTGATGAATTCCGTTCAGCGCAAGTATGGCAGTGAGCATCGCAAGCAGATGTACCAAGTAGAGCTACGAACACGTGTACAGAAGAGTGGTGAGTCTCTACAACAGTTTGCGGCGGAAGTGGAGCGGTTGGCTCATCTTGCCTACCCAGGAGAGATCACTGAGAGGTGTATGATGGACACCTTCGTATATGGCATTCGCTATGAGGAGATAAAGCGTTCTGCTATAACTAATCCGAAAGCTACATATATGGAGACAGTAGCTAGCGCTTTGTTATCAGAGACAGCAGCATTGGTGTGTCGGCCAGAATGCACAGCCCGTCAGATAAGAGTCCAGAACGGAAAAAGTTTCACGGGCAAATGCTTTACCTGTCTGACACTTGGCTCGTAATTGTCAGTTGAGATGGACACGTTATGCAACACAAGCTCCGGTAAGATTGCCAAAGCAAGACAAAGTCCGAATTAGGGAATCGGAAAAGATTGTCAAGCCGGGAAATGAACGGACTCCCACAACTGATGGCCCAAGAATCTTCGTTTCTCAGATGGCGCGGAAAAATAACAGCCTAACTGTCAACAGTGTAATAAGCGGAAGCAAAATTGTGGTAACTTTGGATACGGGGGCATCACATTCCATAATTAGAAGGGATCTCGTTCGGTGAATCGAGCCGCTTCAGGGAATAAGTTTGCGTACGGCAACTGGAGATGATGCACCGGTACTGGGAAAAGTTACACGGAAAATCACTATCGGCACCACAACAGTGACGCACGAGTTTATAGTTGCGGATATTGTGGATGAAGTAATCTTAGGTGTTGATTTTATGATTCGGAATGGATTCACCCTAAATTTCAAAAGCCGAGTGCTGAAATATGCGAACACCGAAATACCGTTATTCTTTGGTGAGGATAAGTATGGAGGTGTTAAACAAGCCATTGTATCGCGGCGGACAAAAATCCCACTCAAGTCAGAGGCAGTTATACGGGCCAAAATGGGCGGAGATGTTGGGAAGCATAAGAGCCGAATCGTACCAGAAAAAGTAATGAATATTTCAAATACCGCTGAAACCATAGCGAAAAAGAAGGTAAGGTGCCAGAGAATCTCAGCAATTGTAAACTGTGAGAGGCAACCGCGAGACACGAAAAGCAAGATACGAGCTAATAAAAAGGTACCCGACATTCTGGCGAAAGAATGGACTAAAGAGTCATCTACAGTACTTCCATGCAGCAATTGTATACCTAAAAATCGAGAACAGTTGAATGAAATTCATGGAAACATCAGAAATCGTACACAACTGATGAGTGATAAAAGGAAAGCCATATATGATGTACGAGTAAACTCTAAGGGATTTCAGGAAGGGCAGCTAGTTATGCTTCATAATCCGCAAAGGAGAAAGGGATTATCGCCAAAACTGCAAACACACTGGGAATGGCCTTATAAGGTGATAAAGCGGCTCAACGATGTAGTATAACGCATCCAGTTGGCGAGAAAAGTCAGGAGCAAAATGAAAGTCGTTCATTTGGAGAGGCTAACACACTGGGAATGGCCTTATAAGGTGATAAAGCGGCGCAACGATGTAGTATAACGCATCCAGTTGGCGAGAAATGTCAGGAGCAAAATGAAAGTCGTTCATTTGGAGAGGCTATCTCGTTATAAAGGTTGCAGTACTATCCTTGTTCGGGACGAACAAGATTAAGCGGAGGGCAGTGAAACGTGATTACATACCAGAGAAACGGGAATGCATACTTTTAGGATCCCATCTGGAGTTCGAGAATGAGTGCACCACTCTGAGTGTGTAAGTTAAGACACGAAATATTCGTATAAAAGTTTAATTAAGAACACCCTGTCGGTGGTGTAAAATAATGAAAGCTTCCTTTGAGGTGTATAACAAGTTCTAGAAACATCCAGAAACTTCTAGTATATTCTAGAAGTTTCTACCTCAACCATTCGAAACTATAAAAGCACAAGACTGTGCAAAGTCGCAGACATTCGAACAGAGATCGTTAGAGTTAGAGTAAATTCTCAGGAGGGCAATTTCGTAACAATTGGTGTCAGAAGTGGGATTATGTATCTGTAATAAGCAATGGTTAAATTTGAAAAACTCTGATTGGAGCAGCTCAAGAAGGAGCTTGAGCGCTTATATTTGCAAATACAAGGGCTTAAAGCGGAGCTGCATGTGCGATTAAGAAGCGCTTTAGAGGAGCAGGGTATAGACGTCGATGAGCATGAATTCCAGTGTGAAGGGCCTACGACATCTCGCCAAGAAGAAACACCCCCAGAAACTAACACGGGTGACTTTGACATGAGCGCACTCATCGGGGTAATACAATCCTTCAAACAGGATATGCAGCAGCGAGATGAAAAGATGCAGCAGCGAGATGAAAAAAATGCTCAAGCTGTCAAGGGACAGTTACAACAAAATGCTAAAGCTATCAAAGAGGAAGTCAAAGAACAGTTACAGCAGAGTGAAAGACGACTTGCTCAACTAGCGGAACAGAACTCACAGCAGATAAAAGAAATGTCCGAGATGGTAGACAGGAAGGTTTGTGAAATTGAGACACGGCAAGAATCGTTCAAAAAATCTGTAGAACAAAAATTCATTGCGAACGAGCAAAAGCAGAACGATTTCAAGCAACAAATAGAGCAAAGAATTCACCTACTACAGGAAGGAGCATTGCCTGTGCCAGCTTTATCCTCTATAAAACTGAAGCCTCCTACCTATGATGGAACTACGACATTTAGCGTCTTCAGAATGCAGTTTGAGACTACCGCTAGCACAAATGGTTGGAGTGCTCGCGAAAAAGTGGCTGCATTAACCGTTTCGTTGAAAGGTGCTGCCGCTGATGAGCTGCAAACTATCTCAGAAAGTGAGCGAGACTGCTATGAAAGCTTGATGAATTCCGTTCAGCGCAAGTATGGCAGTGAACACCGCAAGCAGATGTACCAAGTAGAGCTACGAACACGTGTACAGAAGAGTGGTGAGTCTCTACAACAGTTTGCGGCGGAAGTGGAGCGGTTGGCTCATCTTGCCTACCCAGGAGAGATCACTGCGAGGTGTATGATGGACACCTTCGTATATGGCATTCGCTATGAGGAGATAAAGCGTTCTGCTATAACTAATCCGAAAGCTACATATATGGAGACAGTAGCTAGCGCTTTGTTATCAGAGACAGCAGCATTGGTGTGTCGGTCAGAATGCACATCCCGTCAGATAAGAGTCCAGAACGGAAAAAGTTTCAGGGGCAAATGCTTTACCTGCGGTGATGTCTGACACTTGGCTCGTAATTGTCAGTTGAGATGGACACGTTATGCAAGACAAGCTCCGGTAAGATTGCCAAAGCAAGACAAAGTCCGAATTAGGGAATCGGAAAAGATTGTCAAGCCGGGAAATGAACGGACTCCCACAACTGATGGCCCAAGAATCTTCGTTTCTCAGATGGCGCGGAAAAATAACAGCCTAACTGTCAACAGTGTAATAAGCGGAAGCAAAATTGTGGTAACTTTGGATACGGGGGCATCACATTCCATAATTAGAAGGGATCTCGTTCGGTGAATCGAGCCGCTTCAGGGAATAAGTTTGCGTACGGCAACTGGAGATGATGCACCGGTACTGGGAAAAGTTACACGGAAAATCACTATTGGCACCACAACAGTGACGCACGAGTTTATAGTTGCGGATATTGTGGATGAAGTAATCTTAGGTGTTGATTTTATGATTCGGAATGGATTCACGCTAGATTTCAAAAGCCGAGTGCTGAAATATGCGAACACCGAAATACCGTTATTCTTTGGTGAGGATAAGTATGGAGGTGTTAAACAAGCCATTGTATCGCGGCGGACAAAAATCCCACTCAAGTCAGAGGCAGTTATACGGGCCAAAATGGGCGGAGATGTTGGGAAGCATAAGAGCCGAATCGTACCAGAAAAAGTAATGAATATTTCAAATACCGCTGAAACCATAGCGAAAAAGAAGGTAAGGTGCCAGAGAATCTCAGCAATTGTAAACTGTGAGAGGCAACCGCGAGACACGAAAAGCAAGATACGAGCTAATAAAAAGGTACCCGACATTCTGGCGAAAGAATGGACTAAAGAGTCATCTACAGTACTTCCATGCAGCAATTGTATACCTAAAAATCGAGAACAGTTGAATGAAATTCATGGAAACATCAGAAATCGTACACAACTGATGAGTGATAAAAGGAAAGCCATATATGATGTACGAGTAAACTCTAAGGGATTTCAGGAAGGGCAGCTAGTTATGCTTCATAATTCGCAAAGGAGAAAGGGATTATCGCCAAAACTGCAAACACACTGGGAATGGCCTTATAAGGTGATAAAGCGGCTCAACGATGTAGTATAACGCATCCAGTTGGCGAGAAATGTCAGGAGCAAAATGAAAGTCGTTCATTTGGAGAGGCTATCTCGTTATAAAGGTTGCAGTACTATCCTTGTTCGGGACGAACAAGATTAAGCGGAGGGCAGTGAAACGTGATTGCATATCAGAGAAACGGGAATGCATACTTTTAGGATCCCATCTGGAGTTCGAGAATGAGTGCACCACCCTGTGTGTGTAAGTCAAGACACGAAATATTCGTATAAAAGTTTACTTAAGAACACCCTGTCGGTGGTGTAAAATAATGAAAGCTTCCTTTGAGGTGTATAACAAGTTCTAGAAACATCCAGAAACTTCTAGTATATTCTAGAAGTTTCTACCTCAACCATTCGAAACTATAAAAGCACAAGACTGTGCAAAGTCGAAGACATTCGAACAGAGATCGTAGCAGTTGTATTTGAAATTGTGATTTTGTAAAGTGATGAAATTACTTATTAAATAAAGTGATTCATGAATTGTGAAATAAAGTGCAAATTGTAACAAAGTAAACTTTCAGCCTAATATTAAGTTTGTAAATTGCAATAATTAAATAATGTTAGTTATTTTAATTTAACCAGAGATTGTTTAATTACTAAAAGATCCAGTGGTACGAATCCGAGTACAGAGAGTTAGAGTAAATTCTCAGGAGGGCAATTTCGTAACAATTGGTGTCAGAAGTGGGATTGTGTATCTGTAATAAGCAATGGTTAAATTTGAAAAACTGAGATTTGAGCAGCTCAAGAAGGAGCTTGAGCGCTTATATTTGCAAATACAAGGGCTTAAAGCGGAGCTGCAGGTGCGATTAAGAAGCGCTTTAGAGGAGCAGGGTATAGACGTCGATGAGCATGAATTCCAGTGTGAAGGGCCTACGACATCTCGCCAAGAAGAAACACCCCCAGAAACTAACACGGGTAACTTTGACATGAGCGCACTCATCGGGGTAATACAATGCTTCAAACAGGATATGCAGCAGCGAGATGAAAAGATGCAGCAGCGAGATGAAAAAAATGCTCAAGCTGTCAAGGGACAGTTACAACAAAATGCTCAAGCTATCAAAGAGGAAGTCAAAGAACAGTTACAGCAGAGTGAAAGACGACTTGCTCAACTAGCGGAACAGAACTCACAGCAGATAAAAGAAATGTCCGAGATGGTAGACAGGAAGGTTTGTGAAATTGAGACACGGCAAGAATCGTTCAAAAAATCTGTAGAACAAAAATTCATTGCGAACGAGCAAAATCAGAACGATTTCAAGCAACAAATAGAGCAAAGAATTCACCTACTACAGGAAGGAGCATTGCCTGTGCCAGCTTTATCCTCTATAAAACTGAAGCCTCCTACCTATGATGGAACTACGATATTTAGCGTCTTCAGAATGCAGTTTGAGACTACCGCTAGCACAAATGGTTGGAGTGCTCGCGAAAAAGTGGCTGCATTAACCGTTTCGTTGAAAGGTGCTGCCGCTGATGAGCTGCAAACTATCTCAGAAAGTGAGCGAGACTGCTATGAAAGCTTGATGAATTCCGTTCAGCGTAAGTATGGCAGTGAACATCGCAAGCAGATTTACCAAGTAGAGCTACGAACACGTGTACAGAAGAGTGGTGAGTCTCTACAACAGTTTGCGGCGGAAGTGGAGCGGTTGGCTCATCTTGCCTACCCAGGAGAGATCACTGAGAGGTGTATGATGGACACCTTCGTATATGGCATTCGCTATGAGGAGATAAAGCGTTCTGCTATAACTAATCCGAAAGCTACATATATGGAGACAGTAGCTAGCGCTTTGTTATCAGAGACAGCAGCATTGGTGTGTCGGTCAGAATGCACAGCCCGTCAGATAAGAGTCCAGAACGGAAAAAGTTTCACAGGCAAATGCTTTACCTGCGGTGATGTCTGACACTTGGCTCGTAATTGTCAGTTGAGATGGACACGTTATGTAACACAAGCTCCGGTAAGATTGCCAAAGCAAGACAAACTCCGAATTAGGGAATCGGAAAAGATTGTCAAGCCGGGAAATGAACGGACTCCCACAACTGATGACCCAAGAATCTTCGTTTCTTAGAAGGCGCGGAAAAATAACAGCCTAACTGTCAACAGTGTAATAAGCGCAAGCAAAATTGTGGTAACTTTGGATACGGGGGCATCACATTCCATAATTAGAAGGGATCTCGTTCGGTGAATCGAGCCGCTTCAGGGAATAAGTTTGCGTACGGCAACTGGAGATGATGCACCGGTACTGGGAAAAGTTACACGGAAAATCACTATCGGCACCACAACAGTGACGCATGAGTTTATAGTTGCGGATATTGTGGATGAAGTAATCTTAGGTGTTGATTTTATGATTCGGAATGGATTCACGCTAGATTTCAAAAGCCGAGTGCTGAAATATGCGAACACCGAAATACCGTTATTCTTTGGTGAGGATAAGTATGGAGGTGTTAAACAAGCCATTGTATCGCGGCGGACAAAAATCCCACTCAAGTCAGAGGCAGTTATACGGGCCAAAATGGGCGGAGCTGTTGGGAAGCATAAGAGCCGAATCGTACCAGAAAAAGTAATGAATATTTCAAATACAGCTGAAACCATAGCGAAAAAGAAGGTAAGGTGCCAGAGAATCTCAGCAATTGTAAACTGTGAGAGGCAACCGCGAGACACGAAAAGCAAGATACGAGCTAATAAAAAGGTACCCGACATTCTGGCGAAAGAATGGACTAAAGAGTCATCTACAGTACATCCATGCAGCAATTGTATACCTAAAAATCGAGAACAGTTGAATGAAATTCATGGAAACATCAGAAATCGTACACAACTGATGAGTGATAAAAGGAAAGCCATATATGATGTACGAGTAAACTCTAAGGGATTTCAGGAAGGGCAGCTAGTTATGCTTCATAATCCGCAAAGGAGAAAGGGATTATCGCCAAAACTGCAAACACACTGGGAATGGCCTTATAAGGTGATAAAGCGGCTCAACGATGTAGTATAACGCATCCAGTTGGCGAGAAATGTCAGGAGCAAAATGAAAGTCGTTCATTTGGAGAGGCTATCTCGTTATAAAGGTTGCAGTACTATCCTTGTTCGGGACGAACAAGATTAAGCGGAGGGCAGTGAAACGTGATTGCATATCAGAGAAACGGGAATGCATACTTTTAGGATCCCATCTGGAGTTCGAGAATGAGTGCACCACCCTGTGTGTGTAAGTCAAGACACGAAATATTCGTATAAAAGTTTACTTAAGAACACCCTGTCGGTGGTGTAAAATAATGAAAGCTTCCTTTGAGGTGTATAACAAGTTCTAGAAATATCCAGAAACTTCTAGTATATTCTAGAAGTTTCTACCTCAACCATTCGAAACTATAAAAGCACAAGACTGTGCAAAGTCGAAGACATTCGAACAGAGATCGTAGCAGTTGTATTTGAAATTGTGATTTTGTAAAGTGATGAAATTACTTATTAAATAAAGTGATTCATGAATTGTGAAATAAAGTGCAAATTGTAACAAAGTAAACTTTCAGCCTAATATTAAGTTTGTAAATTGCAATAATTAAATAAAGTTAGTTATTTTAATTTAGCCAGAGATTGTTTAATTACTACAAGATCCAGTGGTACGAATCCGAGTACAGAGAGTTAGAGTAAATTCTCAGGAGGGCAATTTCATAACAATTGGTGTCAGAAGTGGGATTGTGTATCTGTAATAAGCAATGGTTAAATTTGAAAAACTGAGATTGGAGCAGCTCAAGAAGAAGCTTGAGCGCTTATATTTGCAAATACAAGGACTTAAAGCGGAGCTGCAGGTGCGATTAAGAAGCGCTTTAGAGGAGCAGGGTATAGACGTCGATGAGCATGAATTCCAGTGTGAAGGGCCTACGACATCTCGCCAAGAAGAAACACCCCCAGAAACTAACACGGGTAACTTTGACATGAGCGCACTCATCGGGGTAATGCAATCCTTCAAACAGGATATGCAGCAGCGAGATGAAAAGATGCAGCAGCGAGATGAAAAAAATGCTCAAGCTGTCAAGGGACAGTTACAACAAAATGCTCAAGCTATCAAAGAGGAAGTCAAAGAACAGTTACAGCAGAGTGAAAGACGACTTGCTCAACTAGCGGAACAGAACTCACAGCAGATAAAAGAAATGTCCGAGATGGTAGACAGGAAGGTTTGTGAAATTGAGACACGGCAAGAATCGTTCAAAAAATCTGTAGAACAAAAATTCATTGCGAACGAGCAAAAGCAGAACGATTTCAAGCAACAAATAGAGCAAAGAATTCACCTACTACAGGAAGGAGCATTGCCTGTGCCAGCTTTATCCTCTATAAAACTGAAGCCTCCTACCTATGATGGAACTACGATATTTAGCGTCTTCAGAATGCAGTTTGAGACTACCGCTAGCACAAATGGTTGGAGTGCTCGCGAAAAAGTGGCTGCATTAACCGTTTTGTTGAAAGGTGCTGCCGCTGATGAGCTGCAAACTATCTCAGAAAGTGAGCGAGACTGCTATGAAAGCTTGATGAATTCCGTTCAGCGTAAGTATGGCAGTGAACATCGCAAGCAGATTTACCAAGTAGAGCTACGAACACGTGTACAGAAGAGTGGTGAGTCTCTACAACAGTTTGCGGCGGAAGTGGAGCGGTTGGCTCATCTTGCCTACCCAGGAGAGATCACTGAGAGGTGTATGATGGACACCTTCGTATATGGCATTCGCTATGAGGAGATAAAGCGTTCTGCTATAACTAATCCGAAAGCTACATATATGGAGACAGTAGCTAGCGCTTTGTTATCAGAGACAGCAGCATTGGTGTGTCGGTCAGAATGCACAGCCCGTCAGATAAGAGTCCAGAACGGAAAAAGTTTCACAGGCAAATGCTTTACCTGCGGTGATGTCTGACACTTGGCTCGTAATTGTCAGTTGAGATGGACACGTTATGTAACACAAGCTCCGGTAAGATTGCCAAAGCAAGACAAACTCCGAATTAGGGAATCGGAAAAGATTGTCAAGCCGGGAAATGAACGGACTCCCACAACTGATGACCCAAGAATCTTCGTTTCTTAGAAGGCGCGGAAAAATAACAGCCTAACTGTCAACAGTGTAATAAGCGCAAGCAAAATTGTGGTAACTTTGGATACGGGGGCATCACATTCCATAATTAGAAGGGATCTCGTTCGGTGAATCGAGCCGCTTCAGGGAATAAGTTTGCGTACGGCAACTGGAGATGATGCACCGGTACTGGGAAAAGTTACACGGAAAATCACTATCGGCACCACAACAGTGACGCATGAGTTTATAGTTGCGGATATTGTGGATGAAGTAATCTTAGGTGTTGATTTTATGATTCGGAATGGATTCACGCTAGATTTCAAAAGCCGAGTGCTGAAATATGCGAACACCGAAATACCGTTATTCTTTGGTGAGGATAAGTATGGAGGTGTTAAACAAGCCATTGTATCGCGGCGGACAAAAATCCCACTCAAGTCAGAGGCAGTTATACGGGCCAAAATGGGCGGAGCTGTTGGGAAGCATAAGAGCCGAATCGTACCAGAAAAAGTAATGAATATTTCAAATACCGCTGAAACCATAGCGAAAAAGAAGGTAAGGTGCCAGAGAATCTCAGCAATTGTAAACTGTGAGAGGCAACCGCGAGACACGAAAAGCAAGATACGAGCTAATAAAAAGGTACCCGACATTCTGGCGAAAGAATGGACTAAAGAGTCATCTACAGTACATCCATGCAGCAATTGTATACCTAAAAATCGAGAACAGTTGAATGAAATTCATGGAAACATCAGAAATCGTACACAACTGATGAGTGATAAAAGGAAAGCCATATATGATGTACGAGTAAACTCTAAGGGATTTCAGGAAGGGCAGCTAGTTATGCTTCATAATCCGCAAAGGAGAAAGGGATTATCGCCAAAACTGCAAACACACTGGGAATGGCCTTATAAGGTGATAAAGCGGCGCAACGATGTAGTATAACGCATCCAGTTGGCGAGAAATGTCAGGAGCAAAATGAAAGTCGTTCATTTGGAGAGGCTATCTCGTTATAAAGGTTGCAGTCCTATCCTTGTTCGGGACGAACAAGATTAAGCGGAGGGCAGTGAAACGTGATTGCATATCAGAGAAACGGGAATGCATACTTTTAGGATCCCATCTGGAGTTCGAGAATGAGTGCACCACCCTGTGTGTGTAAGTCAAGACACGAAATATTCGTATAAAAGTTTACTTAAGAACACCCTGTCGGTGGTGTAAAATAATGAAAGCTTCCTTTGAGGTGTATAACAAGTTCTAGAAACATCCAGAAACTTCTAGTATATTCTAGAAGTTTCTACCTCAACCATTCGAAACTATAAAAGCACAAGACTGTGCAAAGTCTAAGACATTCGAACAGAGATCGTAGCAGTTGTATTTGAAATTGTGATTTTGTAAAGTGATGAAATTACTTATTAAATAAAGTGATTCATGAATTCTGAAATAAAGTGCAAATTGTAACTTTCAGCCTAATATTAAGTTTGTAAATTGCAATAATTAAATAAAGTTAGTTATTTTAATTTAACCAGAGATTGTTTAATTACTACAAGATCCAGTGGTACGAATCCGAGTACAGAGAGTTAGAGTAAATTCTCAGGAGGGCAATTTCATAACAATTGGTGTCAGAAGTGGGATTGTGTATCTGTAATAAGCAATGGTTAAATTTGAAAAACTGAGATTGGAGCAGCTCAAGAAGAAGCTTGAGCGCTTATATTTGCAAATACAAGGACTTAAAGCGGAGCTGCAGGTGCGATTAAGAAGCGCTTTAGAGGAGCAGGGTATAGACGTCGATGAGCATGAATTCCAGTGTGAAGGGCCTACGACATCTCGCCAAGAAGAAACACCCCCAGAAACTAACACGGGTAACTTTGACATGAGCGCACTCATCGGGGTAATACAATCCTTCAAACAGGATATGCAGCAGCGAGATGAAAAGATGCAGCAGCGAGATGAAAAAAATGCTCAAGCTGTCAAGGGACAGTTACAACAAAATGCTCAAGCTATCAAAGAGGAAGTCAAAGAACAGTTACAGCAGAGTGAAAGACGACTTGCTCAACTAGCGGAACAGAACTCACAGCAGATAAAAGAAATGTCCGAGATGGTAGACAGGAAGGTTTGTGAAATTGAGGACACGGCAAGAATCGTTCAAAAAATCTGTAGAACAAAAATTCATTGCGAACGAGCAAAAGCAGAACGATTTCAAGCAACAAATAGAGCAAAGAATTCACCTACTACAGGAAGGAGCATTGCCTGTGCCAGCTTTATCCTCTATAAAACTGAAGCCTCCTACCTATGATGGAACTACGACATTTAGCGTCTTCAGAATGCAGTTTGAGACTACCGCTAGCACAAATGGTTGGAGTGCTCGCGAAAAAGTGGCTGCATTAACCGTTTCGTTGAAAGGTGCTGCCGCTGATGAGCTGCAAACTATCTCAGAAAGTGAGCGAGACTGCTATGAAAGCTTGATGAATTCCGTTCAGCGCAAGTATGGCAGTGAACACCGCAAGCAGATGTACCAAGTAGAGCTACGAACACGTGTACAGAAGAGTGGTGAGTCTCTACAACAGTTTGCGGCGGAAGTGGAGCGGTTGGCTCATCTTGCCTACCCAGGAGAGATCACTGCGAGGTGTATGATGGACACCTTCGTATATGGCATTCGCTATGAGGAGATAAAGCGTTCTGCTATAACTAATCCGAAAGCTACATATATGGAGACAGTAGCTAGCGCTTTGTTATCAGAGACAGCAGCATTGGTGTGTCGGTCAGAATGCACATCCCGTCAGATAAGAGTCCAGAACGGAAAAAGTTTCAGGGGCAAATGCTTTACCTGCGGTGATGTCTGACACTTGGCTCGTAATTGTCAGTTGAGATGGACACGTTATGCAAGACAAGCTCCGGTAAGATTGCCAAAGCAAGACAAAGTCCGAATTAGGGAATCGGAAAAGATTGTCAAGCCGGGAAATGAACGGACTCCCACAACTGATGGCCCAAGAATCTTCGTTTCTCAGATGGCGCGGAAAAATAACAGCCTAACTGTCAACAGTGTAATAAGCGGAAGCAAAATTGTGGTAACTTTGGATACGGGGGCATCACATTCCATAATTAGAAGGGATCTCGTTCGGTGAATCGAGCCGCTTCAGGGAATAAGTTTGCGTACGGCAACTGGAGATGATGCACCGGTACTGGGAAAAGTTACACGGAAAATCACTATCGGCACCACAACAGTGACGCACGAGTTTATAGTTGCGGATATTGTGGATGAAGTAATCTTAGGTGTTGATTTTATGATTCGGAATGGATTCACCCTAAATTTCAAAAGCCGAGTGCTGAAATATGCGAACACCGAAATACCGTTATTCTTTGGTGAGGATAAGTATGGAGGTGTTAAACAAGCCATTGTATCGCGGCGGACAAAAATCCCACTCAAGTCAGAGGCAGTTATACGGGCCAAAATGGGCGGAGATGTTGGGAAGCATAAGAGCCGAATCGTACCAGAAAAAGTAATGAATATTTCAAATACCGCTGAAACCATAGCGAAAAAGAAGGTAAGGTGCCAGAGAATCTCAGCAATTGTAAACTGTGAGAGGCAACCGCGAGACACGAAAAGCAAGATACGAGCTAATAAAAAGGTACCCGACATTCTGGCGAAAGAATGGACTAAAGAGTCATCTACAGTACATCCATGCAGCAATTGTATACCTAAAAATCGAGAACAGTTGAATGAAATTCATGGAAACATCAGAAATCGTACACAACTGATGAGTGATAAAAGGAAAGCCATATATGATGTACGAGTAAACTCTAAGGGATTTCAGGAAGGGCAGCTAGTTATGCTTCATAATCCGCAAAGGAGAAAGGGATTATCGCCAAAACTGCAAACACACTGGGAATGGCCTTATAAGGTGATAAAGCGGCTCAACGATGTAGTATAACGCATCCAGTTGGCGAGAAATGTCAGGAGCAAAATGAAAGTCGTTCATTTGGAGAGGCTATCTCGTTATAAAGGTTGCAGTACTATCCTTGTTCGGGACGAACAAGATTAAGCGGAGGGCAGTGAAACGTGATTGCATATCAGAGAAACGGGAATGCATACTTTTAGGATCCCATCTGGAGTTCGAGAATGAGTGCACCACCCTGTGTGTGTAAGTCAAGACACGAAATATTCGTATAAAAGTTTACTTAAGAACACCCTGTCGGTGGTGTAAAATAATGAAAGCTTCCTTTGAGGTGTATAACAAGTTCTAGAAACATCCAGAAACTTCTAGTATATTCTAGAAGTTTCTACCTCAACCATTCGAAACTATAAAAGCACAAGACTGTGCAAAGTCGAAGACATTCGAACAGAGATCGTAGCAGTTGTATTTGAAATTGTGATTTTGTAAAGTGATGAAATTACTTATTAAATAAAGAGATTCATGAATTGTGAAATAAAGTGCAAATTGTAACAAAGTAAACTTTCAGCCTAATATTAAGTTTGTAAATTGCAATAATTAAATAAAGTTAGTTATTTTAATTTAGCCAGAGATTGTTTAATTACTACAAGATCCAGTGGTACGAATCCGAGTACAGAGAGTTAAAGTAAATTCTCAGGAGGGCAATTTCGTAACAATTGGTGTCAGAAGTGGGATTGTGTATCTGTAATAAGCAATGGTTAAATTTGAAAAACTGAGATTGGAGCAGCTCAAGAAGGAGCTTGAGCGCTTATATTTGCAAATACAAGGGCTTAAAGCGGAGCTGCAGGTGCGATTAAGAAGCGCTTTAGAGGAGCAGGGTATAGACGTCGATGAGCATGAATTCCAGTGTGAAGGGCCTACGACATCTCGCCAAGAAGAAACACCCCCAGAAACTAACACGGGTAACTTTGACATGAGCGCACTCATCGGGGTAATGCAATCCTTCAAACAGGATATGCAGCAGCGAGATGAAAAGATGCAGCAGCGAGATGAAAAAAATGCTCAAGCTGTCAAGGGACAGTTACAACAAAATGCTCAAGCTATCAAAGAGGAAGTCAAAGAACAGTTACAGCAGAGTGAAAGACGACTTGCTCAACTAGCGGAACAGAACTCACAGCAGATAAAAGAAATGTCCGAGATGGTAGACAGGAAGGTTTGTGAAATTGAGACACGGCAAGAATCGTTCAAAAAATCTGTAGAACAAAAATTCATTGCGAACGAGCAAAAGCAGAACGATTTAAAGCAACAAATAGAGCAAAGAATTCACCTACTACAGGAAGGAGCATTGCCTGTGCCAGCTTTATCCTCTATAAAACTAAAGCCTCCTACCTATGATGGAACTACGACATTTAGCATCTTCAGAATGCAGTTTGAGACTACCGCTAGCACAAATGGTTGGAGTGCTCGCGAAAAAGTGGCTGCATGAACCGTTTCGTTGAAAGGTGCTGCCGCTGATGAGCTGCAAACTATCTCAGAAAGTGAGCGAGACTGCTATGAAAGCTTGATGAATTCCGTTCAGCGCAAGTATGGCAGTGAACACCGCAAGCAGATGTACCAAGTAGAGCTACGAACACGTGTACAGAAGAGTGGTGAGTCTCTACAACAGTTTGCGGAGGAAGTGGAGCGGTTGGCTCATCTTGCCTACCCAGGAGAGATCACTGAGAGGTGTATGATGGACACCTTCGTATATGGCATTCGCTATGAGGAGATAAAGCGTTCTGCTATAACTAATCCGAAAGCTACATATATGGAGACAGTAGCTAGCGCTTTGTTATCAGAGACAGCAGCATTGGTGAGTCGGTCAGAATGCACAGCCCGTCAGATAAGAGTCCAGAACGGAAAAAGTTTCACGGGCAAATGCTTTACCTGCGGTGATGTCTGACACTTGGCTCGTAATTGTCAGTTGAGATGGACACGTTATGCAACACAAGCTCCGGTAAGATTGCCAAAGCAAGACAAAGTCCGAATTAGGGAATCGGAAAAGATAGTCAAGCCGGGAAATGAACGGACTCCCACAACTGATGGCCCAAGAATCTTCGTTTCTCAGATGGCGCGGAAAAATAACAGCCTAACTGTCAACAGTGTAATAAGCGGAAGCAAAATTGTGGTAACTTTGGATACGGGGGCATCACATTCCATAATTAGAAGGGATCTCGTTCGGTGAATCGAGCCGCTTCAGGGAATAAGTTTGCGTACGGCAACTGGAGATGATGCACCGGTACTGGGAAAAGTTACACGGAAAATTACTATCGGCACCACAACAGTGACGCACGAGTTTATAGTTGCGGATATTGTGGATGAAGTAATCTTAGGTGTTGATTTTATGATTCGGAATGGATTCACGCTAGATTTCAAAAGCCGAGTGCTGAAATATGCGAACACCGAAATACCGTTATTCTTTGGTGAGGATAAGTATGGAGGTGTTAAACAAGCCATTGTATCGCGGCGGACAAAAATCCCACTCAAGTCAGAGGCAGTTATACGGGCCAAAATGGGCGGAGATGTTGGGTAGCATAAGAGCCGAATCGTACCAGAAAAAGTAATGAATATTTCAAATACCGCTGAAACCATAGCGAAAAAGAAGGTAAGGTGCCAGAGAATCTCAGCAATTGTAAACTGTGAGAGGCAACCGCGAGACACGAAAAGCAAGATACGAGCTAATAAAAAGGTACCCGACATTCTGGCGAAAGAATGGACTAAAGAGTCATCTACAGTACTTCCATGCAGCAATTGTATACCTAAAAATCGAGAACAGTTGAATGAAATTCATGGAAACATCAGAAATCGTACACAACTGATGAGTGATAAAAGGAAAGCCATATATGATGTACGAGTAAACTCTAAGGGATTTCAGGAAGGGCAGCTAGTTATGCTTCATAATCCGCAAAGGAGAAAGGGATTATCGCCAAAACTGCAAACACACTGGGAATGGCCTTATAAGGTGATAAAGCGGCTCAACGATGTAGTATAACGCATCCAGTTGGCGAGAAAAGTCAGGAGCAAAATGAAAGTCGTTCATTTGGAGAGGCTAACACACTGGGAATGGCCTTATAAGGTGATAAAGCGGCGCAACGATGTAGTATAACGCATCCAGTTGGCGAGAAATGTCAGGAGCAAAATGAAAGTCGTTCATTTGGAGAGGCTATCTCGTTATAAAGGTTGCAGTACTATCCTTGTTCGGGACGAACAAGATTAAGCGGAGGGCAGTGAAACGTGATTGCATATCAGAGAAACGGGAATGCATAATTTTAGGATCCCATCTGGAGTTCGAGAATGAGTGCACCACCCTGTGTGTGTAAGTCAAGACACGAAATATTCGTATAAAAGTTTACTTAAGAACACCCTGTCGGTGGTGTAAAATAATGAAAGCTTCCTTTGAGGTGTATAACAAGTTCTAGAAACATCCAGAAACTTCTAGTATATTCTAGAAGTTTCTACCTCAACCATTCGAAACTATAAAAGCACAAGACTGTGCAAAGTCTAAGACATTCGAACAGAGATCGTAGCAGTTGTATTTGAAATTGTGATTTTGTAAAGTGATGAAATTACTTATTAAATAAAGTGATTCATGAATTCTGAAATAAAGTGCAAATTGTAACTTTCAGCCTAATATTAAGTTTGTAAATTGCAATAATTAAATAAAGTTAGTTATTTTAATTTAACCAGAGATTGTTTAATTACTACAAGATCCAGTGGTACGAATCCGAGTACAGAGAGTTAGAGTAAATTCTCAGGAGGGCAATTTCATAACAATTGGTGTCAGAAGTGGGATTGTGTATCTGTAATAAGCAATGGTTAAATTTGAAAAACTGAGATTGGAGCAGCTCAAGAAGAAGCTTGAGCGCTTATATTTGCAAATACAAGGACTTAAAGCGGAGCTGCAGGTGCGATTAAGAAGCGCTTTAGAGGAGCAGGGTATAGACGTCGATGAGCATGAATTCCAGTGTGAAGGGCCTACGACATCTCGCCAAGAAGAAACACCCCCAGAAACTAACACGGGTAACTTTGACATGAGCGCACTCATCGGGGTAATACAATCCTTCAAACAGGATATGCAGCAGCGAGATGAAAAGATGCAGCAGCGAGATGAAAAAAATGCTCAAGCTGTCAAGGGACAGTTACAACAAAATGCTCAAGCTATCAAAGAGGAAGTCAAAGAACAGTTACAGCAGAGTGAAAGACGACTTGCTCAACTAGCGGAACAGAACTCACAGCAGATAAAAGAAATGTCCGAGATGGTAGACAGGAAGGTTTGTGAAATTGAGACACGGCAAGAATCGTTCAAAAAATCTGTAGAACAAAAATTCATTGCGAACGAGCAAAAGCAGAACGATTTCAAGCAACAAATAGAGCAAAGAATTCACCTACTACAGGAAGGAGCATTGCCTGTGCCAGCTTTATCCTCTATAAAACTGAAGCCTCCTACCTATGATGGAACTACGACATTTAGCGTCTTCAGAATGCAGTTTGAGACTACCGCTAGCACAAATGGTTGGAGTGCTCGCGAAAAAGTGGCTGCATTAACCGTTTCGTTGAAAGGTGCTGCCGCTGATGAGCTGCAAACTATCTCAGAAAGTGAGCGAGACTGCTATGAAAGCTTGATGAATTCCGTTCAGCGCAAGTATGGCAGTGAACACCGCAAGCAGATGTACCAAGTAGAGCTACGAACACGTGTACAGAAGAGTGGTGAGTCTCTACAACAGTTTGCGGCGGAAGTGGAGCGGTTGGCTCATCTTGCCTACCCAGGAGAGATCACTGCGAGGTGTATGATGGACACCTTCGTATATGGCATTCGCTATGAGGAGATAAAGCGTTCTGCTATAACTAATCCGAAAGCTACATATATGGAGACAGTAGCTAGCGCTTTGTTATCAGAGACAGCAGCATTGGTGTGTCGGTCAGAATGCACATCCCGTCAGATAAGAGTCCAGAACGGAAAAAGTTTCAGGGGCAAATGCTTTACCTGCGGTGATGTCTGACACTTGGCTCGTAATTGTCAGTTGAGATGGACACGTTATGCAAGACAAGCTCCGGTAAGATTGCCAAAGCAAGACAAAGTCCGAATTAGGGAATCGGAAAAGATTGTCAAGCCGGGAAATGAACGGACTCCCACAACTGATGGCCCAAGAATCTTCGTTTCTCAGATGGCGCGGAAAAATAACAGCCTAACTGTCAACAGTGTAATAAGCGGAAGCAAAATTGTGGTAACTTTGGATACGGGGGCATCACATTCCATAATTAGAAGGGATCTCGTTCGGTGAATCGAGCCGCTTCAGGGAATAAGTTTGCGTACGGCAACTGGAGATGATGCACCGGTACTGGGAAAAGTTACACCGAAAATCACTATCGGCACCACAACAGTGACGCACGAGTTTATAGTTGCGGATATTGTGGATGAAGTAATCTTAGGTGTTGATTTTATGATTCGGAATGGATTCACGCTAGATTTCAAAAGCCGAGTGCTGAAATATGCGAACACCGAAATACCGTTATTCTTTGGTGAGGATAAGTATGGAGGTGTTAAACAAGCCATTGTATCGCGGCGGACAAAAATCCCACTCAAGTCAGAGGCAGTTATACGGGCCAAAATGGGCGGAGATGTTGGGAAGCATAAGAGCCGAATCGTACCAGAAAAAGTAATGAATATTTCAAATACCGCTGAAACCATAGCGAAAAAGAAGGTAAGGTGCCAGAGAATCTCAGCAATTGTAAACTGTGAGAGGCAACCGCGAGACACGAAAAGCAAGATACGAGCTAATAAAAAGGTACCCGACATTCTGGCGAAAGAATGGACTAAAGAGTCATCTACAGTACTTCCATGCAGCAATTGTATACCTAAAAATCGAGAACAGTTGAATGAAATTCATGGAAACATCAGAAATCGTACACAACTGATGAGTGATAAAAGGAAAGCCATATATGATGTACGAGTAAACTCTAAGGGATTTCAGGAAGGGCAGCTAGTTATGCTTCATAATCCGCAAAGGAGAAAGGGATTATCGCCAAAACTGCAAACACACTGGGAATGGCCTTATAAGGTGATAAAGCGGCTCAACGATGTAGTATAACGCATCCAGTTGGCGAGAAATGTCAGGAGCAAAATGAAAGTCGTTCATTTGGAGAGGCTATCTCGTTATAAAGGTTGCAGTACTATCCTTGTTCGGGACGAACAAGATTAAGCGGAGGGCAGTGAAACGTGATTGCATATCAGAGAAACGGGAATGCATACTTTTAGGATCCCATCTGGAGTTCGAGAATGAGTGCACCACCCTGTGTGTGTAAGTCAAGACACGAAATATTCGTATAAAAGTTTACTTAAGAACACCCTGTCGGTGGTGTAAAATAATGAAAGCTTCCTTTGAGGTGTATAACAAGTTCTAGAAACATCCAGAAACTTCTAGTATATTCTAGAAGTTTCTACCTCAACCATTCGAAACTATAAAAGCACAAGACTGTGCAAAGTCGAAGACATTCGAACAGAGATCGTAGCAGTTGTATTTGAAATTGTGATTTTGGAAAGTGATGAAATTACTTATTAAATAAAGTGATTCATGAATTGTGAAATAAAGTGCAAATTGTAACAAAGTAAACTTTCAGCCTAATATTAAGTTTGTAAATTGCAATAATTAAATAAAGTTAGTTATTTTAATTTAACCAGAGATTGTTTAATTACTACAAGATCCAGTGGTACGAATCCGAGTACAGAGAGTTAGAGTAAATTCTCAGGAGGGCAATTTCGTAACAATTGGTGTCAGAAGTGGGATTGTGTATCTGTAATAGGCAATGGTTAAATTTTGAAAAACTGAGATTGGAGCAGCTCAAGAAGGAGCTTGAGCGCTTATATTTGCAAATACAAGGGCTTAAAGCGGAGCTGAAGGTGCGATTAAGAAGCGCTTTAGAGGAGCAGGGTATAGACGTCGATGAGCATGAATTCCAGTGTGAAGGGCCTACGACATCTCGCCAAGAAGAAACACCCTCAGAAACTAACACGGGTAACTTTAACATGAGCGCACTCATCGGGGTAATACAATCCTTCAAACAGGATATGCAGCAGCGAGATGAAAAGATGCAGCAGCGAGATGAAAAAAATGCTCAAGCTGTCAAGGGACAGTTACAACAAAATGCTCAAGCTATCAAAGAGGAAGTCAAAGAACAGTTACAGCAGAGTGAAAGACGACTTGCTCAACTAGCGGAACAGAACTCACAGCAGATAAAAGAAATGTCCGAGATGGTTGACAGGAAGGTTTGTGAAATTGAGACACGGCAAGAATCGTTCAAAAAATCTGCAGAACAAAAATTCATTGCGAACGAGCAAAAGCAGAACGATTTCAAGCAACAAATAGAGCAAAGAATTCACCTACTACAGGAAGGAGCATTGCCTGTGCCAGCTTTATCCTCTATAAAACTGAAGCCTCCTACCTATGATGGAACTACGACATTTAGCGTCTTCAGAATGCAGTTTGAGACTACCGCTAGCACAAATGGTTGGAGTGCTCGCGAAAAAGTGGCTGCATTAACCGTTTCGTTGAAAGGTGCTGCAGCTGATGAGCTGCAAAGTATCTCAGAAAGTGAGCGAGACTGCTATGAAAGCTTGATGAATTCCGTTCAGCGTAAGTATGGCAGTGAACATCGCAAGCAGATGTACCAAGTAGAGCTACGAACACGTGTACAGAAGAGTGGTGAGTCTCTACAACAGTTTGCGGCGGAAGTGGAGCGGTTGGCTCATCTTGCCTACCCAGGAGAGATCACTGAGAGGTGTATGATGGACACCTTCGTATATGGCATTCGCTATGAGGAGATAAAGCGTTCTGCTATAACTAATCCGAAAGCTACATATATGGAGACAGTAGCTAGCGCTTTGTTATCAGAGACAGCAGCATTGGTGTGTCGGTCAGAATGCACTGCCCGTCAGATAAGAGTCCAGAACGGAAAAAGTTTCACGGGCAAATGCTTTACCTGCGGTGATGTCTGACACTTGGCTTGTAATTTTCAGTTGAGATGGACACGTTATGCAACACAAGCTCCGGTAAGATTGCCAAAACAAGACAAAGTCCGAATTAGGGAATCGGAAAAGATTGTCAAGCCGGGAAATGAACGGACTCCCACAACTGATGGCCCAAGAATCTTCGTTTCTCAGATGGCGCGGAAAAATAACAGCCTAACTGTCAACAGTGTAATAAGCGGAAGCAAAATTGTGGTAACTTTGGATACGGGGGCATCACATTCCATAATTAGAAGGGATCTCGTTCGGTGAATCGAGCCGCTTCAGGGAATAAGTTTGCGTACGGCAACTGGAGATGATGCACCGGTACTGGGAAAAGTTACACGGAAAATCACTATCGGCACCACAACAGTGACGCACGAGTTTATAGTTGCGGATATTGTGGATGAAGTAATCTTAGGTGTTGATTTTATGATTCGGAATGGATTCACGCTAGATTTCAAAAGCCGAGTGCTGAAATATGCGAACACCGAAATACCGTTATTCTTTGGTGAGGATAAGTATGGAGGTGTTAAACAAGCCATTGTATCGCGGCGGACAAAAATCCCACTCAAGTCAGAGGAAGTTATACGGGCCAAAATGGGCGGAGATGTTGGGAAGCATAAGAGCCGAATCGTGCCAGAAAAAGTAATGAATATTTCAAATACCGCTGAAACCATAGCGAAAAAGAAGGTAAGGTGCCAGAGAATCTCAGCAATTGTAAACTGTGAGAGGCAACCGCGAGACACGAAAAGCAAGATACGAGCTAATAAAAAGGTACCCGACATTCTGGCGAAAGAATGGACTAAAGAGTCATCTACAGTACTTCCATGCAGCAATTGTATACCTAAAAATCGAGAACAGTTGAATGAAATTCATGGAAACATCAGAAATCGTACACAACTGATGAGTGATAAAAGGAAAGCCATATATGATGTACGAGTAAACTCTAAGGGATTTCAGGAAGGGCAGCTAGTTATGCTTCATAATCCGCAAAGGAGAAAGGGATTATCGCCAAAACTGCAAACACACTGGAAATGGCCTTATAAGGTGATAAAGCGGCTCAACGATGTAGTATAACGCATCCAGTTGGCGAGAAATGTCAGGAGCAAAATGAAAGTCGTTCATTTGGAGAGGCTATCTCGTTATAAAGGTTGCAGTACTATCCTTGTTCGGGACGAACAAGATTAAGCGGAGGGCAGTGAAACGTGATTGCATATCAGAGAAACGGGAATGCATACTTTTAGGATCCCATCTGGAGTTCGAGAATGAGTGCACCACCCTGTGTGTGTAAGTCAAGACACGAAATATTCGTATAAAAGTTTACTTAAGAACACCCTGTCGGTGGTGTAAAATAATGAAAGCTTCCTTTGAGGTGTATAACAAGTTCTAGAAACATCCAGAAAATTCTAGTATATTCTAGAAGTTTCTACCTCAACCATTCGAAACTATAAAAGCACAAGACTGTGCAAAGTCGAAGACATTCGAACAGAGATCGTAGCAGTTGTATTTGAAATTGTGATTTTGTAAAGTGATGAAATTACTTATTAAATAAAGAGATTCATGAATTGTGAAATAAAGTGCAAATTGTAACAAAGTAAACTTTCAGCCTAATATTAAGTTTGTAAATTGCAATAATTAAATAAAGTTAGTTATTTTAATTTAACCAGAGATTGTTTAATTACTACAAGATCCAGTGGTACGAATCCGAGTACAGAGAGTTAGAGTAAATTCTCAGGAGGGCAATTTCGTAACAATTGGTGTCAGAAGTGGGATTGTGTATCTGTAATAAGCAATGGTTAAATTTGAAAAACTGAGATTGGAGCAGCTCAAGAAGGAGCTTGAGCGCTTATATTTGCAGATACACGGGCTTAAAGCGGAGCTGCAGGTGCGATTAAGAAGCGCTTTAGAGGAGCAGGGTATAGACGTCGATGAGCATGAATTCCAGTGTGAAGGGCCTACGACATCTCGCCAAGAAGAAACACCCCCAGAAACTAACACGGGTAACTTTGACATGAGCGCACTCATCGCGGTAATATAATCCTTCAAACAGGATATGCAGCAGCGAGATGAAAAGATGCAGCAGCGAGATGAAAAAAATGCTCAAGCTGTCAAGGGACAGTTACAACAAAATGCTAAAGCTATCAAAGAGGAAGTCAAAGAACAGTTACAGCAGAGTGAAAGACGACTTGCTCAACTAGCGGAACAGAACTCACAGCAGATAAAAGAAATGTCCGAGATGGTAGACAGGAAGGTTTGTGAAATTGAGACACGGCAAGAATCGTTCAAAAAATCTGTAGAACAAAAATTCATTGCGAACGAGCAAAAGCAGAACGATTTCAAGCAACAAATAGAGCAAAGAATTCACCTACTACAGGAAGGAGTATTGCCTGTGCCAGCTTTATCCTCTATAAAACTGAAGCCTCCTACCTATGATGGAACTACGACATTTAGCGTCTTCAGAATGCAGTTTGAGACTACCGCTAGCACAAATGCTTGGAGTGCTCGCGAAAAAGTGGCTGCATTAACCGTTTCGTTGAAAGGTGCTGCCGCTGATGAGCTGCAAACTATCTCAGAAAGTGAGCGAGACTGCTATGAAAGCTTGATGAATTCCGTTCAGCGCAAGTATGGCAGTGAACACCGCAAGCAGATGTACCAAGTAGAGCTACGAACACGTGTACAGAAGAGTGGTGAGTCTCTACAACAGTTTGCGGCGGAAGTGGAGCGGTTGGCTCATCTTGCCTACCCAGGAGAGATCACTGAGAGGTGTATGATGGACACCTTCGTATATGGCATTCGCTATGAGGAGATAAAGCGTTCTGCTATAACTAATCCGAAAGCTACATATATGGAGACAGTAGCTAGCGCTTTGTTATCAGAGACAGCAGCATTGGTGTGTCGGTCAGAATGCACAGCCCGTCAGATAAGAGTCCAGAACGGAAAAAGTCTCACGGGCAAATGCTTTACCTGCGGTGATGTCTGACACTTGGCTCGTAATTGTCAGTTGAGATGGACACGTTATGCAACACAAGCTCCGGTAAGATTGCCAAAGCAAGACAAAGTCCGAATTAGGGAATCGGAAAAGATTGTCAAGCCGGGAAATGAACGGACTCCCACAACTGATGGCCCAAGAATCTTCGTTTCTCAGATGGCGCGGAAAAATAACAGCCTAACTGTCAACAGTGTAATAAGCGGAAGCAAAATTGTGGTAACTTTGGATACGGGGGCATCACATTCCATAATTAGAAGGGATCTCGTTCGGTGAATCGAGCCGCTTCAGGGAATAAGTTTGCGTACGGCAACTGGAGATGATGCACCGGTACTGGGAAAAGTTACACGGAAAATCACTATCGGCACCACAACAGTGACGCACGAGTTTATAGTTGCGGATATTGTGGATGAAGTAATCTTAGGTGTTGATTTTATGATTCGGAATGGATTCACGCTAGATTTCAAAAGCCGAGTGCTGAAATATGCGAACACCGAAATACCGTTATTCTTTGGTGAGGATAAGTATGGAGGTGTTAAACAAGCCATTGTATCGCGGCGGACAAAAATCCCACTCAAGTCAGAGGCAGTTATACGGGCCAAAATGGGCGGAGATGTTGGGAAGCATAAGAGCCGAATCGTACCAGAAAAAGTAATGAATATTTCAAATACCGTTGAAACCATAGCGAAAAAGATGGTAAGGTGCTAGAGAATCTCAGCAATTGTAAACTGTGAGAGGCAACCGCGAGACACGAAAAGCAAGATACGAGCTAATAAAAAGGTACCCGACATTCTGGCGAAAGAATGGACTAAAGAGTCATCTACAGTACTTCCATGCAGCAATTGTATACCTAAAAATCGAGAACAGTTGAATGAAATTCATGGAAACATCAGAAATCGTACACAACTGATGAGTGATAAAAGGAAAGCCATATATGATGTACGAGTAAACTCTAAGGGATTTCAGGAAGGGCAGCTAGTTATGCTTCATAATCCGCAAAGGAGAAAGGGATTATCGCCAAAACTGCAAACACACTGGGAATGGCCTTATAAGGTGATAAAGCGGCTCAACGATGTAGTATAACGCATCCAGTTGGCGAGAAATGTCAGGAGCAAAATGAAAGTCGTTCATTTGGAGAGGCTATCTCGTTATAAAGGTTGCAGTACTATCCTTGTTCGGGACGAACAAGATTAAGCGGAGGGCAGTGAAACGTGATTGCATATCAGAGAAACGGGAATGCATACTTTTAGGATCCCATCTGGAGTTCGAGAATGAGTGCACCACCCTGTGTGTGTAAGTCAAGACACGAAATATTCGTATAAAAGTTTACTTAAGAACACCCTGTCGGTGGTGTAAAATAATGAAAGCTTCCTTTGAGGTATATAACAAGTTCTAGAAACATCCAGAAACTTCTAGTATATTCTAGAAGTTTCTACCTCAACCATTCGAAACTATAAAAGCACAAGACTGTGCAAAGTCGAAGACATTCGAACAGAGATCGTAGCAGTTGTATTTGAAATTGTGATTTTGTAAAGTGATGAAATTACTTATTAAATAAAGAGATTCATGAATTGTGAAATAAAGTGCAAATTGTAACAAAGTAAACTTTCAGCCTAATATTAAGTTTGTAAATTGCAATAATTAAATAAAGTTAGTTATTTTAATTTAACCAGAGATTGTTTAATTACTACAAGATCCAGTGGTACGAATCCGAGTACAGAGAGTTAGAGTAAATTCTCAGGAGGGCAATTTCGTAACAATTGGTGTCAGAAGTGGGATTGTGTATCTGTAATAAGCAATGGTTAAATTTGAAAAACTGAGATTGGAGCAGCTCAAGAAGGAGCTTGAGCGCTTATATTTGCAAATACAAGGGCTTAAAGCGGAGCTGCAGGTGCGATTAAGAAGCGCTTTAGAGGAGCAGGGTATAGACGTCGATGAGCATGAATTCCAGTGTGAAGGGCCTACGACATCTCGCCAAGAAGAAACACCCCCAGAAACTAACACGGGTGACTTTGACATGAGCGCACTCATCGCGGTAATATAATCCTTCAAACAGGATATGCAGCAGCGAGATGAAAAGATGCAGCAGCGAGATGAAAAAAATGCTCAAGCTGTCAAGGGACAGTTACAACAAAATGCTAAAGCTATCAAAGAGGAAGTCAAAGAACAGTTACAGCAGAGTGAAAGACGACTTGCTCAACTAGCGGAACAGAACTCACAGCAGATAAAAGAAATGTCCGAGATGGTAGACAGGAAGGTTTGTGAAATTGAGACACGGCAAGAATCGTTCAAAAAATCTGTAGAACAAAAATTCATTGCGAACGAGCAAAAGCAGAACGATTTCAAGCAACAAATAGAGCAAAGAATTCACCTACTACAGGAAGGAGCATTGCCTGTGCCAGCTTTATCCTCTATAAAACTGAAGCCTCCCACCTATGATGGAACTACGACATTTAGCGTCTTCAGAATGCAGTTTGAGACTACCGCTAGCACAAATGGTTGGAGTGCTCGCGAAAAAGTGGCTGCATTAACCGTTTCGTTGAAAGGTGCTGCCGCTGATGAGCTGCAAACTATCTCAGAAAGTGAGCGAGACTGCTATGAAAGCTTGATGAATTCCGTTCAGCGTAAGTATGGCAGTGAACATCGCAAGCAGATGTACCAAGTAGAGCTACGAACACGTGTACAGAAGAGTGGTGAGTCTCTACAACAGTTTGCGGCGGAAGTGGAGCGGTTGGCTCATCTTGCCTACCCAGGAGAGATCACTGAGAGGTGTATGATGGACACCTTCGTATATGGCATTCGCTATGAGGAGATAAAGCGTTCTGCTATAACTAATCCGAAAGCTACATATATGGAGACAGTAGCTAGCGCTTTGTTATCAGAGACAGCAGCATTGGTGTGTCGGTCAGAATGCACAGCCCGTCAGATAAGAGTCCAGAACGGAAAAAGTCTCACGGGCAAATGCTTTACCTGCGGTGATGTCTGACACTTGGCTCGTAATTGTCAGTTGAGATGGACACGTTATGCAACACAAGCTCCGGTAAGATTGCCAAAGCAAGACAAAGTCCGAATTAGGGAATCGGAAAAGATTGTCAAGCCGGGAAATGAACGGACTCCCACAACTGATGGCCCAAGAATCTTCGTTTCTCAGATGGCGCGGAAAAATAACAGCCTAACTGTCAACAGTGTAATAAGCGGAAGCAAAATTGTGGTAACTTTGGATACGGGGGCATCACATTCCATAATTAGAAGGGATCTCGTTCGGTGAATCGAGCCGCTTCAGGGAATAAGTTTGCGTACGGCAACTGGAGATGATGCACCGGTACTGGGAAAAGTTACACCGAAAATCACTATCGGCACCACAACAGTGACGCACGAGTTTATAGTTGCAGATATTGTGGATGAAGTAATCTTAGGTGTTGATTTTATGATTCGGAATGGATTCACGCTAGATTTCAAAAGCCGAGTGCTGAAATATGCGAACACCGAAATACCGTTATTCTTTGGTGAGGATAAGTATGGAGGTGTTAAACAAGCCATTGTATCGCGGCGGACAAAAATCCTACTCAAGTTAGAGGCAGTTATACGGGCCAAAATGGGCGGAGATGTTGGGAAGCATTAGAGCCGAATCGTACCAGAAAAAGTAATGAATATTTCAAATACCGCTGAAACCATAGCGAAAAAGAAGGTAAGGTGCCAGAGAATCTCAGCAATTGTAAACTGTGAGAGGCAACCGCGAGACACGAAAAGCAAGATACGAGCTAATAAAAAGGTACCCGACATTCTGGCGAAAGAATGGACTAAAGAGTCATCTACAGTACTTCCATGCAGCAATTGTATACCTAAAAATCGAGAACAGTTGAATGAAATTCATGGAAACATCAGAAATCGTACACAACTGATGAGTGATAAAAGGAAAGCCATATATGATGTACGAGTAAACTCTAAGGGATTTCAGGAAGGGCAGCTAGTTATGCTTCATAATCCGCAAAGGAGAAAGGGATTATCGCCAAAACTGCAAACACACTGGGAATGGCCTTATAAGGTGATAAAGCGGCTCAACGATGTAGTATAACGCATCCAGTTGGCGAGAAATGTCAGGAGCAAAATGAAAGTCGTTCATTTGGAGAGGCTATCTCGTTATAAAGGTTGCAGTACTATCCTTGTTCGGGACGAACAAGATTAAGCGGAGGGCAGTGAAACGTGATTGCATATCAGAGAAACGGGAATGCATACTTTTAGGATCCCATCTGGAGTTCGAGAATGAGTGCACCACCCTGTGTGTGTAAGTCAAGACACGAAATATTCGTATAAAAGTTTACTTAAGAACACCCTGTCGGTGGTGTAAAATAATGAAAGCTTCCTTTGAGGTGTATAACAAGTTCTAGAAACATCCAGAAACTTCTAGTATATTCTAGAAGTTTCTACCTCAACCATTCGAAACTATAAAAGCACAAGACTGTGCAAAGTCGAAGACATTCGAACAGAGATCGTAGCAGTTGTATTTGAAATTGTGATTTTGGAAAGTGATGAAATTACTTATTAAATAAAGTGATTCATGAATTGTGAAATAAAGTGCAAATTGTAACAAAGTAAACTTTCAGCCTAATATTAAGTTTGTAAATTGCAATAATTAAATAAAGTTAGTTATTTTAATTTAACCAGAGATTGTTTAATTACTACAAGATCCAGTGGTACGAATCCGAGTACAGAGAGTTAGAGTAAATTCTCAGGAGGGCAATTTCGTAACAATTGGTGTCAGAAGTGGGATTGTGTATCTGTAATAGGCAATGGTTAAATTTTGAAAAACTGAGATTGGAGCAGCTCAAGAAGGAGCTTGAGCGCTTATATTTGCAAATACAAGGGCTTAAAGCGGAGCTGAAGGTGCGATTAAGAAGCGCTTTAGAGGAGCAGGGTATAGACGTCGATGAGCATGAATTCCAGTGTGAAGGGCCTACGACATCTCGCCAAGAAGAAACACCCTCAGAAACTAACACGGGTAACTTTAACATGAGCGCACTCATCGGGGTAATACAATCCTTCAAACAGGATATGCAGCAGCGAGATGAAAAGATGCAGCAGCGAGATGAAAAAAATGCTCAAGCTGTCAAGGGACAGTTACAACAAAATGCTCAAGCTATCAAAGAGGAAGTCAAAGAACAGTTACAGCAGAGTGAAAGACGACTTGCTCAACTAGCGGAACAGAACTCACAGCAGATAAAAGAAATGTCCGAGATGGTTGACAGGAAGGTTTGTGAAATTGAGACACGGCAAGAATCGTTCAAAAAATCTGCAGAACAAAAATTCATTGCGAACGAGCAAAAGCAGAACGATTTCAAGCAACAAATAGAGCAAAGAATTCACCTACTACAGGAAGGAGCATTGCCTGTGCCAGCTTTATCCTCTATAAAACTGAAGCCTCCTACCTATGATGGAACTACGACATTTAGCGTCTTCAGAATGCAGTTTGAGACTACCGCTAGCACAAATGGTTGGAGTGCTCGCGAAAAAGTGGCTGCATTAACCGTTTCGTTGAAAGGTGCTGCAGCTGATGAGCTGCAAAGTATCTCAGAAAGTGAGCGAGACTGCTATGAAAGCTTGATGAATTCCGTTCAGCGCAAGTATGGCAGTGAACACCGCAAACAGATGTACCAAGTAGAGCTACGAACACGTGTACAGAAGAGTGGTGAGTCTCTACAACAGTTTGCGGCGGAAGTGGAGCGGTTGGCTCATCTTGCCTACCCAGGAGAGATCACTGACAGGTGTATGATGGACACCTTCGTATATGGCATTCGCTATGAGGAGATAAAGCGTTCTGCTATAACTAATCCGAAAGCTACATATATGGAGACAGTAGCTAGCGCTTTGTTATCAGAGACAGCAGCATTGGTGTGTCGGTCAGAATGCACTGCCCGTCAGATAAGAGTCCAGAACGGAAAAAGTTTCACGGGCAAATGCTTTACCTGCGGTGATGTCTGACACTTGGCTTGTAATTTTCAGTTGAGATGGACACGTTATGCAACACAAGCTCCGGTAAGATTGCCAAAACAAGACAAAGTCCGAATTAGGGAATCGGAAAAGATTGTCAAGCCGGGAAATGAACGGACTCCCACAACTGATGGCCCAAGAATCTTCGTTTCTCAGATGGCGCGGAAAAATAACAGCCTAACTGTCAACAGTGTAATAAGCGGAAGCAAAATTGTGGTAACTTTGGATACGGGGGCATCACATTCCATAATTAGAAGGGATCTCGTTCGGTGAATCGAGCCGCTTCAGGGAATAAATTTGCGTACGGCAACTGGAGATGATTCACCGGTACTGGGAAAAGTTACACGGAAAATCACTATCGGCACCACAACAGTGACGCACGAGTTTATAGTTGCGGATATTGCGGATGAAGTAATCTTAGGTGTTGATTTTATGATTCGGAATGGATTCACGCTAGATTTCAAAAGCCGAGCGCTGAAATATGCGAACACCGAAATACCGTTATTCTTTGGTGAGGATAAGTATGGAGGTGTTAAACAAGCCATTGTATCGCGGCGGACAAAAATCCCACTCAAGTCAGAGGCAGTTATACGGGCCAAAATGGGCGGAGATGTTGGGAAGCATAAGAGCCGAATCGTACCAGAAAAAGTAATGAATATTTCAAATACCGCTGAAACCATTGAGAAAAAGAAGGTAAGGTGCCAGAGAATCTCAGCAATTGTAAACTGTGAGAGGCAACCGCGAGACACGAAAAGCAAGATACGAGCTAATAAAAAGGTACCCGACATTCTGGCGAAAGAATGGACTAAAGAGTCATCTACAGTACTTCCATGCAGCAATTGTATACCTAAAAATCGATAACAGTTGAATGAAATTCATGGGAACATCAGAAATCGTACACAACTGATAAGTGATAAAAGGAAAGCCATATATGATGTACGAGTAAACTCTAAGGGATTTCAGGAAGGGCAGCTAGTTATGCTTCATAATCCGCAAAGGAGAAAGGGATTATCGCCAAAACTGCAAACACACTGGGAAGGGCCTTATAAGGTGATAAAGCGGCTCAACGATGTAGTATAACGCATCCAGTTGGCGAGAAATGTCAGGAGCAAAATGAAAGTCGTTCGTTTGGAGAGGCTATCTCGCTATAAAGGTTGCAATACTATCCTTGTTCGGGACGAACAAGATTAAGCGGAGGGTAGTGAAACATGATTGCATATCAGAGAAACGGTAATGCATACTTTTAGGATCCCATCTGGAGTTCGAGAATGAATGCACCACCCTGTGTGTGTAAGTCAAGACACGAAATATTCGTATAAAAGTTTACTTAAGAACACCCTGTCGGTGGTGTAAAATAATGAAAGCTTCCTTTGAGGTGTATATCAAGTTCTATAAATATCCAGAAACTTCTAGTATATTCTAGAAGTTTCTACCTCAACCATTCGAAACTATAAAAGCACAAGACTGTGCAAAGTCGAAGACATTCGAACAGAGATCGTGTGTACATCGTGCATTTAAATCGACGCAGCAGTATTTGAAATTGTGATTTTGTAAAGTGACGAAATTATTTATTAAATAAAGTGATTCATGAATTGTGAAATAAAGTGCAATTGTAACAAAGTAAACTTTCAGCCTAATATTAAGTTTGTAAATTGCAATAATTAAATAAAGTTAGTTTTTTTAATTTAAACAGAGATTGTTTAATTACTACAGGATCCAGTGGTACGAATCCGAGTACAGAGAGTTAGAGTAAATTCTCAGGAGGGCAATTTCGTAACAATATTATATATATTTTCATATTTATAATACAATAATATATATTTTTTTTTATTATGAAATTGTATTTTAATATATATAAGATACAATAGAAAAGCTATGGCTACGTAGGCCTTAAGCTGATTGGTATTTAAATTAATGGGGTAAACTTAATACTAGATTTCTTTGTAAATATTACAATATTTAATGTAATTTATAATTCTATTTGAATTACTAATGTTTAAGGTGTTTAGTGTTTTGCTCCAACGGTGTAGAGAAGTGTTTATTGTGTTTGCAGGAATTTTCCATTCTGGAAGCTGCAATCGTTTCCCTAATTTAATGTTAATTGAAATATCCAATTCCTTAGCTCTGTGGATACATTTGTTGAGAATCGAAGGAACCCGTTGATTTCGGTTTAATGTCATCAATTAAGCAGAGAATGAGAATGGTGACTGATCATATATTAGGATTAATTTGCAAAGCTTACTTTTGATGTATTCGAAATTTAAATTTATTGGTGTAATTTTTGCTTCATAGAGAATATTATTAATAGGCGTCGTCCGGTATGCCCCTAGAGCGATTCGTGTAGCAGAGTTAAGAATGGTGTTATTCATGGTTGATTTAGCAGATTCTTCGAAAAGGTAAATACTGTAATTTATTTTGAAGACTATTAATGATTTAATAGCCGATATTAAAGAAACGGGGTTGCAATTGTATTTGTAGTTTGAAAGGCATCTTATAATATTTAAGGTATTATTAAGCGTATATGTCAGTTGATTTATACGGGTTTCCCACCTATATTTTCTGTTAAAAATTACTCCTAATATTTTTAAGTTATCAACGTTTGGTATATTTGCAAAATTGTAGCGAGATAATTCTGCGCCAGAATATATGCACCAGCCATTGATTTTGTTATGGATCTCGTTTAAGTCTATGTTGGTATTTTTGTTTTTGTTCATTTTTTTTATTAACATGAAGTCATCTGCGAAAGCCACAAAGTCCAGTTCCTTGTGAAGAGAGATTATATCGCTTAATTTGTTGTAGGCAATAAGGAAGAGAATGATGGATAATGGGGAGCCTTGAGGAATGCCATTTTGTATAGGTAGCATTTGGGAAACCCTGCTGCCCACTCTAACTTTAATATTTCTGTTTGTCATGTAGTTTTTGATGTAGTTGAATATTTTTGGTCTTATTATCCATGCCATTAGCTGATCCAAAACTGTATGCACCCCGGTTTTGTCAAACGCTTTGGCAAAATTAAGTGAAATTATGGAAAGATGCTTTTTGAAAAAGAGGGACTGTGTAATCTGATGGACTAGAGGGTCAGAAACAGATTTCTCTTTTCTAAATCCCATTTGGTGGGCCACCACAGGTGGTTTGCCACAATTTTGTCAGCACCTTCGAGCAACAGGGATTTAATGAAATAGGACGATAAGATTCAACTAAAGTTTTATCGCAATTTGGTTTAATAATTGGAATAATCAGACAATTTTTATAGATTTGTGGGATGTACTTGTTAAAAATGTTATTGTAGAAGGAAAGCAGTCGGCTTTTTACTGAAGGTGGCATATTTTTAATCATTTGGTAAGAAATTCTATCGATCCCTGTGGTTTTTCCTTTTAGTTTGCTCAGGGCCATGTTCAGTTCAATTAGGCTTATTTCTTCTTCAATATGTAAGGTGGATCTGCTTGGGCTAAATGAATTTATCGCAGACAAAGAAAGTTTTTTTTGTTGTAAGAAGGTAGCTGGAAATTTTGTTTCGCAGGCTTCGTTGGACCAATATTTAGCAAATGTATTCGAGACTATTGATTTGCCGGTTATTGCTGGTCGATTAGGCGTTTGAAGTGAAATGCAATGAATTGTGGAATAAGCTTTATGCCCACACAATTCACGGATTGTTGCGCATACTTGACCAGGCGATGAGGATGAGTTGATATTGGAGGTAAAATCACGGAATGCCTTTGATTTCGCTGTTTTGATTTCCCGTTTTAGAATTGCGTTGGCTCTCTTAAACTTGATAATATTGTCAGTTGAGATGTTTCTCTTCAGTAAGTTCCATCTACGGTTCCTATCTTTTTTCATATCTTCAAGTTTTTTGTTCCACCAAGGAACGGACTTTGTGGTTTTGAAATTATTCGTTTGGGGGATTGTTTCATTAGCACTTTGTATGATAATTTTTTGAAAGTTAGCAGCTTCTTTGTTAATATTAGGACTGATGGGCTTACTGGAGTTAATTTTGTCTGCTAAAAAATAGTATTTTATTCAGTCGGCTTTATTTAAATTGAAACGTGGCTTAGAGTCTGTAGTTATATCTGTATTACTTGGAAAAAGGGAAATAATTATGGGGAAATTGTCGCTATCACACAAGCTGGATTCAATATCCCATTTACTTTGTATGGCAAGGGCTGGAGACACTATTGATAAGTCTACGTAAGTGAAAGTATGGTGAGTTGAGAAATGTGTAAGTCGACCGTCGTTGAGAAGAATAAGATCGGATTGGGATATGAATTTAGAGATTATATTTCCTCTTGAATTGTTCTTGTCCGAACCCCAGCTGGTATGCCAGCTGTTGAAGTCACCTGATAAAAGAAAAGTTGATTGTGAGTTTGGTAAAATATCATAAAGGATATTATATCGAAAACGTGTGTTAGGAGATATATAGATCGAACTGATTAAGAATTTTTGTTTGGATTGTATAAGAATATTTACCAGGTCAAATTTGTTAGTGTTGGTATCTAAGAGTTGGTGTTGTATACATTGATGTAAAGAGTTGTGTGGTTTAGCCGATATATAAATTTTGTAGTTTATTGGAATTGGTATTGATTTGTCATTGGATAAATGAGTTTCTTGTAGGGTACGGATTTGTGGTGTGTGTGTTTTTAGTAATATGTAGTAATAATTCGTTGTAGTTATTTATATAGCCTTTGATGTTCCATTGAATTATTTTCAATGTGTAAGTAGCAAATTTTAGGCGTAAATTTGCCCCTACATATTTAGTTTTGCCATAACGCCCCAAACGTGTATATTTAAAATAGGGGCCAAACAACCAACCCTAAAATATACACGTTAATAGTCCTAAGACTTTGGCACCTCCCACCTGCATTGCTAAAAAGCACATACACAACCGCCATCATATTTAGTGCAGCAGCCATCATACAAATTAGTCTAAGACACCTCCCACCATAGTAATGCTACCAACAACAAGTGTTATACTCTTCATTGGGAGGACAGAAGACACAGCCACAATTAAGTCAGACAGTGGAACCCTGTGATAAGCGACGAAAAACATGCAACGAAGTGAACAACGCAAGATAACACAGGAGAATATCACACAAACAATTCTGCAACCGGCTGACCACAATTAAATAATATGAATGTACAACCATAGTGCCCAACGCACTGATATGAATTTACAACAACAGTGCCCAACGCACTGATATGAACTTACAACAACAGTGCCTAACGCAAAGTTAGAAACTTACAAGAGATCGCGACAGAAGTTGCCGACTGCATTAGTTCGGAAAATAGCCCACTAACAACACCCAAAAACGAAGGCCAAGCACAAAGTGGAATCGACAGACCGATCGCTAAGCACACCAACAGGCCGGACAAAGCATAAAGAGGAGAAGCAGAATTAAATATCCAATATTTAATATTTTTAAATATTTTATGCCATCGATAGAAAATATCAACAAAGTGCTGAAGGTGGCCGAAGGACAAATAGCAACAACAACAAACAACACAAGGAACAACAACAAGGTAAATCATCACAACAACAACACAATATTGAAGGTGGTCCAAGGGCAAAAACTTACAAGAACAACAGCGAGAAAAAAACAACAATGTGCTGAAGGTGGCCCAAGTTCAAATTCAAACAAGAAGAACAATGCGGGAAACTGTAGCAACATGCCACAACAAACTACAGTTCACGCACAACAACAACTATTGGATGATCTACACTAAACCTGGAGCATAAAAGCAGGAGCAACTGGCAACCCAGCCTCTTTCTTTCATTCGGCATCAGGCAGACAAGACACTCTCCGATCCAGCAGCAGTCAGGCAAGACACACCGCAGCAAGACTCCAGCACCAGTAGCACCAAGGTAAAGTATACTATTTACACAAGACTAGACTTACTCTAACGCTAAGACCGCCCCACGAGTTTATGGTTCTACCGATTCTCGTGGTGACTTATACTAACGCAAAGACCGCCCCACGAGTTTATGGTTCTACCAATTCTCGTGGTGACTTATACTAACGCTAAGACCGCCCCACGAGTTTATGGTTCTACCGATTCTCGTGGTGACTTATACTAACGCTAAGACCGCCCCACGAGTTTATGGTTCTACCGATTCTCGTGGTGACTTATACTAACGCTAAGACCGCCCCACGAGTTTATGGTTCTACCGATTCTCGTGGAGACTAATACGTACGTACAGCACCGCGAGTTTATGGTTCTACCGATTCTCGCGGAGACTAGCACTGCGAACCGCGACCACACTGACGAGGCCCCAAGCGACTAGCAAGGCCAATTATTTAAGTGAATTAAATTAGCAGAGTAAAATCATTTAATTCTAATTAATTTAGCTAAACTAATAAATTAATAAAATTAGTAATTAAATTAGCAACAATTGTAACTAAGTTAAATAAAGGATACCACATATAAGTACACACCGGCTTTTAACATTAATTTCTGTATACGACCCCTGGAACCCGCTGAGTTTTACCCCAGCCGAAAGAGAGTCGTTACAGTGGCGCCCGAGCAGGGACATTCAAAAGAAATTAAATGCATCAGATTTTAAAAACAGAGTGATAAACAACTACGTCGATCTACGCAGTCACGCAGAGGAGTGCCGAATCAGCACCAGTTTAAAACACACGCACACACCCATTGTCTTCATCATCATCTAAGACGAGCACAGGATGGTGAAAACAAGTTGGTTGTGTTTGCTACACAAGGAGGAGCTGGTGATTTTTGCCGAAGAATTCGGTTTGGAGGCTACAGGTACCGCGGAGGAACTCTGCAAGCGACTATCAGAGTTTTTCACTGAGATAGAACTGACTCAAGATCAGCAAAACCGTCTAGAGAAGCGTTCAAGCAGTATGTGGTTGAACTGCAGAATCTCATGCAGCAAGTGGATTATTCAGAGGAGCAGAAACTGGAAAGAATCTTCCAGAACAGCCTACCACAGTTCCAGTTATACGTGCGCCGTAGAGATTTCGAATCGCTACAAGAGCTGGTAGAGATGGCCGAAGATTTGGAGTGTATTCGGGGAGGAGGCGAACTACTAACAATGCCACCCACAGAACGGAGAAGAGAGCAAGGTCCACCACGAGAGGTACGGAACCGTCAGGTGACGCTAGAGAGCAGACCGGCACCCATAGATCCCAGAACAGCCTGCAGGCGTTGTGGCAAAAATGGTCATATAGCTCGCCAATGTCGCAACGCGCAGATATTGTTTTGTTGGGAGTGCGGGCGTAGGGAAGTGATGACGATCGAGTGCTGCAAACAGAGAGCACCACCCAACCGAAGACTACAGTCAGGAGCACAGCCCAATTCAGAACAGCGGCACCAAACCTCACAATTGAAAAAAGCATTGCACTGTGTCGGGCAACGAATCTGCGCCACCGTTTCCATAGGCACCGCGACACTGGACACAGGTGCAACTAACAGTTTTGTGAGCAGAGCACTGGTACGAAAGCTACGCGCTTCCACCAGCAAATTGGGAAAATCCCATACTAGAGTGCGCATGGCAGACGGCACTAGTAGGACAGTCAGAGAGACGTGTGTGACGAATGTAAGGCTTGGAGAGAAGGCATGCAATCTAGAGCTACTGGTCATGCCGGACTCCAGTGAAGATCTGCTCCTGGGAATTGACTTCATGACAAGCCTGGGAACAACATTGAAATGCGGTGATCAGGAGATCACATTGGGACCTCATAACAGTTGCGTGCAGCCCCGAGAAATTGCAACGTGCACGACAATTCGTGTTGAGAGTCTCCCACATTTCAATGCATCGCAGTTCAAGAAGCACACCAACATCAGAAATTCTAAGCAACAGACGCACAGAAAAGAATACACAGAGAAGCAACGCATTCGAAAACACACACCTCCAGGAACAAATATGACTCACGCAAACGAATTCACCTGCCACGGACTATGCCGAGCGGACAACGTATCCCACAAAGGCATAGAGAAAAGGACCTCCCAGGAATCAACACACGGACCTCGGAAAAAGGACGCGAGAGCCCCCCAGAGCAAGAAGGTCGCACACCGAAGGCGACCCACCATCAGAGCAATCAGCGTACCTACTAGATCAGCACCAGTGAGAAACAGCCGAGACATACCACGTAGACACAATGACAGATCAAGGGACAACCAGGGTGCAATCGAGTGCACCAACAACAGCAGAAGCGACGACAAGAGAGACAAACGTAACTCCAAAAGCCACCACGGCAAAAGAAATAAACAATGGATCGGGGCTACATGGAGAACGCCAACAGAGAAACGGATGCCAATCACAGGCGACTCAGCGATACGATGGAAGTCATACACATCCGACAGTGAGAAACCAGAGAAGACTAAACGTAAGCACACGGGGACACCGCCAACAGCCACACCCGGGGAAAACCTCCACTTCCACAACGTAGCCGAACTCAGGGGACCCAAGGCAGATGGCTTACCAGCGACACTAGTGACTATGGTTCAGATAGCCACTCTGAAGGAAAGCCCAGCCAAGAGGAAACGCCTGCGTTTCCAACGACCTCCGTACCGAGATGTACTATACCGCGGAGAAGCATCCGTTCTCCATCGTCCGCAAAGTAGGGAGGACATGTAAGGAGCAAATTTTAGGCGTAAATTTGCCCCTACATATTTAGTTTTGCCATAACGCCCCAAACGTGTATATTTAAAATAGGGGCCAAACAACCAACCCTAAAATATACACGTTAATAGTCCTAAGACTTTGGCACCTCCCACCTGCATTGCTAAAAAGCACATACACAACCGCCATCATATTTAGTGCAGCAGCCATCATACAAGTGAGTCTAAGACACCTCCCACCATAGTAATGCTACCAACAACAAGTGATATACTCTGCATTGGGAGGACAGAAGACACAGCCACAATTAAGTCAGACAGTGGAACCCTGTTATAAGCGACGAAAAACATGCAACGAAGTCAACAACGCAAGATAACACAGGAGAATATCACACAAACAATTCTGCAACCGGCTGACCACAGTTAAAATAATATGAATGTACAACCATAGTGCCCAACGCACTGATATGAATTTACAACAACAGTGCCCAACGCACTGATATGAACTTACAACAACAGTGCCTAACGCAATGTTAGAAACTTACAAGAGATCGCGACAGAAGTTGCCGACTGCATTAGTTCGGAAAATAGCCCACTAACAACACCCAAAAACGAAGGCCAAGCACAAAGTGGAACACGACAGACCGATCGCTAAGCACACCAACAGGCCGGACAAAGCATAAAGAGGAGAAGCAGAATTAAATATCCAATATTTAATATTTTTAAATATTTTATGCCATCGATAGAAAATATCAACAAAGTGCTGAAGGTGGCCGAAGGACAAATAGCAACAACAACAAACAACACAAGGAACAACAACAAGGTAAATCATCACAACAACAACACAATATTGAAGGTGGCCCAAGGGCAAAAACTTACACGAACAACAGCGAGAAAAAAACAACAATGTGCTGAAGGTGGCCCAAGGTCAAATTCAAACAAGAAGAACAATGCGGGAAACTGTAGCAACATGCCACAACAAACTACAGTTCCCGCACAACAAAAACTATTGGATGATCTACACTAAACCTGCAGCATAAAAGCAGGAGCAACTGGCAACCCAGCCTCTTTCTTTCATTCGGCATCAGGCAGACAAGACACTCTCCGATCTAGCAGCAGTCAGGCAAGACACACCGCAGCAAGACTCCAGCACCAGTAGCACCAAGGTAAAGTATACTATTTACACAAGACTAGACTTACTCTAACGCTAAGACCGCCCCACGAGTTTATGGTTCTACCGATTCTCGTGGTGACTTATACTAACGCTAAGACCGCCCCACGAGTTTATGGTTCTACCGATTCTCGTGGTGACTTATACTAACGCTAAGACCGCCCCACGAGTTTATGGTTCTACCGATTCTCGTGGAGACTAATACGTACGTACAGCACCGCGAGTTTATGGTTCTACCGATTCTCGCGGAGACTAGCACTGCGAACCGCGACCACACAGACGAGGCCCCAAGCGACTAGCAAGTCCAATTATTTAAGTGAATTAAATTAGCAGAGTAAAATCATTTAATTCTAATTAATTTAGCCAAACTAATAAATTAATTAAATTAGTAATTAAATTAGCAACAATTGTAACTAAGTTAAATAAAGGATACCACATATAAGTACACACCGGCTTTTAACATTAATTTCTGTATACGACCCCTGGAACCCGCTGAGTTTTACCCCAGCCGAAAGAGAGTCGTTACAGTGGCGCCCGAGCAGGGACATTCAAAAGAAATTAAATGCATCAGATTTTAAAAACAGAGTGATAAACAACTACGTCGATCTACGCAGTCACGCAGAGGAGTGCCGAATCAGCACCAGTTTAAAACACACGCACACACCCATAGTCTTCATCATCATCTAAGACGAGCACAGGATGGTGAAAACAAGTTGGTTGTGTTTGCTACACAAGGAGGAGCTGGTGATTTTTGCCGAAGAATTCGGTTTGGAGGCTACAGGTACCGCGGAGAAACTCTGCAAGCGACTATCAGAGTTTTTCACTGAGATAGAACTGACTCAAGATCAGCAAAACCGTCTAGAGAAGCGTTCAAGCAGTATGTGGTTGAACTGCAGAATCTCATGCAGCAAGTGGATTATTCAGAGGAGCAGAAACTGGAAAGAATCTTCCAGAACAGCCTACCACAGTTCCAGTTATACGTGCGCCGTAGAGATTTCGAATCGCTACAAGAGCTGGTAGAGATGGCCGAAGATTTGGAGTGTATTCGGGGAGGAGGCGAACTACTAACAATGCCACCCACAGAACGGAGAAGAGAGCAAGGTCCACCACGAGAGGTACGGAACCGTCAGGTGACGCTAGAGAGCAGACCGGCACCCATAGATCCCAGAACAGCCTGCAGGCGTTGTGGCCAAAATGGTCATATAGCTCGCCAATGTCGCAACGCGCAGATATTGTTTTGTTGGGAGTGCGGGCGTAGGGAAGTGATGACGATCGAGTGCTGCAAACAGAGAGCACCACCCAACCGAAGACTACAGTCAGGAGCACAGCCCAATTCAGAACAGCGGCACCAAACCTCACAATTGAAAAAAGCATTGCACTGTGTCGGGCAACGAATCTGCGCCACCGTTTCCATAGGCAGGTGCAACTAACAGTTTTGTGAGCAGAGCACTGGTACGAAAGCTACGCGCTTCCACCAGCAAATTGGGAAAATCCCATACTAGAGTGCGCATGGCAGACGGCACTAGTAGGACAGTCAGAGAGACGTGTGTGACGAATGTAAGGCTTGGAGAGAAGGCATGCAATCTAGAGCTACTGGTCATGCCGGACTCCAGTGAAGATCTGCTCCTGGGAATTGACTTCATGACAAGCCTGGGAACAACATTGAAATGCGGTGATCAGGAGATCACATTGGGACCTCATAACAGTTGCGTGCAGCCCCGAGAAATTGCAACGTGCACGACAATTCGTGTTGAGAGTCTCCCACATTTCAATGCATCGCAGTCCAAGAAGCACACCAACATCAGAAATTCTAAGCAACAGACGCACAGAAAAGAATACACAGAGAAGCAACGCATTCGAAAACACACACCTCCAGGAACAAATATGACTCACGCAAACGAATTCACCTGCCACGGACTATGCCGAGCGAAAGCGGACAACGTATCCCACAAAGGCATAGAGAAAAGGACCTCCCAGGAATCAACACACGGACCTCGGAAAAAGGACGCGAGAGCCCCCCAGAGCAAGAAGGTCGCACACCGAAGGCGACCCACCATCAGAGCAATCAGCGTACCTACTAGATCAGCACCAGTGAGAAACAGCCGAGACATACCACGTAGACACAACGACAGATCAAGGGACAACCAGGGTGCAATCGAGTGCACCAACAACAGCAGAAGCGACGACAAGAGAGACAAACGTAACTCCAAAAGCCACCACGGCAAAAGAAATAAACAATGGATCGGGGCTACATGGAGAACGCCAACAGAGAAACGGATGCCAATCACAGGCGACTCAGCGATACGATGGAAGTCATACACATCCGACAGTGAGAAACCAGAGAAGACTAAACGTAAGCACACGGGGACACCGCCAACAGCCACACCCGGGGAAAACCTCCACTTCCACAACGTAGCCGAACTCAGGGGACCCAAGGCAGATGGCTTACCAGCGACACTAGTGACTATGGTTCAGATAGCCACTCTGAAGGAAAAGCCCAGCCAAGAGGAAACGCCTGCGTTTCCAACGACCTCCGTACCGAGTTGTACTATACCGCGGAGAAGCATCCGTTCTCCATCGTCCGCAAAGTAGGGAGGACATGTAAGGAGCAAATTTTAGGCGTAAATTTGCCCCTACAAATTTAGTTTTGCCATAACGCCCCAAACGTGTATATTTAAAATAGGGGCCAAACAACCAACCCTAAAATATACACGTTAATAGTCCTAAGACTTTGGCACCTCCCACCTGCATTGCTAAAAAGCACATACACAACCGCCATCATATTTAGTGCAGCAGCCATCATACAAGTGAGTCTAAGACACCTCCCACCATAGTAATGCTACCAACAACAAGTGATATACTCTGCATTGGGAGGACAGAAGACACAGCCACAATTAAGTCAGACAGTGGAACCCTGTTATAAGCGACGAAAAACATGCAACGAAGTCAACAACGCAAGATAACACAGGAGAATATCACACAAACAATTCTGCAACCGGCTGACCACAGTTAAAATAATATGAATGTACAACCATAGTGCCCAACGCACTGATATGAATTTACAACAACAGTGCCCAACGCACTGATATGAACTTACAACAACAGTGCCTAACGCAATGTTAGAAACTTACAAGAGATCGCGACAGAAGTTGCCGACTGCATTAGTTCGGAAAATAGCCCACTAACAACACCCAAAAACGAAGGCCAAGCACAAAGTGGAACACGACAGACCGATCGCTAAGCACACCAACAGGCCGGACAAAGCATAAAGAGGAGAAGCAGAATTAAATATCCAATATTTAATATTTTTAAATATTTTATGCCATCGATAGAAAATATCAACAAAGTGCTGAAGGTGGCCGAAGGACAAATAGCAACAACAACAAACAACACAAGGAACAACAACAAGGTAAATCATCACAACAACAACACAATATTGAAGGTGGCCCAAGGGCAAAAACTTACAAGAACAACAGCGAGAAAAAAACAACAATGTGCTGAAGGTGGCCCAAGGTCAAATTCAAACAAGAAGAACAATGCGGGAAACTGTAGCAACATGCCACAACAAACTACAGTTCCCGCACAACAACAACTATTGGATGATCTACACTAAACCTGGAGCATAAAAGCAGGAGCAACTGGCAACCCAGCCTCTTTCTTTCATTCGGCATCAGGCAGACAAGACACTCTCCGATCCAGCAGCAGTCAGGCAAGACACACCGCAGCAAGACTCCAGCACCAGTAGCACCAAGGTAAAGTATACTATTTACACAAGACTAGACTTACTCTAACGCTAAGACCGCCCCACGAGTTTATGGTTCTACCGATTCTCGTGGTGACTTATATTAACGCTAAGACCGCCCCACGAGTTTATGGTTCTACCGATTCTCGTGGTGACTTATACTAACGCTAAGACCGCCCCACGAGTTTATGGTTCTACCGATTCTCGTGGTGACTTATACTAACGTTAAGACCGCCCCACGAGTTTATGGTTCTACCGATTCTCGTGGAGACTAATACGTACGTACAGCACCGCGAGTTTATGGTTCTACCGATTCTCGCGGAGACTAGCACTGCGAACCGCGACCACACAGACGAGGCCCCAAGCGACTAGCAAGTCCAATTATTTAAGTGAATTAAATTAGCAGAGTAAAATCATTTAATTCTAATTAATTTAGCCAAACTAATAAATTAATTAAATTAGTAATTAAATTAGCAACAATTGTAACTAAGTTAAATAAAGGATACCACATATAAGTACACACCGGCTTTTAACATTAATTTCTGTATACGACCCCTGGAACCCGCTGAGTTTTACCCCAGCCGAAAGAGAGTCGTTACAGTGGCGCCCGAGCAGGGACATTCAAAAGAAATTAAATGCATCAGATTTTAAAAACAGAGTGATAAACAACTACGTCGATCTACGCAGTCACGCAGAGGAGTGCCGAATCAGCACCAGTTTAAAACACACGCACACACCCATTGTCTTCATCATCATCTAAGATGAGCACAGGATGGTGAAAACAAGTTGGTTGTGTTTGCTACACAAGGAGGAGCTGGTGATTTTTGCCGAAGAATTCGGTTTGGAGGCTACAGGTACCGCGGAGGAACTCCGCAAGCGACTATCAGAGTTTTTCACTGAGATAGAACTGACTCAAGATCAGCAAAACCGTCTAGAGAAGCGTTCAAGCAGTATGTGGTTGAACTGCAGAATCTCATGCGGCAAGTGGATTATTCAGAGGAGCAGAAACTGGAAAGAATCTTCCAGAACAGCCTACCACAGTTCCAGTTATACGTGCGCCGTAGAGATTTCGAATCGCTACAAGAGCTGGTAGAGATGGCCGAAGATTTGGAGTGTATTCGGGGAGGAGGCGAACTACTAACAATGCCACCCACAGAACGGAGAAGAGAGCAAGGTCCACCACGAGAGGTACGGAACCGTCAGGTGACGCTAGAGAGCAGAGCGGCACCCATAGATCCCAGAACAGCCTGCAGGCGTTGTGGCCAAAATGGTCATATAGCTCGCCAATGTCGCAACGCGCAGATATTGTTTTGTTGGGAGTGCGGGCGTAGGGAAGTGATGACGATCGAGTGCTGCAAACAGAGAGCACCACCCAACCGAAGACTACAGTCAGGAGCACAGCCCAATTCAGAACAGCGGCACCAAACCTCACAATTGAAAAAAGCATTGCACTGTGTCGGGCAACGAATCTGCGCCACCGTTTCCATAGGCAGGTGCAACTAACAGTTTTGTGAGCAGAGCACTGGTACGAAAGCTACGCGCTTCCACCAGCAAATTGGGAAAATCCCATACTAGAGTGCGCATGGCAGACGGCACTAGTAGGACAGTCAGAGAGACGTGTGTGACGAATGTAAGGCTTGGAGAGAAGGCATGCAATCTAGAGCTACTGGTCATGCCGGACTCCAGTGAAGATCTGCTCCTGGGAATTGACTTCATGACAAGCCTGGGAACAACATTGAAATGCGGTGATCAGGAGATCACATTGGGACCTCATAACAGTTGCGTGCAGCCCCGAGAAATTGCAACGTGCACGACAATTCGTGTTGAGAGTCTCCCACATTTCAATGCATCGCAGTCCAAGAAGCACACCAACATCAGAAATTCTAAGCAACAGACGCACAGAAAAGAATACACAGAGAAGCAACGCATTCGAAAACACACACCTCCAGGAACAAATATGACTCACGCAAACGAATTCACCTGCCACGGACTATGCCGAGCGAAAGCGGACAACGTATCCCACAAAGGCATAGAGAAAAGGACCTCCCAGGAATCAACACACGGACCTCGGAAAAAGGACGCGAGAGCCCCCCAGAGCAAGAAGGTCGCACACCGAAGGCGAGCCACCATCAGAGCAATCAGCGTACCTACTAGATCAGCACCAGTGAGAAACAGCCGAGACATACCACGTAGACACAACGACAGATCAAGGGACAACCAGGGTGCAATCGAGTGCACCAACAACAGCAGAAGCGACGACAAGAGAGACAAACGTAACTCCAAAAGCCACCACGGCAAAAGAAATAAACAATGGATCGGGGCTACATGGAGAACGCCAACAGAGAAACGGATGCCAATCACAGGCGACTCAGCGATACGATGGAAGTCATACACATCCGACAGTGAGAAACCAGAGAAGACTAAACGTAAGCACACGGGGACACCGCCAACAGCCACACCCGGGGAAAACCTCCACTTCCACAACGTAGCCGAACTCAGGGGACCCAAGGCAGATGGCTTACCAGCGACACTAGTGACTATGGTTCAGATAGCCACTCTGAAGGAAAGCCCAGCCAAGAGGAAACGCCTGCGTTTCCAACGACCTCCGTACCGAGTTGTACTATACCGCGGAGAAGCATCCGTTCTCCATCGTCCGCAAAGTAGGGAGGACATGTAAGGAGCAAATTTTAGGCGTAAATTTGCCCCTACATATTTAGTTTTGCCATAACGCCCCAAACGTGTATATTTAAAATAGGGGCCAAACAACCAACCCTAAAATATACACGTTAATAGTCCTAAGACTTTGGCACCTCCCACCTGCATTGCTAAAAAGCACATACACAACCGCCATCATATTTAGTGCAGCAGCCATCATACAAGTGAGTCTAAGACACCTCCCACCATAGTAATGCTACCAACAACAAGTGATATACTCTGCATTGGGAGGACAGAAGACACAGCCACAATTAAGTCAGACAGTGGAACCCTGTTATAAGCGACGAAAAACATGCAACGAAGTCAACAACGCAAGATAACACAGGAGAATATCACACAAACAATTCTGCAACCGGCTGACCACAGTTAAAATAATATGAATGTACAACCATAGTGCCCAACGCACTGATATGAATTTACAACAACAGTGCCCAACGCACTGATATGAACTTACAACAACAGTGCCTAACGCAATGTTAGAAACTTACAAGAGATCGCGACAGAAGTTGCCGACTGCATTAGTTCGGAAAATAGCCCACTAACAACACCCAAAAACGAAGGCCAAGCACAAAGTGGAACACGACAGACCGATCGCTAAGCACACCAACAGGCCGGACAAAGCATAAAGAGGAGAAGCAGAATTAAATATCCAATATTTAATATTTTTAAATATATTATGCCATCGATAGAAAAAATCAACAAAGTGCTGAAGGTGGCCGAAGGACAAATAGCAACAACAACAAACAACACAAGGAACAACAACAAGGTAAATCATCACAACAACAACACAATATTGAAGGTGGCCCAAGGGCAAAAACTTACAAGAACAACAGCGAGAAAAAAACAACAATGTGCTGAAGGTGGTCCAAGGTCAAATTCAAACAAGAAGAACAATGCGGGAAACTGTAGCAACATGCCACAACAAACTACAGTTCCCGCACAACAACAACTATTGGATGATCTACACTAAACCTGGAGCATAAAAGCAGGAGCAACTGGCAACCCAGCCTCTTTCTTTCATTCGGCATCAGGCAGACAAGACACTCTCCGATCCAGCAGCAGTCAGGCAAGACACACCGCAGCAAGACTCCAGCACCAGTAGCACCAAGGTAAAGTATACTATTTACACAAGACTAGACTTACTCTAACGCTAAGACCGCCCCACGAGTTTATGGTTCTACCGATTCTCGTGGTGACTTATATTAACGCTAAGACCGCCCCACGAGTTTATGGTTCTACCGATTCTCGTGGTGACTTATACTAACGCTAAGACCGCCCCACGAGTTTATGGTTCTACCGATTCTCGTGGTGACTTATACTAACGTTAAGACCGCCCCACGAGTTTATGGTTCTACCGATTCTCGTGGAGACTAATACGTACGTACAGCACCGCGAGTTTATGGTTCTACCGATTCTCGCGGAGACTAGCACTGCGAACCGCGACCACACAGACGAGGCCCCAAGCGACTAGCAAGTCCAATTATTTAAGTGAATTAAATTAGCAGAGTAAAATCATTTAATTCTAATTAATTTAGCCAAACTAATAAATTAATTAAATTAGTAATTAAATTAGCAACAATTGTAACTAAGTTAAATAAAGGATACCACATATAAGTACACACCGGCTTTTAACATTAATTTCTGTATACGACCCCTGGAACCCGCTGAGTTTTACCCCAGCCGAAAGAGAGTCGTTACAGTGGCGCCCGAGCAGGGACATTCAAAAGAAATTAAATGCATCAGATTTTAAAAACAGAGTGATAAACAACTACGTCGATCTACGCAGTCACGCAGAGGAGTGCCGAATCAGCACCAGTTTAAAACACACGCACACACCCATTGTCTTCATCATCATCTAAGACGAGCACAGGATGGTGAAAACAAGTTGGTTGTGTTTGCTACACAAGGAGGAGCTGGTGATTTTTGCCGAAGAATTCGGTTTGGAGGCTACAGGTACCGCGGAGGAACTCCGCAAGCGACTATCAGAGTTTTTCACTGAGATAGAACTGACTCAAGATCAGCAAAACCGTCTAGAGAAGCGTTCAAGCAGTATGTGGTTGAACTGCAGAATCTCATGCGGCAAGTGGATTATTCAGAGGAGCAGAAACTGGAAAGAATCTTCCAGAACAGCCTACCACAGTTCCAGTTATACGTGCGCCGTAGAGATTTCGAATCGCTACAAGAGCTGGTAGAGATGGCCGAAGATTTGGAGTGTATTCGGGGAGGAGGCGAACTACTAACAATGCCACCCACAGAACGGAGAAGAGAGCAAGGTCCACCACGAGAGGTACGGAACCGTCAGGTGACGCTAGAGAGCAGAGCGGCACCCATAGATCCCAGAACAGCCTGCAGGCGTTGTGGCCAAAATGGTCATATAGCTCGCCAATGTCGCAACGCGCAGATATTGTTTTGTTGGGAGTGCGGGCGTAGGGAAGTGATGACGATCGAGTGCTGCAAACAGAGAGCACCACCCAACCGAAGACTACAGTCAGGAGCACAGCCCAATTCAGAACAGCGGCACCAAACCTCACAATTGAAAAAAGCATTGCACTGTGTCGGGCAACGAATCTGCGCCACCGTTTCCATAGGCACCGCGACACTGGACACAGGTGCAACTAACAGTTTTGTGAGCAGAGCACTGGTACGAAAGCTACGCGCTTCCACCAGCAAATTGGGAAAATCCCATACTAGAGTGCGCATGGCAGACGGCACTAGTAGGACAGTCAGAGAGACGTGTGTGACGAATGTAAGGCTTGGAGAGAAGGCATGCAATCTAGAGCTACTGGTCATGCCGGACTCCAGTGAAGATCTGCTCCTGGGAATTGACTTCATGACAAGCCTGGGAACAACATTGAAATGCGGTGATCAGGAGATCACATTGGGACCTCATAACAGTTGCGTGCAGCCCCGAGAAATTGCAACGTGCACGACAATTCGTGTTGAGAGTCTCCCACATTTCAATGCATCGCAGTCCAAGAAGCACACCAACATCAGAAATTCTAAGCAACAGACGCACAGAAAAGAATACACAGAGAAGCAACGCATTCGAAAACACACACCTCCAGGAACAAATATGACTCACGCAAACGAATTCACCTGCCACGGACTATGCCGAGCGAAAGCGGACAACGTATCCCACAAAGGCATAGAGAAAAGGACCTCCCAGGAATCAACACACGGACCTCGGAAAAAGGACGCGAGAGCCCCCCAGAGCAAGAAGGTCGCACACCGAAGGCGACCCACCATCAGAGCAATCAGCGTACCTACTAGATCAGCACCAGTGAGAAACAGCCGAGACATACCACGTAGACACAACGACAGATCAAGGGACAACCAGGGTGCAATCGAGTGCACCAACAACAGCAGAAGCGACGACAAGAGAGACAAACGTAACTCCAAAAGCCACCACGGCAAAAGAAATAAACAATGGATCGGGGCTACATGGAGAACGCCAACAGAGAAACGGATGCCAATCACAGGCGACTCAGCGATACGATGGAAGTCATACACATCCGACAGTGAGAAACAAGAGAAGACTAAACGTAAGCACACGGGGACACCGCCAACAGCCACACCCGGGGAAAACCTCCACTTCCACAACGTAGCCGAACTCAGGGGACCCAAGGCAGATGGCTTACCAGCGACACTAGTGACTATGGTTCAGATAGCCACTCTGAAGGAAAGCCCAGCCAAGAGGAAACGCCTGCGTTTCCAACGACCTCCGTACCGAGATGTACTATACCGCGGAGAAGCATCCGTTCTCCATCGTCCGCAAAGTAGGGAGGACATGTAAGGAGCAAATTTTAGGCGTAAATTTGCCCCTACATATTTAGTTTTGCCATAACGCCCCAAACGTGTATATTTAAAATAGGGGCCAAACAACCAACCCTAAAATATACACGTTAATAGTCCTAAGACTTTGGCACCTCCCACCTGCATTGCTAAAAAGCACATACACAACCGCCATCATATTTAGTGCAGCAGCCATCATACAAGTGAGTCTAAGACACCTCCCACCATAGTAATGCTACCAACAACAAGTGATATACTCTGCATTGGGAGGACAGAAGACACAGCCACAATTAAGTCAGACAGTGGAACCCTGTTATAAGCGACGAAAAACATGCAACGAAGTCAACAACGCAAGATAACACAGGAGAATATCACACAAACAATTCTGCAACCGGCTGACCACAGTTAAAATAATATGAATGTACAACCATAGTGCCCAACGCACTGATATGAATTTACAACAACAGTGCCCAACGCACTGATATGAACTTACAACAACAGTGCCTAACGCAATGTTAGAAACTTACAAGAGATCGCGACAGAAGTTGCCGACTGCATTAGTTCGGAAAATAGCCCACTAACAACACCCAAAAACGAAGGCCAAGCACAAAGTGGAACACGACAGACCGATCGCTAAGCACACCAACAGGCCGGACAAAGCATAAAGAGGAGAAGCAGAATTAAATATCCAATATTTAATATTTTTAAATATTTTATGCCATCGATAGAAAATATCAACAAAGTGCTGAAGGTGGCCGAAGGACAAATAGCAACAACAACAAACAACACAAGGAACAACAACAAGGTAAATCATCACAACAACAACACAATATTGAAGGTGGCCCAAGGGCAAAAACTTACAAGAACAACAGCGAGAAAAAAACAACAATGTGCTGAAGGTGGCCCAAGGTCAAATTCAAACAAGAAGAACAATGCGGGAAACTGTAGCAACATGCCACAACAAACTACAGTTCCCGCACAACAACAACTATTGGATGATCTACACTAAACCTGGAGCATAAAAGCAGGAGCAACTGGCAACCCAGCCTCTTTCTTTCATTCGGCATCAGGCAGACAAGACACTCTCCGATCCAGCAGCAGTCAGGCAAGACACACCGCAGCAAGACTCCAGCACCAGTAGCACCAAGGTAAAGTATACTATTTACACAAGACTAGACTTACTCTAACGCTAAGACCGCCCCACGAGTTTATGGTTCTACCGATTCTCGTGGTGACTTATACTAACGCTAAGACCGCCCCACGAGTTTATGGTTCTACCGATTCTCGTGGTGACTTATACTAACGTTAAGACCGCCCCACGAGTTTATGGTTCTACCGATTCTCGTGGTGACTTATACTAACGCTAAGACCGCCCCACGAGTTTATGGTTCTACCGATTCTCGTGGAGACTAATACGTACGTACAGCACCGCGAGTTTATGGTTCTACCGATTCTCGCGGAGACTAGCACTGCGAACCGCGACCACACAGACGAGGCCCCAAGCGACTAGCAAGTCCACTTATTTAAGTGAATTAAATTAGCAGAGTAAAATCATTTAATTCTAATTAATTTAGCCAAACTAATAAATTAATTAAATTAGTAATTAAATTAGCAACAATTGTAACTAAGTTAAATAAAGGATACCACATATAAGTACACACCGGCTTTTAACATTAATTTCTGTATACGACCCCTGGAACCCGCTGAGTTTTACCCCAGCCGAAAGAGAGTCGTTAAAGTGGCGCCCGAGCAGGGACATTCAAAAGAAATTAAATGCATCAGATTTTAAAAACAGAGTGATAAACAACTACGTCGATCTACGCAGTCACGCAGAGGAGTGCCGAATCAGCACCAGTTTAAAACACACGCACACACCCATTGTCTTCATCATCATCTAAGACGAGCACAGGATGTTGAAAACAAGTTGGTTGTGTTTGCTACACAAGGAGGAGCTGGTGATTTTTGCCGAAGAATTCGGTTTGGAGGCTACAGGTACCGCGGAGGAACTCTGCAAGCGACTATCAGAGTTTTTCACTGAGATAGAACTGACTCAAGATCAGCAAAACCGTCTAGAGAAGCGTTCAAGCAGTATGTGGTTGAACTGCAGAATCTCATGCATTATTCAGAAGAGCAGAAACTGGAAAGAATCTTCCAGAACAGCCTACCACAGTTCCAGTTATACGTGCGCCGTAGAGATTTCGAATCGCTACAAGAGCTGGTAGAGATGGCCGAAGATTTGGAGTGTATTCGGGGAGGAGGCGAACTACTAACAATGCCACCCACAGAACGGAGAAGAGAGCAAGGTCCACCACGAGAGGTACGGAACCGTCAGGTGACGCTAGAGAGCAGAGCGGCACCCATAGATCCCAGAACAGCCTGCAGGCGTTGTGGCCAAAATGGTCATATAGCTCGCCAATGTCGCAACGCGCAGATATTGTTTTGTTGGGAGTGCGGGCGTAGGGAAGTGATGACGATCGAGTGCTGCAAACAGAGAGCACCACCCAACCGAAGACTACAGTCAGGAGCACAGCCCAATTCAGAACAGCGGCACCAAACCTCACAATTGAAAAAAGCATTGCACTGTGTCGGGCAACGAATCTGCGCCACCGTTTCCATAGGCACCGCGACACTGGACACAGGTGCAACTAACAGTTTTGTGAGCAGAGCACTGGTACGAAAGCTACGCGCTTCCACCAGCAAATTGGGAAAATCCCATACTAGAGTGCGCATGGCAGACGGCACTAGTAGGACAGTCAGAGAGACGTGTGTGACGAATGTAAGGCTTGGAGAGAAGGCATGCAATCTAGAGCTACTGGTCATGCCGGACTCCAGTGAAGATCTGCTCCTGGGAATTGACTTCATGACAAGCCTGGGAACAACATTGAAATGCGGTGATCAGGAGATCACATTGGGACCTCATAACAGTTGCGTGCAGCCCCGAGAAATTGCAACGTGCACGACAATTCGTGTTGAGAGTCTCCCACATTTCAATGCATCGCAGTCCAAGAAGCACACCAACATCAGAAATTCTAAGCAACAGACGCACAGAAAAGAATACACAGAGAAGCAACGCATTCGAAAACACACACCTCCAGGAACAAATATGACTCACGCAAACGAATTCACCTGCCACGGACTATGCCGAGCGAAAGCGGACAACGTATCCCACAAAGGCATAGAGAAAAGGACCTCCCAGGAATCAACACACGGACCTCGGAAAAAGGACGCGAGAGCCCCCCAGAGCAAGAAGGTCGCACACCGAAGGCGACCCACCATCAGAGCAATCAGCGTACCTACTAGATCAGCACCAGTGAGAAACAGCCGAGACATACCACGTAGACACAACGACAGATCAAGGGACAACCAGGGTGCAATCGAGTGCACCAACAACAGCAGAAGCGACGACAAGAGAGACAAACGTAACTCCAAAAGCCACCACGGCAAAAGAAATAAACAATGGATCGGGGCTACATGGAGAACGCCAACAGAGAAACGGATGCCAATCACAGGCGACTCAGCGATACGATGGAAGTCATACACATCCGACAGTGAGAAACAAGAGAAGACTAAACGTAAGCACACGGGGACACCGCCAACAGCCACACCCGGGGAAAACCTCCACTTCCACAACGTAGCCGAACTCAGGGGACCCAAGGCAGATGGCTTACCAGCGACACTAGTGACTATGGTTCAGATAGCCACTCTGAAGGAAAGCCCAGCCAAGAGGAAACGCCTGCGTTTCCAACGACCTCCGTACCGAGATGTACTATACCGCGGAGAAGCATCCGTTCTCCATCGTCCGCAAAGTAGGGAGGACATGTAAGGAGCAAATTTTAGGCGTAAATTTGCCCCTACATATTTAGTTTTGCCATAACGCCCCAAACGTGTATATTTAAAATAGGGGCCAAACAACCAACCCTAAAATATACACGTTAATAGTCCTAAGACTTTGGCACCTCCCACCTGCATTGCTAAAAAGCACATACACAACCGCCATCATATTTAGTGCAGCAGCCATCATACAAGTGAGTCTAAGACACCTCCCACCATAGTAATGCTACCAACAACAAGTGATATACTCTGCATTGGGAGGACAGAAGACACAGCCACAATTAAGTCAGACAGTGGAACCCTGTTATAAGCGACGAAAAACATGCAACGAAGTCAACAACGCAAGATAACACAGGAGAATATCACACAAACAATTCTGCAACCGGCTGACCACAGTTAAAATAATATGAATGTACAACCATAGTGCCCAACGCACTGATATGAATTTACAACAACAGTGCCCAACGCACTGATATGAACTTACAACAACAGTGCCTAACGCAATGTTAGAAACTTACAAGAGATCGCGACAGAAGTTGCCGACTGCATTAGTTCGGAAAATAGCCCACTAACAACACCCAAAAACGAAGGCCAAGCACAAAGTGGAACACGACAGACCGATCGCTAAGCACACCAACAGGCCGGACAAAGCATAAAGAGGAGAAGCAGAATTAAATATCCAATATTTAATATTTTTAAATATTTTATGCCATCGATAGAAAATATCAACAAAGTGCTGAAGGTGGCCGAAGGACAAATAGCAACAACAACAAACAACACAAGGAACAACAACAAGGTAAATCATCACAACAACAACACAATATTGAAGGTGGCCCAAGGGCAAAAACTTACAAGAACAACAGCGAGAAAAAAACAACAATGTGCTGAAGGTGGCCCAAGGTCAAATTCAAACAAGAAGAACAATGCGGGAAACTGTAGCAACATGCCACAACAAACTACAGTTCCCGCACAACAACAACTATTGGATGATCTACACTAAACCTGGAGCATAAAAGCAGGAGCAACTGGCAACCCAGCCTCTTTCTTTCATTCGGCATCAGGCAGACAAGACACTCTCCGATCCAGCAGCAGTCAGGCAAGACACACCGCAGCAAGACTCCAGCACCAGTAGCACCAAGGTAAAGTATACTATTTACACAAGACTAGACTTACTCTAACGCTAAGACCGCCCCACGAGTTTATGGTTCTACCGATTCTCGTGGTGACTTATACTAACGCTAAGACCGCCCCACGAGTTTATGGTTCTACCGATTCTCGTGGTGACTTATACTAACGTTAAGACCGCCCCACGAGTTTATGGTTCTACCGATTCTCGTGGTGACTTATACTAACGCTAAGACCGCCCCACGAGTTTATGGTTCTACCGATTCTCGTGGAGACTAATACGTACGTACAGCACCGCGAGTTTATGGTTCTACCGATTCTCGCGGAGACTAGCACTGCGAACCGCGACCACACAGACGAGGCCCCAAGCGACTAGCAAGTCCAATTATTTAAGTGAATTAAATTAGCAGAGTAAAATCATTTAATTCTAATTAATTTAGCCAAACTAATAAATTAATTAAATTAGTAATTAAATTAGCAACAATTGTAACTAAGTTAAATAAAGGATACCACATATAAGTACACACCGGCTTCTAACATTAATTTCTGTATACGACCCCTGGAACCCGCTGAGTTTTACCCCAGCCGAAAGAGAGTCGTTACAGTGGCGCCCGAGCAGGGACATTCAAAAGAAATTAAATGCATCAGATTTTAAAAACAGAGTGATAAACAACTACGTCGATCTACGCAGTCACGCAGAGGAGTGCCGAATCAGCACCAGTTTAAAACACACGCACACACCCATTGTCTTCATCATCATCTAAGACGAGCACAGGATGGTGAAAACAAGTTGGTTGTGTTTGCTACACAAGGAGGAGCTGGTGATTTTTGCCGAAGAATTCGGTTTGGAGGCTACAGGTACCGCGGAGGAACTCCGCAAGCGACTATCAGAGTTTTTCACTGAGATAGAACTGACTCAAGATCAGCAAAACCGTCTAGAGAAGCGTTCAAGCAGTATGTGGTTGAACTGCAGAATCTCATGCGGCAAGTGGATTATTCAGAGGAGCAGAAACTGGAAAGAATCTTCCAGAACAGCCTACCACAGTTCCAGTTATACGTGCGCCGTAGAGATTTCGAATCGCTACAAGAGCTGGTAGAGATGGCCGAAGATTTGGAGTGTATTCGGGGAGGAGGCGAACTACTAACAATGCCACCCACAGAACGGAGAAGAGAGCAAGGTCCACCACGGGAGGTACGGAACCGTCAGGTGACGCTAGAGAGCAGAGCGGCACCCATAGATCCCAGAACAGCCTGCAGGCGTTGTGGCCAAAATGGTCATATAGCTCGCCAATGTCGCAACGCGCAGATATTGTTTTGTTGGGAGTGCGGGCGTAGGGAAGTGATGACGATCGAGTGCTGCAAACAGAGAGCACCACCCAACCGAAGACTACAGTCAGGAGCACAGCCCAATTCAGAACAGCGGCACCAAACCTCACAATTGAAAAAAGCATTGCACTGTGTCGGGCAACGAATCTGCGCCACCGTTTCCATAGGCAGGTGCAACTAACAGTTTTGTGAGCAGAGCACTGGTACGAAAGCTACGCGCTTCCACCAGCAAATTGGGAAAATCCCATACTAGAGTGCGCATGGCAGACGGCACTAGTAGGACAGTCAGAGAGACGTGTGTGACGAATGTAAGGCTTGGAGAGAAGGCATGCAATCTAGAGCTACTGGTCATGCCGGACTCCAGTGAAGATCTGCTCCTGGGAATTGACTTCATGACATTGGGACCTCATAACAGTTGCGTGCAGCCCCGAGAAATTGCAACGTGCACGACAATTCGTGTTGAGAGTCTCCCACATTTCAATGCATCGCAGTCCAAGAAGCACACCAACATCAGAAATTCTAAGCAACAGACGCACAGAAAAGAATACACAGAGAAGCAACGCATTCGAAAACACACACCTCCAGGAACAAATATGACTCACGCAAACGAATTCACCTGCCACGGACTATGCCGAGCGAAAGCGGACAACGTATCCCACAAAGGCATAGAGAAAAGGACCTCCCAGGAATCAACACACGGACCTCGGAAAAAGGACGCGAGAGCCCCCCAGAGCAAGAAGGTCGCACACCGAAGGCGAGCCACCATCAGAGCAATCAGCGTACCTACTAGATCAGCACCAGTGAGAAACAGCCGAGACATACCACGTAGACACAACGACAGATCAAGGGACAACCAGGGTGCAATCGAGTGCACCAACAACAGCAGAAGCGACGACAAGAGAGACAAACGTAACTCCAAAAGCCACCACGGCAAAAGAAATAAACAATGGATCGGGGCTACATGGAGAACGCCAACAGAGAAACGGATGCCAATCACAGGCGACTCAGCGATACGATGGAAGTCATACACATCCGACAGTGAGAAACCAGAGAAGACTAAACGTAAGCACACGGGGACACCGCCAACAGCCACACCCGGGGAAAACCTCCACTTCCACAACGTAGCCGAACTCAGGGGACCCAAGGCAGATGGCTTACCAGCGACACTAGTGACTATGGTTCAGATAGCCACTCTGAAGGAAAGCCCAGCCAAGAGGAAACGCCTGCGTTTCCAACGACCTCCGTACCGAGTTGTACTATACCGCGGAGAAGCATCCGTTCTCCATCGTCCGCAAAGTAGGGAGGACATGTAAGGAGCAAATTTTAGGCGTAAATTTGCCCCTACATATTTAGTTTTGCCATAACGCCCCAAACGTGTATATTTAAAATAGGGGCCAAACAACCAACCCTAAAATATACACGTTAATAGTCCTAAGACTTTGGCACCTCCCACCTGCATTGCTAAAAAGCACATACACAACCGCCATCATATTTAGTGCAGCAGCCATCATACAAGTGAGTCTAAGACACCTCCCACCATAGTAATGCTACCAACAACAAGTGATATACTCTGCATTGGGAGGACAGAAGACACAGCCACAATTAAGTCAGACAGTGGAACCCTGTTATAAGCGACGAAAAACATGCAACGAAGTCAACAACGCAAGATAACACAGGAGAATATCACACAAACAATTCTGCAACCGGCTGACCACAGTTAAAATAATATGAATGTACAACCATAGTGCCCAACGCACTGATATGAATTTACAACAACAGTGCCCAACGCACTGATATGAACTTACAACAACAGTGCCTAACGCAATGTTAGAAACTTACAAGAGATCGCGACAGAAGTTGCCGACTGCATTAGTTCGGAAAATAGCCCACTAACAACACCCAAAAACGAAGGCCAAGCACAAAGTGGAACACGACAGACCGATCGCTAAGCACACCAACAGGCCGGACAAAGCATAAAGAGGAGAAGCAGAATTAAATATCCAATATTTAATATTTTTAAATATTTTATGCCATCGATAGAAAATATCAACAAAGTGCTGAAGGTGGCCGAAGGACAAATAGCAACAACAACAAACAACACAAGGAACAACAACAAGGTAAATCATCACAACAACAACACAATATTGAAGGTGGCCCAAGGGCAAAAACTTACAAGAACAGCGAGAAAAAAACAACAATGTGCTGAAGGTGGCCCAAGGTCAAATTCAAACAAGAAGAACAATGCGGGAAACTGTAGCAACATGCCACAACAAACTACAGTTCCCGCACAGCAACAACTATTGGATGATCTACACTAAACCTGGAGCATAAAAGCAGGAGCAACTGGCAACCCAGCCTCTTTCTTTCATTCGGCATCAGGCAGACAAGACACTCTCCGATCCAGCAGCAGTCAGGCAAGACACACCGCAGCAAGACTCCAGCACCAGTAGCACCAAGGTAAAGTATACTATTTACACAAGACTAGACTTACTCTAACGCTAAGACCGCCCCACGAGTTTATGGTTCTACCGATTCTCGTGGTGACTTATACTAACGCTAAGACCGCCCCACGAGTTTATGGTTCTACCGATTCTCGTGGTGACTTATACTAACGCTAAGACCGCCCCACGAGTTTATGGTTCTACCGATTCTCGTGGAGACTAATACGTACGTACAGCACCGCGAGTTTATGGTTCTACCGATTCTCGCGGAGACTAGCACTGCGAACCGCGACCACACAGACGAGGCCCCAAGCGACTAGCAAGTCCAATTATTTAAGTGAATTAAATTAGCAGAGTAAAATCATTTAATTCTAATTAATTTAGCCAAACTAATAAATTAATTAAATTAGTAATTAAATTAGCAACAATTGTAACTAAGTTAAATAAAGGATACCACATATAAGTACACACCGGCTTTTAACATTAATTTCTGTATACGACCCCTGGAACCCGCTGAGTTTTACCCCAGCCGAAATAGAGTCGTTACAGTGGCGCCCGAGCAGCTACTTTCAAAAGAAATTCATTGCATCAGATTTTAAAAACAGAGTGATAAACAACTACGTCGATCTACGCAGTCACGCAGAGGAGTGCCGAATCAGCACCAGCTTAGCACACACGCACACACCCATTGTCTTCATCATCATCTAAGACGAGCGCAGGATGGTGAAAACAAGTTGGTTGTGTTTGCTACACAAGGAGGAGCTGGTGATTTTTGCCGAAGAATTCGGTTTGGAGGCTACAGGTACCGCGGAGGAACTCCGCAAGCGACTATCAGAGTTTTTCACTGAGATAGAACTGACTCAAGATCAGCAAAACCGTCTAGAGAAGCGTTCAAGCAGTATGTGGTTGAACTGCAGAATCTCATGCGGCAAGTGGATTATTCAGAGGAGCAGAAACTGGAAAGAATCTTCCAGAACAGCCTACCACAGTTCCAGTTATACGTGCGCCGTAGAGATTTCGAATCGCTACAAGAGCTGGTAGAGATGGCCGAAGATTTGGAGTGTATTCGGGGAGGAGGCGAACTACTAACAATGCCACCCACAGAACGGAGAAGAGAGCAAGGTCCACCACGAGAGGTACGGAACCGTCAGGTGACGCTAGAGAGCAGAGCGGCACCCATAGATCCCAGAACAGCCTGCAGGCGTTGTGGCCAAAATGGTCATATAGCTCGCCAATGTCGCAACGCGCAGATATTGTTTTGTTGGGAGTGCGGGCGTAGGGAAGTGATGACGATCGAGTGCTGCAAACAGAGAGCACCACCCAACCGAAGACTACAGTCAGGAGCACAGCCCAATTCAGAACAGCGGCACCAAACCTCACAATTGAAAAAAGCATTGCACTGTGTCGGGCAACGAATCTGCGCCACCGTTTCCATAGGCACCGCGACACTGGACACAGGTGCAACTAACAGTTTTGTGAGCAGAGCACTGGTACGAAAGCTACGCGCTTCCACCAGCAAATTGGGAAAATCCCATACTAGAGTGCGCATGGCAGACGGCACTAGTAGGACAGTCAGAGAGACGTGTGTGACGAATGTAAGGCTTGGAGAGAAGGCATGCAATCTAGAGCTACTGGTCATGCCGGACTCCAGTGAAGATCTGCTCCTGGGAATTGACTTCATGACAAGCCTGGGAACAACATTGAAATGCGGTGATCAGGAGATCACATTGGGACCTCATAACAGTTGCGTGCAGCCCCGAGAAATTGCAACGTGCACGACAATTCGTGTTGAGAGTCTCCCACATTTCAATGCATCGCAGTCCAAGAAGCACACCAACATCAGAAATTCTAAGCAACAGACGCACAGAAAAGAATACACAGAGAAGCAACGCATTCGAAAACACACACCTCCAGGAACAAATATGACTCACGCAAACGAATTCACCTGCCACGGACTATGCCGAGCGAAAGCGGACAACGTATCCCACAAAGGCATAGAGAAAAGGACCTCCCAGGAATCAACACACGGACCTCGGAAAAAGGACGCGAGAGCCCCCCAGAGCAAGAAGGTCGCACACCGAAGGCGACCCACCATCAGAGCAATCAGCGTACCTACTAGATCAGCACCAGTGAGAAACAGCCGAGACATACCACGTAGACACAACGACAGATCAAGGGACAACCAGGGTGCAATCGAGTGCACCAACAACAGCAGAAGCGACGACAAGAGAGACAAACGTAACTCCAAAAGCCACCACGGCAAAAGAAATAAACAATGGATCGGGGCTACATGGAGAACGCCAACAGAGAAACGGATGCCAATCACAGGCGACTCAGCGATACGATGGAAGTCATACACATCCGACAGTGAGAAACAAGAGAAGACTAAACGTAAGCACACGGGGACACCGCCAACAGCCACACCCGGGGAAAACCTCCACTTCCACAACGTAGCCGAACTCAGGGGACCCAAGGCAGATGGCTTACCAGCGACACTAGTGACTATGGTTCAGATAGCCACTCTGAAGGAAAGCCCAGCCAAGAGGAAACGCCTGCGTTTCCAACGACCTCCGTACCGAGATGTACTATACCGCGGAGAAGCATCCGTTCTCCATCGTCCGCAAAGTAGGGAGGACATGTAAGGAGCAAATTTTAGGCGTAAATTTGCCCCTACATATTTAGTTTTGCCATAACGCCCCAAACGTGTATATTTAAAATAGGGGCCAAACAACCAACCCTAAAATATACACGTTAATAGTCCTAAGACTTTGGCACCTCCCACCTGCATTGCTAAAAAGCACATACACAACCGCCATCATATTTAGTGCAGCAGCCATCATACAAGTGAGTCTAAGACACCTCCCACCATAGTAATGCTACCAACAACAAGTGATATACTCTGCATTGGGAGGACAGAAGACACAGCCACAATTAAGTCAGACAGTGGAACCCTGTTATAAGCGACGAAAAACATGCAACGAAGTCAACAACGCAAGATAACACAGGAGAATATCACACAAACAATTCTGCAACCGGCTGACCACAGTTAAAATAATATGAATGTACAACCATAGTGCCCAACGCACTGATATGAATTTACAACAACAGTGCCCAACGCACTGATATGAACTTACAACAACAGTGCCTAACGCAATGTTAGAAACTTACAAGAGATCGCGACAGAAGTTGCCGACTGCATTAGTTCGGAAAATAGCCCACTAACAACACCCAAAAACGAAGGCCAAGCACAAAGTGGAACACGACAGACCGATCGCTAAGCACACCAACAGGCCGGACAAAGCATAAAGAGGAGAAGCAGAATTAAATATCCAATATTTAATATTTTTAAATATTTTATGCCATCGATAGAAAATATCAACAAAGTGCTGAAGGTGGCCGAAGGACAAATAGCAACAACAACAAACAACACAAGGAACAACAACAAGGTAAATCATCACAACAACAACACAATATTGAAGGTGGCCCAAGGGCAAAAACTTACAAGAACAACAGCGAGAAAAAAACAACAATGTGCTGAAGGTGGCCCAAGGTCAAATTCAAACAAGAAGAACAATGCGGGAAACTGTAGCAACATGCCACAACAAACTACAGTTCCCGCACAACAACAACTATTGGATGATCTACACTAAACCTGGAGCATAAAAGCAGGAGCAACTGGCAACCCAGCCTCTTTCTTTCATTCGGCATCAGGCAGACAAGACACTCTCCGATCCAGCAGCAGTCAGGCAAGACACACCGCAGCAAGACTCCAGCACCAGTAGCACCAAGGTAAAGTATACTATTTACACAAGACTAGACTTACTCTAACGCTAAGACCGCCCCACGAGTTTATGGTTCTACCGATTCTCGTGGTGACTTATACTAACGTTAAGACCGCCCCACGAGTTTATGGTTCTACCGATTCTCGTGGTGACTTATACTAACGCTAAGACCGCCCCACGAGTTTATGGTTCTACCGATTCTCGTGGAGACTAATACGTACGTACAGCACCGCGAGTTTATGGTTCTACCGATTCTCGCGGAGACTAGCACTGCGAACCGCGACCACACAGACGAGGCCCCAAGCGACTAGCAAGTCCAATTATTTAAGTGAATTAAATTAGCAGAGTAAAATCATTTAATTCTAATTAATTTAGCCAAACTAATAAATTAATTAAATTAGTAATTAAATTAGCAACAATTGTAACTAAGTTAAATAAAGGATACCACATATAAGTACACGCCCGCTTTTTAACATTAATTTCTGTATACGACCCCTGGAACCCGCTGAGTTTTACCCCAGCCGAAATAGAGTCGTTACAAATGTTGTCATAATTAATATAGGTCGGTATAGTTATAAGAGTTTTGGATGGCTATCGATATTAGTAATTATAACTATATACTATTCATAGTTTTTTATACATCATGGTTAGAGGACATCGAGTCCGAGCAGCTATCGATGTCGAGAAGTTGGGTTGTTTGTAAATGTGATTTAGTAGTATTTTTGGTGATTTTATTGCTTTTTGATTTTGCATTTAATTTTGACATTGCTCTCCTTGAAGTGTTTATGGGAAGTATTTTAATTTTTGTGACGGGTGAGATTTGTGATGTGTATTTGCTACCTGAAGACGTGCTTGGAATTGGTGGGATGCTAATTGGTGGTTCTTCACCATTTGTGGTTGTCGCAATGTCATCGTATGATGTTCTAGTCCTTTTCTGTAGGCTTGTGGGAGAAGAATTTGTTGTGTTTTTTGTCTGATGAGAAAATACTTGCGATTTGGTGACGTTTGAATATAGTGAATTATTTGTAGGATGCCGGTCATTGTATATAGTGTGTGCGGTTTTCTTGTAAACTTTTTGTAGGGTTTTTATGGATTGTATTTCATGTTCTTTTATAAAAATGAGGCAAATTTTGTTAATTGGTGAATGGTTTGTATCCTGTAGTTGGTGGTATGCACAGTTTACGCATGTTGGTTGATCAGTACAAATTCCGTCTGCTTCAGCTTCAAGGTTTGAAGTTAGGCCACAAATACTGCACAGCTTCGTGCGCTTGCATGTTTTGCTTATATGTCCGAATCTTAGGCAAGTGTTGCATCTGATTGGTAGTGCGATATAAGGGCGTACTTTAATTCTTTAATATCCAATGTTTATGTTTTCAAGAAGACTTTGAGAGTTGATCGTGATTATGATTAGTCCGGTTTCTTTTAGCTCGTTATCTTATTTTTTAAAGATTTTTTTAACTTCGATAATGCTTTGTGTTTTTAGTTCTTCTAAAATTATTGCTTCACTAATATCCCGTAAATCATTGCAGTAAATTATGGCTTTGGTAATGTTAAAAGATTTATGTTGTTGTGCATCGATGTAAGATTTAACAATTTGTTTGTGTGATATATTTTCTTTTTACCAGCAGTGTGCCAGCACGTGTTTTTTTACACATTTCAACTTCGCCGTTACAAGTGTAATCGATGATTTTTTTATTATAAAGGGCGACAGTTTCATTATCATTTCTGGTTATTGTTAAATACTTGGAGTCGCTAATGTTTGGAGGATTTCTCCTCCAAATGTCAGGTGAGTCAAGCATGCTTAACAATTATATGTATAGTTTTTATTTGTGTTTAGAGTGAAGAATATAGTATGTTAATTGCTTGTTACTATGTTGTTCTTGTTTATTATTTTTTTTTTTTTGTGGTTTGTATGTATGTTTACATCTTTGGTAAAACCGGTTAGAAACGAAACGTGGATGATATGATTATGAACTGTGCACTATGAAAGTTACTTTTATGCACTGACAATAATATAAATGTACATACATATATACAATAAGAAAAGGCGCTTTAATTCAAGGCTAAGTAGCAATTCATTGCACTTTTGTGGTCAGCATTTTCAATTTATGTTTGTTCTTATATGGCCCAAATATCCAAAATTGTACCTATAAATAGTTTGTAAATTCAATAAAGAAAGTCAGTGTGACTATTAAGACAAACCACACAAGTTGCCTTTTAATCTTACTCCAGCAAAGTATAATTGGTTAATGTACCAAGTATACGCAAATTAAAACACGGCTCAACCGCTTGGTCTAAAAATAAACATTATAGTATAAAAGCATACTATACAATATCTTTTCTATATATCTTAGCACTCTCTACTAAGTTCTTAGCTTTAGTTAGTGCTTCTTTTAACTTAATTCTTAATTCATTGTCATAAATATAAAAATAATATATTGGTGAATTGTCTCTAATGATCCCATTTGGCAATGACGTTGCCGTAAATAAGTTCATATGGGTTAAAATTGGTGTCGACATGCAGTGTCGTATTATATGCGAATGTGTAATTTCCAATTTGCCATGCCAGCTTTATTCGTTCATGAAATTTAGTAGAAATTCATTTAAAACACGCTGGTTCCTTTAGGTTTTCTAACATTTAATTAATACTAATACTCTCCTAATTCTGCCATTAAATTAAAATTGCTATTATTTTCTTTATTTTTTTTTAGCTAAACATTAGATACCTAATTAACCCTCTTATTAATATAAATTATCATGTAATTGTTAATTTTATGTGCTGCATACAAAACGATTAGAACTATTACTAAAGTTAATAACATGGAAGTTATATTATTATTGGTGGCTGCTTTAACTGTCATAGTATTCTCCAAGTGTTGCCAAAGGGTCGCCATTCTGCTAAGTGAGTTATTTTTTAAGTCTTCTATGGTGGGCTTTTATTTTTTGACATATAGCGATTTTGTCACTAAATTTAGCTGGAAGTACAGCTCTGTCAGTTTTTTCTACGCTGGAATTTCTTGGCACTTCTTGTTTTTTTTTTAGCTTTTCTACTTGGGGTCGGTTGTAGCTTATACCTTTTTTGTCGTCGCATATATTCCTCTATGGTTAACTGCTGAGGTCCCAAATAATTCTCCGTGGGAACGTAGGTTGGAGGTGTTTCAGTTGTCCGCTTTACTGACTGTGACTCGTAGGGAATATCTAAATAGATTGTGCACTTCTTGAACATTTCATCTATTCCATATTGAATTTGCTTTACTGGCTGTGGCTCGTCTTCGTCGGATTTTTTCACAATGATGGACATAGTACACGACAGAATTGAAAGTTTTTAGACAGCCTCAACGTCACTAGGATGGCAGCTTCAAACGTCACCAGGATGGTAGCTTCAGGCGTCAACAGGATGGAAAAACGTCACGAGGATTCGAATCTGGCAGGATCGCCAGGAATTTACTTCTTTATCAGACGATTACTGTGATGATGTTGAAATGTTAGATAGTCAGAGTGAATTCGAAGGATGCAGTCCTACACTTCAAAGTTTTTCTCAAGGCCAACTAAACGACTTGATTCGAGATTTAAATTTATCTAAGAAATCACCTGAGCTTCTTGCGTCAAGACTAAAATAAAAACGATGCGTTCAGCCCGGCGTATAATAACATCTTATCGAACTTATCGAGAGAGAGCGACATTGTTCCATATTTTAACGAGACGGATGATATCGTATATTGTAGTGATATTTCTGGGCTTTTAAATTTAATGGACTTTCCAGTATACCAGCCAAAGGCGAATTTTCATAGATAGCTTAAAAAAGTTTGAAATGTGTGTTACTGCATAACGGATATAAATTAGCAGCGATCGTGAGAGGTCATTCAACTACTATATTATATTAAACTTATTTTAGAAAAACTTTCATTTAATCAATATCAGTGTGTGTAGATTTAAAAATGGTAAATTTTTTATTGGGTCACCAAAGCGGATGCATTAAAAATCCCAGTTTCCTATGTCTGTGAGACAGGGTCTATTTGGAAATGCATCAAAATGCGCAAACTGCTTTTGCAGTACCTGCAGAATGATCTGAAATGTCAATCTGGCAGCACTGCAATCGTCAGAAATTTTGAAATGCCATTTTTCTATCAAGTGTCACTCATTATTTGCATCAAAGAAGTTTATGTTGCGTAGAATGAAACTGAAAAAATGGAGAAAGAAAAGTGAGTTAAAAACCAATTTTTCAATCTTTTAACAGAAATAAGTTCTTAAATAACTCAATTTTAAATAACGTAAATTTATATTTTAATGTTTTTCTAGCGAATTTTTATCTACAAGTGATGTAAAGGTCCTCGTTAGAGTAAGATTGGATTTTGAGGAAGAATTCGTTGCCTGACGAAAGAAAAAAAGCGTCTTATGGAGTAAGGTAGTGGAAGAAGCCTACAATTAAAATACTTTTTGATAAAAACTATAACATTTTGTAAAACGTTATTTTTTTCTTACATTAAATGTCGATCGATTCATTCGGAAATATATCATCGGGATATGATATTATTATTATCGGCACATTCTTGTAAATAAAGCGCTTTCTTCTTTAAGTGTCTTTTTCCTTACATTTAACAAAATATTAAAATTGCCTATTTCACATAAATCTTCAACTAATAAATTCAATAAAAATTCCATTTTATTTACTGTAGTAAAGAACGTGGTCTGTAATGCAACCGAAATATACGCAAAATGGCATCATTTGTATCAGCTGCATCAAATGTCAAATCAGCAGTGTTGTAAATTGTGCGAATACTGCTAATCATAATGCATTTCCGAAGAGACCCACAGTCATGCGAAAAATGAACACTGGAGCAGGAAAGACTGGCCGTCGATAATGAACATGACTGTAGGAAAAGCTAACATCTTTCATTCACCGTTGATCAGTCGAGAAGAATCATACGTCCGCCCCTACATATTAAACTTGGACTTATTAAATAGGTTATTAAAGTTTCAGATAGGTATGGCGTTACTTCAAATTTATTTGTCAATCAGTTCCTGTTCTCAGTATAGAATTTTTGATAAGCTACAAAACCATACTCTTATAAACCAGGAAGTTTCAAAAACCACATGACTCAAGTTGATTTGGAAGCAAGGACAAGCTTTATATCAGTTGTCAAAAATATTCTGGGGAATTACAAAGCTAAAGAATGTTCTAAAATAGTAGAAAAAATGCTCCAGAATTTGAAAAAACTAGGAGCTAATAGAAGTCAAATTGCATTATTTATCATTTAGATAAATTTCCTGCCAACCTGGGTGATTATAGCGCAGAACAAGGGGAACGATTCCACCAGGACATCAAGATTATGGAGGAAAGACACCAAAGCCGTTGAGATCGCCATATGATAGCAGACTACTTCTGGAACTTGCAAAGAGGCTTATCCCAAAAAAAAAAACCCTATGATCTTAAACCAGTCAGAGGTTTTTGTGAAGCTGAGAATATCAGTTTCAACTCGGCTAATTCTTCTAGTTCTTCGAAGCCCATATACCCGGCTCCCCTCCTCTGAAGACCCGGGCAATCACAGAGCATATGTTTCACCGATTCCTCCTCATCTCCACAACTCCTACAATAATCTCTAAAAGGAGCATTATGCAGTGCCCTGTCAGAACCCCTACGATAATCCTGCGTTCTCCTCTACTACGCCAAAGAAGTACGTCAGTCCTATTTTGACTAAGTTCTGGCCAAAATAGGACTATTAATTAATTAATTAATTTATTTATTATTTATTATTTATTACTTATTTACTTATTAATTTTTTTTATTTATCTATTTAATTAGTTGCTAATTTAATTTAATATATATATATATATATATATATATATATATATATATATATATAAATATATATATATATATATATATATATATATATATATATATATATATATATATATATCAATATATATATATATATATATATATATATATATATATATTAATAACTGATATATAGTTATATATTAAAAGACTTTGTCTTATGTTATAACTATAAACAATAAATTTAAATTTAAATTGAATGTATCGAGATGTTCGACAGTCGGCTAAAGTATCACCGTTCGTTGGTCAATATTTTTACAGTGGTTTCTATCTGCTTGTGAACTCCACGAGAGGTGAAAGGATGTCCTCCACCTGCCTCTCTTCCGGCAGTTTCGATCCGAGTCTGGCACGTTCGACAGCTTTTTCGTTGCCAGGGATACAATTGCCAGGTAACCAGCATAGCTCTATCTTGTGCTGTTTGATTATCTAGAAATATGTATGTATATGTGATTTAATGATGACATATGTATGCATGTTTGGTTGCAATTAGAACATCAAGAAATTTCCAAAATTTGGATAGTCTTGTTTATAATTTAAAAATGTTTACAGTGAATGTGAAATCCGTGAAATATTTTAATAATGAGTAGATAAGCAAGTGACATGTTTTAACAATCATGACAAACTAAGCGAAACGGAACTAACTGAGCAACTGAAATATGTGAACGACCTAGTTCAATTTGCTCTGTGAACGAGAATGAGCGGATCGGTCAGCTGAGCGATCAAGTCCAAGTCTAATCGATGGTAGATTGAAGACTGGTATCTTATATTTCCTAGTAAACAAAACTAAATCCGACTTATCAGGATTAACCTCAAGACCATTTCGTTTTGGCCATCCCTCCAAATTTCTAAGAGCAGTTCATCAGTTCACTGATTGTGGGAATAAATTTTCCTTTTATCATGACTACAACGTCATCTCTTCCTAACCGGGTGAGATTTTCGTTAATAACAAGGTTCCACACAATCGGAGATAAAACACCGCTTTTTAGAATTCCCCTTGTAACTGCCTTCCTAATAGCCGAAAGACCCAGAGATGAGTTGATGATTCTATGTTCCAACATATTGTTGATCCACTGAAACATACGAGTATATTGTCATTCGCCCCAATACGCTCCAGTGACGAACTTATTGATTTCAGTTCCACATTGTTGAAGGGACCCTCAATGTCTAGGAAAGCGCCTAAAACATATTCTTCCACACTTTACCAGCCTTGAGCGCTTAAGACGACCTCTACCTCCCTCCATCCTTTGGGAATATGACCCGTTGTTAAGCATCCCCTGAATATCTGAGTTAATCCTTGTAGTATGATTGGTAAATAACTTTGCTGGAAAAATACCATCTGGTCCCCCTCATTTCAGCGGCTTGAACGAATGTACCGCCCACTCAATTTTGGATTCCTCCGTTAATTCCCTTATGAGATCACTGGCATGAATGCTGTCTGCGTTCGACTCAGACCCCTGCCCTGCCGAATCCATATTTATGCATCCTGTAAAATGTGTCGTTATTAAGAGCTCGGAAGATTCTGCGCTCCTCTCCGTATATGTTCCATCTGGCCTTGCTAGAAGACCAGGTGGAACTGCACTCTCCAAAGTTTCACAGAAATAAGGTTAGTTGATAATAAATATTCAAAAAAAGACTCACCCCTACTGTTGATGTCGCTGCTGCCCCAGATAGTATGCCTTCGCATCGCAGCCGATCACCATGTTTAGCCCCTTGCTGCTCGCCCGTTGTGTGAGCTTTTTGAAGACTTGGCTTGGTGGATCCCTTTCATCGTATATGCTGATGAGAGGATCAGTTTTGATCTCCTCCGCTCAAACATCGCTACCGTTAGATCCTCCGTGCTGTAGTTTGATAGAAGAAAAACTTTTAAGTTACGTTTCACCAATATACAGGATCTCAACTTACCGTCTCTTTTGGGAGAGATGCTTATACGGACGTGACGCCAACCCCCGAATCCCTCCTCTCGCTAGCCAGGGTTCCTGTATTAACGCCACATCAATATTCTGCTCATCAATAAACAGCAGCAAATCGTCGGTTACTGCTTTGGAGTGGTGCAAATTAATTTGCACAATCCTCAGCATTTCTCAGGATCATTATTACATGACCCACACCTAGGCGAATGCTTCCGCCTAGGGACCTCAGTCGGACTCTGAATTGATTTTAATCCAGAGAACCTTCCCGCTCCCTTTGTCCCTAGCCCCTCTCTTACAACTTCCCTATCATTTGGTTTTAGTGCTAGGTTCTGACCCTTTACCAGAGAGGGTGTGGTTCCATCTTCTACACTCTCCCGATCGTTGCCCTTGCCACTTTGCGTCTGAGTTTTCCGTCCGGATGCCCACGGTCAATAACTGCCACTTGTAACTCAGGGATTGTCGTCAAACTGGTTGAGGCTCTCAACCGTTTGCTTTCGGGCAAATGAGGTTCCTCGGAGAGCTGCCTCTTCCTGCTCAGCGCCGCCGGAGTCACTTTCAACTCCCCACAACCCTCGAAGTTGAGGGTAGTACAGAGAGCGGTGAGATGACTTTCTGCTTCACTCTGCTTTTCGAAGCCATCGTAGCCTTTCGGAATGAATTTGGCTCTGTCATTTTTGTGGTTGTTCCCGTTTTCCGTGCCTTTTCCACATTGGAACTAGTGGAAGCTTTGTTGTCATTTGCAGACTGTGCTTCTAATTTAGTTCCTCTATTAATAAGCTCAATGACGGCTGCATCAGCCGCTCCATCTTCAGGATAGCGCGATCCATACAACCGAGAATTTAAAATATGTTGCTTCCTCAGAGCTTTGTCTCTTGGTGTAAGAGTCCGGGTCACGAGATTTAAGATTCTTATGGAACTGGAGAGAGCTCTTGTAACCCTTCTTTCGTTTACTCTTCAGAGCATTTACCTCGTCGGAAGACATATTTTTCATTCCCTTGCTCCACCGGGGCATCCGCAGGTGCCGTACTTTCGCTGATCATGGCTAGAACCTCCTCGTCTGTGCTGAATAGCTACGGTCGTCCATCGTCCGTGTCCATGTTTGTCTGTCTGATCATGCCCCGCCTGTGAGGAGTGACCATAGCCGTAGTAACTTTACCGTTGTCCGAGCCTGTAGCCATCGCTCGAATTTCCGGGGTCTTAATAGTAGAACCATCACTCGAGAATGAATCCAATGCTTGGGTTACTGGGTCTCCGGAGATTTTCGCTTCAAGGTTCAGGTACAAGGGTGATATGTTTTTGTTTATATGATTAGTTTTATAGCAATTTGTTTGAAATCATTGGATATATTTAAAACGAGTACAGAAGTTTGAAGTCGGGTTAGACCGACTTCGAAATACCCTTTACCTTTTTTTGTGCGTGCAACTTCAACAATGGAGATGTTATCTTCATAAATTCTCATTAGGAGCATATTCACGGTAATTTTTGGTAGGGTACCTTGAAATGATTACATCGACCCCATTTCTTGTGTATGGCTTTGTAGTGTCAATATAACCACTAATATAAAATTTCGCAAAAAATATTGTATAGGTCGAAAGTTATAATATGTCAATAGTGGGCGTGGCTGTAAAAATAACACGCCCATTTTTTGTGTAGTGTTTAATGTTGTTGCGATCGTTTATTTAGTCGCCACCGTCAGTATGTTCGTTTTTTTATTTTGCTTCTTTCCTTCTTTTTTTGTTTCCCCTTGTCCGCTTTTCTTGTGCGGCCAGTCAAAAGCGTAGTCACGATTCTGAGGTAGAGATGGCGCTGCCTCAGACTAGTCAAAATTCAAAAGTGAATTGACTGACCGGCTTGACCGCTGAAGCTGTGAATGATGGAATAGCGGAGGAGGCCAAGGAATTAGGAAGGGAACGGTTTTAAAAAAAAAAGCTAAAGATCATTTAAGGCGGTGGTAGGAAAAAAACGGCTCTGTTCAGTTAGAATTTTTTGTCGGATGAGTCCGGTAGCGTGAGTTGAGTAACGTAAATGAAGGAAGAGTATTGTGAGAAGGAAAGTTAAATTGAAACTAAAATTTAAAAAAAAAAAATATATATATATAGTGCGCCTTGTAAAAGATAAACTGCAGACCTGCAACAAAAGTGAAATATTTCCTATAAGTGAAATTATGTTTGTACTATAAAATGTAGAATTAATCAAAAAGTCAGAAAAAAATATCAAGGAGACGATTTCAAATTCGTTTTTGTTTAAAAAAGACTAAAGAGGCAGAATTTTGTGAGTGGTACAACAACATTCGTTATTGGGTGCAAATAAAGGAAATGGAAAAGGAAGCTGCCGCCCGCCTCATCAGGCAAAGATAATTAAGTTATTTAATTATAAAAACGCTAGTTAAGTTATTTAAATATAAAAGTAAGATGTGGAGTAGTTTGTAAAAGTAAAAATATTTGTATATTAATATGTTAGGCTAAGGCGGAGATTATGGGGCGGGCTCGCTTGTCGTCGAGGAGGAGGATGCCCGGCGGAAAAGAAAAAAAATGGTGAGTTGGATTTTTTTTTTGTTCTGTAGTGTTGCCCCACCCGATGCAGTGTGGCGGGTTGAGGACCACGAGCGTGGCTGCGGCTAGCTAGCAGTCGCTAGCACACTGCATCATAGTTAGGGGTGTTAGTAACAATGTTACTACCAGCAACCTTCCTGTGAAATTTCGTTGAAAAATCTTTAATAGGAACCTAGTAACGATTTTTGGATAATTGTGGGCGTGGCAGTAGTAATAATCTGCCCATATTTGGAATGCATGCTAGTACAGACCCAGTGTATACATATACCATTTGTTTTCATATATCATCACTAGAAGCATAGATAGGGTAATTGTCTTTAAGTGGGGTCCCCAAAGTTCATTATATAGGAGGAAGGCTTATCCTTCCTCTGATCGACCTCAAATCTTGTATATGGCTTTGTAGGGTCCATATGCGTACGAATATAAAATTTCGTCCAAAAATGTTATATAGGTCGTAAGTTATAATACTATGTCAATTGTGGGCGTGGCTGTAGAAATAATTCGCCCATTTTTTGTGTGGTGTTTAATGTTAGTACCCGCAACCTTTCTGTGAAATTTCATTGACAAATCTTTAATAGGAACACAGTAATCATTTTTGGCTAATTATGGGCGTGGCAGTTGTATTATTCCATATTCTGCACACACACTTTTATGGACCCTATGTATGTTTCTGCCAATTTTTATTCCGCTGGCATCAACACGAGCATAGCTAGGCTAATTTTAATTTTAGACCCGAAAGTTCCCTATATCAAAAGTGGGCGTGTCTTTTCTCTGATCAGCCCCATTTGTTGCATATAGCTTTATAATGTCCACATGTTCCTTCCCGTAAAATTTCGTCAGTAATTTGTTAATAGTGGGCGTGGCAGTTAATATATACCGCCCACTTTTTGCATTGGACCCACATCTCCATAACTGGCAAATAATGTCACGATTCCGTCAATTGGACCGAAGTTATAGTCATTTTAAAAAAGGTGAAAAAAGTTCCTTATATGGGAGGTAGGCGTGGTCTTTGTCCAAATCGGCCCATATAGCAATATGGTTCTGTATCTTTGTGCAGGCTACACTTTTGTAAAATTTCATTAAGATAGCTCTAACGGTGTAGAAAAAAAGTGGCCCCAGACGGACAGACGGACGGACAAAATAAAAATTGTTGTATATATATGTCCATACCTACCATGCCTCCTTCTCGAAATTGCAACCGCTCTCAAAAGCACAAAATTAGAATACCCTATTTACCTTTTTTAAAGGTAAAGGGTATAAAAACAAAATGGGAACTCGATAAAAACTGTGATCCACGGGCCAGTTGGAAACGGATGTCTGTCCATAGGAGCAGGGTTTGATAGCTGTGATACAAAAAGTCAGTCCCTGCAAGCTTTCCCGAAATTCTCCGCCTCACGATCCGTCACGGGCCACCACACTTTCTACTTTAATATCCGTTTCATGGCCGAACCGCTAAGATGTCCTTCGCTAGCCAGTTTAACGACCATCAATCGTTGAGTTTTCGGAATAACTAGGCGTGTTTGGAATGGATTTACTATTACAGTAATCCCTCGATTTACGTCATGATTGGTACCGGAAAATGGCGACGTAAATCGAAACGAAGTAAATCGAATTTTAAATTCTCCATACTTTGAGCAAGTTCAATTTATTAACATATTTAAAAAAAGAAGACAATTCAACAAAATTAAAAAAAGAAAAGACAATTCATATGTACATATATTAAAAAGTAAATATAAATAATTAAAGATAAAATAATAAATTAATAAAAGTTATAAAAATTCATACATAAATGTAAGGACATATGTTCATATTAATTATCAGAATTATTGGATGAACATACAATTTCAGAAATCTTCATTTCGATATCTTCGTCTGAAGAAGAGCGCTGTGCCTGTTCCTGGCGCAATGCAGGCGTTTCCGAAGAAACTTGTTTGAAAAATGAGTCAATTCGCTTCTGAGGCAAGGACAACTTTTTCTGTTCGTACAGATCTCTGTAATATTCATTGATATTTTTGTTATCTCAATTCTGTCTTCGTCTTTATCGAATTCTTCAAAAATTTCCATAGCCTTATTAATGCAGTCAAAGGCCTCCTTTAATTTCTTCAGTGGCATTTCTGAACTCTCCGTGCAAGTTTCGACATTAGAGCCCATTTCATCACTATAACGTTGATTTGATAGATTTGTCAATGCAGATAGCTCCGAGTTTGTTAATGGTTCATCCCCTTGGTTCAAAACATCAACAATATCGGATTCATCTATTTCTGAAAATCCTAAACTTTGGGCCAGGTTTACAATTTCTGTGTTTATCTCGTTCAAGTTAAAGTCATTGCCGCCATCAGTTGTGCATTCAAGCCATACGTTTTTCCATCCATTTTTCATTGTTGATGCAGAAACTTCTTCCCAGCTTTTTTTATGCTGTCCACTGCTTGCAAGATATCATAATTTTTCTAAAATTGTCTAATGATGTTGATATTTTGATCAGTTTGGCCTCCTGGTGTGTCAATTGCGTCAATAAGGCTTCTAAAACTTCCGTCGTAAAAAGTATTACTTAAATGCGGCGATAATGCCCTGATCCATAGGTTGGATAAGGGATGTAGTATTTGGAGGTAAAAATACAATTTTCACGTCATCGCTAATGTCATCCAAACTAATGGAGTGGCCAGGTGCATTATCGATTAGTAGCAGTGCTTTATGGGACATATTATTTTGTTCACAATATTTTTTAAATTCAGGACAAAAGTGCTCCTTAAACCACTCGTCAAATAACTTAGCAGTGATCCAAGCTTTTTTGTTCGACTTCCAAATCACTGGGAGATTTTGTTTGCAAATATTCTTCATAGCCCTTGGAGATTCAGATTTATAAACTAACAAAGGCTTAACCTTAAAATCCCCGGCAGCCTTACCTCCAAGGAGAAGCGTAAGCCTATCCTTCGAAACTTTTGGCCCTGCTGCAAATCTTTCCTCTTTCGATATAAAAGTTCTTCCTGGCATTCGCTTCCAGAATAGGCCAGTCTCGTCTACATTGAACACTTGCTGAGGTGCGTATCCTCCTTCAGCAATTATTTGCTTTAGCTTTTTCGGAAAACTTTTGGCTGTTTCATGGTCTGCGCTTGCAGATTCACCGACGACTTTTATGTTATGAAGTCTTGCTCTTTTCTTAAATTTCTCTAGCCATCCCTCACTGGCGTTGAAAGTAAAATCACTCGATTCTTCATTTTGAGCAGATATAGCTTTAAGATCGTTGAACAAATTTATAGCCTTAATTTGAATAGCTAATGTTGTTATTGGAATATTCTTTTCGACTAAATCTTTTATCCACACAGTTAGTGCCTTTTCCATTTGTTCCATCAAAACCGGTCTCCTTTTAGTGGTGGTTCCGAGAGAAAAAGTTCCAGCTGCAGTTGCACTTGCACGAATTTCACTGGCATTTTTTATTATAGTTTTTGCTGTGGTTGGTGGAAGACCCATCGTACTGGCAATATTAAAAGCCTTTTCACCACTATCATGACGGCGAATAACTTCTAATTTTGTTTTTATTGATATAACATTTCGGGTTCTTTTTCACCGAGGTTCAGAAATTTTATTAGTTTTACGTTTGGAGCTCATTGTACATATTTCAACTTGTTGATACGCAGATACACACACAAATGAAAACGAAATTGAATGCGAGTATGTATGTATACATACATTTAAAAACGGGATTTCCCCAGTTTGCGATGTAAGTTCCAATTCACACAAGGCGACGTAAATCGAATGACAACGCAAATCGAATTTAGAAGGAACAAAAATTTTAACGACGTAAATCGAAACGACGTAAATAGAGAGGACGTAAATCGAGGGATTACTGTACTTTCATATTGGTGTCGTTTTGTGCTACAGAAACAAGTGACGTTAAGTTGTTTCTGTTCTGTCACCAAACGCTCATTTTCTGTCGTTAAATTGTGGAGCTAATCTTTTACAAATGGTTTAACTTCTGATTGCCTTCAGATGCTGGCTCTATCCAATTGGCGAACCCCCTGGAAAAAATAAAAGGTGACGTAACCGCCATCCAGGAAATGAGATCTTTAGCATTAGCCTGATTTGCGCGGATCCCCCGACGGAGGAAAAAGACGATGCTGTTAAGGATGCTTGCGATTATGCAATGCGAATAACGTACACTCTGGGACGCAAGAAAAGCTGAACACCGCTAGGCTACAATTACAATGAACAGCCGAGGTCTATTCTGCTCAACTCTCGGAACTGCGCCACCAACCGGATTGTTTGCGGTTCCATCCGTACTGCGGCAGAGAAAACCATTGGCTCCAGATGCCCTCCACCACGAAGCCAATGGAACGATGCAGTCTGCTGCAACGCGAGCCGTGCGTGACAATTACCGGGTAAGGAGAACGGAAGAGAGGCGCCTTTCCATCGGGTCAGAAATGATGCTAGAAAATTCTGTCAACAGGTACAGCGGCTCACCCAATATTTTAAGCCCGGTGATGAAAATGGGAATCTGCTTACGGATAAGCAGTGCACACTGCGATTATAGATGCAGCTTTTCTCTAAATTACTTGAAGGCGACGATACCACCAAGACCGCCTTTGGAGAATTGAACCCGGTAACACACATTTTCGATGATGGAGTGGTTCTTCCACCACCTAGCCATGATGAGGTCCGAGTTGCTATTCAGCAACTAGAGAACAACAAAGCAGCTGGAGCCGATGGACTGCCTGCTGAGTTGTTCAAGGAAGGGGGCGATGAGCATGCATCAGATCATCAGTAAAATATGGCTAGAATAAAGGATGCCCGATGATTGGAATATTTGTAGCCTATGTCCTGTATTGAGGAAAGGTGACCTGACGATATGCACCAAAATAACAGGGAATCAGTCTTATATTTTGAAAAAAAACACGCGGGAAGATTAATATACAACTTTACTCTTCATTGCCTAAATTTCAACTCCTTTTATATACATACTCTTTCTTATACATATATATAGTTAGTATTATAGATATACATACTTATTCATCGCTCTCAACAGAGTTGCCCTCTAACACCCTTTCTCGATGTATTAAGCCATGGTTTTCAATAAGTACTTGAAACTGTTGCTTAGGCAAAGGCTTTGTTAACACATCAGCTTCTTGGTTCTCGCTGTTGACATAACCTAAAACCAATTCACTGTCGGGTTCGTTGACGCAACCGTCCGGATCTACCACAGCGACGCGGACGTGATGATGGTGGAGGTAAGAAGGACAGATTCCTATAAAGCTGATCCAAATCCACTTCCATCATTCTAAACTCGCCTCCGCGAATTTGATGATCCGCCTGGGTTCCGATGGTTTCGACGTGGCCCTGGTAATGGGGCAACAACATGAGAGGTTTCAAGCTGCTAGTCGCTGAGAGTACAGGTAAGCCTCGTGCTTGTATATTAGCAAAGGATACCATTAACATCTTCTTGGTCCTACAATTACGTAAAGGCAATACAGTGGCGGCAAGAATTGAGCTGCAAAATAGCAGTTTCTGGGTATCCTCTGCATATATGCCCCATGACAAGACCGTCCCAGAAGGTTTGGACATTGGTGATGGAGGCAGCCGCAGCCAACAGGAACTTTGTTGTCTCCAGCGACATAAACGCACAGAATACATTGTGGGAAAGTACCGACACTAATGCAAGAGGTGACTCAATTTTATACTTCATAATAGAAAATAAGCTTAATGTCCCAATTTTATGCTCAGAGCCGACTTTTATAACAAAGAATAGAAAGGAAGTATTGGATATTACCGCGAATAATTGAAAAAGAGTTTCAAAAGAAAATTCCTACTCTGACCATCGTTGTATAGAATACGAATTTAACTTCCCAGTATCTCCAGTTAAGATGTATAGAATATGTACGGAGAACGGACTTGGGAAAGTATAGGAAGACTCTCAGGGCCTAACTGCCAAGGAATCCCCCATCTGACCCCACAGACCCTGTGGAATTAAACTGGCCAATTAATCAGGTAACCAGGGCCTTAAATAGTTCACTGACAGCCGGGTGCCCGGTTGTAAAACTGAGAGGCAAGAATAAACCACCTTGGTGGTCAATGGATTTAGGCCTTCTGTGGAAGTCTAATAGGCGGTTATTCAACAGGGCTAAAATTTCGGGTCTGCCCTCGGACAGGGAAATCTACAAGGCTGAGTTAAAAATATACAAAAAAAGCAACTAGAACTGCGCAACGAGAGTCCTGGCAAAATTATCGTAGGGTTGTGGAAGAAACATCGGATGCAGCTAGACTAAGAAGAGTCTTAGTGATGACACCACACAACCTGGGCTACCTAAAAGGTGCGGGTGATGTGTGGAGCGAATCGAGCGAGGAATCTTTGACTCTTCTCTCAGATACGCATTTTCCAGGTAGTAGCTCGGTGAAGGGTAATAACTCGACAGCTAGGGGCAGGCAGTGATCTAGGAAATGCAATAGTTGCAGTCGAGAAAGTTGAGTTAGCACTTTTGGTCCATACAAATCTCTGGGTCCGGATGGAATTTACCCAGCAGAATTCCAACAATCACGGGACATAATTACGCCCTAGCTTGTGGCTGGGCTATATTCCGCTAAGATGGAGAGAAACGAATACCCAAAGCGGGCAGGTCCTCACATTTAAATCCTAAAGACTTCAGAGACAAATCATTCTCACGTCTTTCCTCCTAAAAACATTGGAGAGATTGCTGGATGCACACTTACGGGAAGTTATATCAACTGGTAGAGTCTCGTCGGCACAGCATGCATACACGAAGGGCAAATTGACAGAGACGGGGTTACACGTGCTCATTGGTATAGTGGAAAAAGCCATCCAGCAGATGGATTTTGCACTGGCGGTGTTCATTGACATATAAAGCGCTTTTAACAACATTACTGCAAACGCCATTATGGGAGCGTTAGAAGCTATGGGCGTTGATCTTAATGTGATTGCGCTGATAGAGACTATACTCGTCAGCAGAAAGGTAACTGCCAGTTTAGGTACCCACACTTTAAGCATAGGTCTGCAGAGGCACTCCTCAGGGAGGAGTTCTCCAACCCTGCTATGGAATTTGGCGGTAAATTCATTACTGGTAGCCCTAGAGAGGGGTTGCCCCTTGGCAAATGTGATTAGAGAGAAATATCCAAACTCTTTTGTGGATATTTTGTGCTCTAGCATGGCTACGCTTACTTGTTAGACGGGTAGAAGGGGGTTAGGGTTAAACGCCGATAAAATGGAATTAATCCCCTTTTCCAAGAAAAATATATCTTCTACGGTCTCCCCGCTAACATACAAAGGTGTGGAAATTCCGATGAAGGAGACAGCCAAATATTTGGGACTAGTACTAGATAGGAAGTGTAATGTATTAAAACACTCGGAGTTCGGTTAACGACTGATTTATTATAGTAACAACTTGGCTGATATAAAGAAATGTAAATAAAGCTTTTGGCTGGAGCAATGTTAATAATGTCAATGTTATCATGATGTTATTGTTATGATACGTTATGTTAAAGTGACACGCCTCCGCCTTAAATTGATTACAAATATTTTTCAATTCAATATAATCAAATTTCATTAACAAAAAAAAATGCAGAATTCATTTACTTATAGTTACCTATGTATATATTTATATTAATTCATTTTGTTAATTTGAATAATGATTTATCTTCTTATTCTAGGTCTTAATATTCTAACATATTCATTTCTAGAATTATTTCTTTGACCTTCATTTAATTCATTTTCATTCGAATTAATTTCATTTGAATTATTTCTGTGAGCTTCATTTAAAACAATTTCATTTGATCTATTTCATTTAAAGTATTGTTACTTGTAAACTTACAGTACCTTCATTTGAGTATAATGGAATATCTTGCATTATATTTTCATTACTGGAATAAATAGTAGCCAGTTTTATTTGATCTGTATGTCTTTTTATAAGTCTACCATTTCTTAATAAACAAGTATATGATTGGTCCGATCTTTGTTTTTATAACAGCCGGAGCCCATGAACTTTTGTTTGGATTAGAATAGTCGCGAATTAAGACATTTTGCTCTTCTTCAAAATCAACAATCCTTTTGCCTTCATAATCTGAAATAGATTTTTCTTGCTTTTCAAGTATCACATCTCTAATGATTGGGGGTTTAATTAAGTAATCTGTTGTGCAATGCTTCATGTTGCGATAGTCCATTAAAAATCGACTTAAAACGACATCTATATTCTGATTTTCAGTAGAATCTAAGTTCGCATAAATGGATTTTTTTAAAACTTTAACAAAATTTTCTGCCTGTCCATTGGTCGCTGGATGCCCTGGTGCCGTTAACACATGTTTAATTTTGTTTTTTTGAACAAAACATTTAAATTCGTCAGATACAAATTGTCTGCCGTTGTCGCTGACGATTGTATGGACAATGCCAAAACGACTGAAAACTTCTGTAAGTTTTGTAATTACAAAATTTGAGGTAATATTTTTAGTTTTAAAAACTTCGACCCATTTTGAATATGAATCTATTATTATAAAGAAATAAAAATTGTTAGCAGGACCTGCAAAATCAATGTGGATTCTTTGCCAAACAGAATTTTTTGGTACCCATGGTATAAGTTTGCTCTTTTCAGGGCTAGGTAAAAGTCGCTGACAAGAAAGACATGATTTAATTAAGTGTTCTATGTCTTTATCAAGCTTGGGCCACCAAATGTAAGACCTAGCGACTGACTTAGTTTTTACTATACCTAGATGCGATTCATGGAGTAAATCAAGTACAGATTTTCGCAGCTTTTTTGGAACTACAACTCGATAACCCCATAACAAGCAATGACGATCAACTGTTAATTCAATATCTTTGCCTGTATATGCTGCAAACTCTTCTCCTTGTAAATCTTTAATTTTGCCCATTTTAACAAACTAAAAAACTTTAGATAGAACTGGATCTCTTCTAGTTTCACGAGCTATATCTGTGAAATCCAGATTTAAAATATTTTCTTTTTCGACATAATTTATATATGACGTATTATGTTAATTTCACCTTTGGCTTTTACCTGTGGCATACGTGAAAAATTGTCAGCATAATTAGCATGACCTTTTACATGTTCTATTTTATAATTAAAACCGGAAAGTATAAATGCCCACCTTTGGACACGAGCTGCCGCCATTATAGGCAAACCTTTGTTTTCACCAAATATTGAAATTAATGGTTTATGATCCGTTTTCAACGTAAAAAAATGTCCAATTAGATATTGCTTTAATTTGGTGACACAAAAAATTATAGCTAAAGCTTTCTTCTCATGCGTACTATATTTCCGTTCAGCTTTAGTTAAAGCTCTGGATATAAACGAAAATGGTTTTAATTCATTATTTGAAAATTTATGTGAAAGTATGCCAGCTATTATGCATCTGTAGTCAAAACAATGGGTAATTTTGGATTGAAATGTACCAAAACTTTATCCGAAGTAACCTCTTCCTTAATCATGTCGTACGCTATTTGACATTCTTTAGACCACTCATATTTTACATCTTTTTGTAATAATTTGTATAACGGAATCATTATTCTTGCATAATTATCAATAAATTTGGCATAATAATTTACCATACCTATAAATGCACGCAGTTCCGAAACATTTTCAGGAACTGGAGCCTTTAAAACTGATTCGGTTCTGTCTTTGTTCTTGCGTAAGCCAAATCTGTCAATTGTGAATCCCAAATATGATATACTTTCCTTAAAAAATTCACATTTCCTCACATTAAGTTTGAGACCTGCTTGACATAATTTTGTAAGAACAGTTTTTAAATTTTGTATGTGCTGATGCATATTCTTTCCCGATATAGTTATATCATCTTGATATGCAACAACAAATGGTAAAACTCGTAACAAATTCTCTATAGTTTTTTGAAATATCGATGCTGCAGGCTTAACGCCAAAAGGTAAGCGCTTAATTTTTAACGTGCCGATAGGAGTCGACCATGTACAAATCATTTGCGATTTTTCATCAAGTATTAATTGATTATACGCATTGGATAAGTCCAGTTTTGTGTAAACCTTCCAGTGATGCAAAAATCTCATCAATTAATGGTAAGGGGTATTTAAAATCTGATAAAAATTTATTTATAGTGACTTTATAATCTCCACAAATTCTAATATCACCATTAGGTTTTAAAATAGGAACAAGAGGAGTCCCCCATTCTGAGTGATCTACCGGTTCTAACACATCTTTTGCAATTAAATCACGTAAACTGTTTTCAATTTTTTCGTTCCAAGCAAACGGAATCGGACGAGGCTTAAAAAAATGGGTTTGACATCATCATCCATAACCAAAGAGATTTTGCCAAATTTATAGCTACCAAGGCCATTGTCAAAGACTTCTGAAAACTCATTTTTAATCTGATCAATTATAATGGAAGATTTATCAGTATTGTTTACCATATTTACTTGAACAAGTTCGAAATTAAATTTTCTTAAAAAGTTTCTACCAAACAAAGGATTGTTGTTATTATTTGTAGCCACGAGTTTAATCTCTTTTTTATTTCATTTAATTCCACCTCTTCATAGTATTCTCCTAATATCTGGATTCTATTTCCATTATAATCAACAAAAGGATCTTGACAAGAATTAAGACTTGCATTTTTACCATATTTTTCAAAGAATGACTTCGACACCAAACTGCACGGAGCCCCAGAGTCACAAATTACCTTAACTGGAAATCCATTTATCTTAATGGAAACACTGTAAAGCTTCGTTGAATCGACACCACTGTTATGTGAAATACTGTAAATAGAGAAATCATTAGGATTGTTTTTGTCTAAATTTTCACTATTGGAATCTGATTCCGATAAATAATTTACAACTTTTTCCTTTTTATTACAAACTGTTTGTAAATGTCCAATTTTTTCACAGTAGTGACACTTGCTCTCCTTATACCGACAGTCTCTAGATAAATGGTTTCGCCAACCACAGTGTATACAGGCGTTGTTGGATCTTGTTGACTTGTTGTATGTTGTTTTGTTTTCCTCAGGTTGACTCTTTTGCTTGTAGTCATTGTTGTAGTTTCTATTTTGATTCTGGTATCCTCTATTTTGTAGTTTTTTTTTATGTTAACGTAGCCAATTTGCATATCACCTTCAATTTTCGTTAAAAGCTTCATCTCTATTATAAGCGACTTTCGCAGTGCTTCATCTATTGTAATTCGCTCATCCTCTTCACATAGTCGTTCAAAAATTTTGCTGTTTATACCCATGATGAAACGATCTAGCACAAATGCTGCCAAATTCTCACCGAATTTACAAGAGAGCGCAAGCTTTTTGACCCTTGCATGCCACTCAGAAACGGACTCATCTGTACTCTGTGTTGCCAAATGAAAGTTCTTACGTTCACGAAAGACTACAGTAGGTGGAGTATAATGCGTTTTGAGAAGTTCACAAAGCTCTTTGTAAGTTTTTGATACAGGAGAAGCTGGACTGCATAAATTATGCAGTGTCTCGTACGGAATAGGACCAATAGCTTTTAAGAGTGTAGATTTTTTTGTATTCTCTTCCGTACAGTTTATATCAACCAAATGTATCTCCAGTCTCTCTTTCCATAAAAGCCATGACTCGTCTCGGGGGGAGAATTGAGGAACGCTGTTCGGTTGATATATGTTAACAGTACCGCTCTGCACATTTGCAGTTGCCATGTTTTTTTTTTTTTTTTTTTTTTTTACTTGATTGTTCTTTGCTGCACAACTGTTTTATGTATTGTTGGTCTTATTTAGATGGTATTTATTTAGAAATTTTTTTTTTTTAAAGTTTTTTTGTTATTGGAGCACAATTATAATTTTGAACTGACCGGTAGTGTTTGTATGCAGTAATGTTATATGTCTGTATGTATACTTTGTTCACACACTTTGTAATATATAAGTATGTATGTATATTGTTTGATGTCTGTAACCGCTTGAACTATGTATGTTGTAGTCTTGATTTTAATTTTGTTGAGAAATACTATGTACGTTTTCTCAACACTTGCAACACCGAACTAGAGTATTTACTCTTTGTAATTATTTGTTCATACAAAATTTATTTTATTATTTATGTATATGTATATGTATGTATGTACATATGTATGTAACTGTTCACACGTTCAGCAGTAATTATACTTTATCCTCGTCGCCAATGTAATGTATTAAAACACTCGGAGTTCGGTTAACGACTGATTTATTATAGTAACAACTTGGTTGATATAAAGAAATGTAAATAAAGCTTTTGGCTGGAGCAATGTTAATAATGACAATGTTATCATGATGTTATTGTTATGATACGTTATGTTAAAGTGACACGCCTCCGCCTTAAATTGATTACAAATATTTTTCAATTCAATATAATCAAATTTCATTAACAAAAAAAAATGCAGAATTAATTTACTTATAGTTACCTATGTATATATTTATATTAATTCATTTTGTTAATTTGAATAATGATTTATCTTCTTATTCTAGGTCTTAATATTCTAACATATTCATTTCTAGAATTATTTCTTTGACCTTCATTTAATTCATTTTCATTTGAATTAATTTCATTTGAATTATTTCTGTGAGCTTCATTTAAATCAATTTCATTTGATACATTTTCATTTTCTTCATTATTATTGTTAATAACTTGCTTATCAACTGGTGGTTCTATTTCATTTAAAGTATTGTTACTTGTAAGCTTACAGTACCTTCATTTGAGTATAATGGAATATCTTGCATTATATTTTCATTACTGGAATAAATAGTAGCCAGTTTTATTTGATCTGTATGTCTTTTTATAGGTGTACCATTTCTTAATAAACAAGTATATGATCGTGGTCCGATCTCTGTTTTTATAACAGCCGGAGCCCATGAACTTTTGTTTGGATTAGAATAGTCGCGAATTAAAACATTTTGCTCTTCTTCAAAATCAACAATCCTTTTGCCTTTATAATCTGAAATAGATTTTTCTTGCTTTTCAAGTATCACATCTCTAATGATTGGGGGTTTAATTAATTAATCTGTTGTGCAATGCTTCATGTTCCGATAGTCCATTAAAAATCGACTTAAAACGACATCTATATTTCTGATTTTCAGTAGAATCTAAGTTCGCATAAATGGATTTTTTTAAAACTTTAACAACATTTTCTGCCTGTCCATTGGTCGCTGGATGCCCTGGTGCCGTTAACACATGTTTAATTTTGTTTTTTTGAACAAAACATTTAAATTCGTCAGATACAAATTGTCTGCCGTTGTCGCTGACGATTGTATGGACAATGCCAAAACGACTGAAAACTTCTCTAAGTTTTGTAATTACAAAATTTGAGGTAATATTTTTAGTTTTAAAAACTTCGACCCATTTTGAATATGAATCTATTATTATAAAGAAATAAAAATTGTTAACAGGACCTGCAAAATCAATGTGGATTCTTTGCCAAACAGAATTTGTTGGTACCCATGGTATAAGTTTGCTCTTTTCAGGGCTAGGTAAAAGTCGCTGACAAGAAAGACATGATTTAATCAAGTGTTCTATGTCTTTATCAAGCTTGGGCCACCAAATGTAAGACCTAGCGACTGACTTAGTTTTTACTATACCTAGATGCGATTCATGGAGTAAATCAAGTACAGATTTTCGCAGCTTTTTTGGAACTACAACTCGATAACCCCATAACAAGCAATCACGATCAACTGTTAATTCAATATATTTGCCTGTATATGCTGCAAACTCTTCTCCTTGTAAATCTTTAATTTTGCCCATTTTAACAAACTCAAAAACTTTAGATAGAACTGGATCTCTTCTAGTTTCACGAGCTATATCTGTGAAATCCAGATTTAAAATATTTTCTTTTTCGACATAATTTATATATGACGTATCATCTATGCTGTTAATTTCACCTTTGGCTTTTACCTGTGGCATACGTGAAAAATTGTCAGCATAATTAGCATGACCTTTTACATGTTCTATTTTATAATTAAAACCGGAAAGTATAAATGCCCACCTTTGGACACGAGCTGTCGCCATTATAGGCAAACCTTTGTTTTCACCAAATATTGAAATTAATGGTTTATGATCCGTTTTTAACGTAAAAAAATGTCCAATTAGATATTGCTTTAATTTGGTGACACAAAAAATTATAGCTAAAGCTTTCTTCTCATGCGTACTATATTTCCGTTCAGCTTTAGTTAAAGCTCTGGATATAAACGAAAATGGTTTTAATTCATTATTTGAAAATTTATGTGAAAGTATGCCAGCTATTGCATAGTCAGAAGCATCTGTATCAAAACAATGGGTAATTTTGGATTGAAATGTACCAAAACTTTATCCGAAGTAACCTCTTCCTTAATCATGTCGTACGCTATTTGACATTCTTTAGACCACTCATATTTTACATCTTTTTGTAATAATTTGTATAACGGAATCATTATTCTTGCATAATTATCAATAAATTTGGCATAATAATTTACCATACCTATAAATGCACGCAGTTCCGAAACATTTTCAGGAACTGGAGCCTTTAAAACTGATTCGGTTCTGTCTTTGTTCTTGCGTAAGCCAAATCTGTCAATTGTGAATCCCAAATATGATATACTTTCCTTAAAAAATTCACATTTCCTCACATTAAGTTTGAGACCTGCTTGACATAATTTTGTAAGAACAGTTTTTAAATTTTGTATGTGCTGATGCATATTCTTTCCCGATATAGTTATATCATCTTGATATGCAACAACAAATGGTATAACTCGTAACAAATTCTCTATAGTTTTTTGAAATATCGATGCTGCAGGCTTAACGCCAAAAGGTAAGCGCTTCATTTTTAACGTGCCGATAGGAGTCGACCATGTACAAATCATTTGCGATTTTTCATCAAGTATTAATTGATTATACGCATTGGATAAGTCCAGTTTTGTGTAAACCTTCCAGTGATCCAAAAATCTCATCAATTAATGGTAAGGGGTATTTAAAATCTGATAAAAATTTATTTATAGTGACTTTATAATCTCCACAAATTCTAATATCACCATTAGGTTTTAAAATAGGAACAAGAGGAGTCCCCCATTCTGAGTGATCTACCGGTTCTAACACATCTTTTGCAATTAAATCACGTAAACTGTTTTCAATTTTTTCGTTCCAAGCAAACGGAATCGGACGAGGCTTAAAAAAATGGGTTTGACATCATCATCCATAACCAAAGAGATTTCGCCAAATTTATAGCTACCAAGGCCATTGTCAAAGACTTCTGAAAACTCATTTTTAATCTGTTCAATTATAATGGAAGATTGATCAGTATTGTTTACCATATTTACTTGAACAAGTTCGAAATTAAATTTTCTTAAAAAGTTTCTACCAAACAAAGGATTGTTGTTATTATTTGTAGCCACGAGTTTAATCTCTTTTTTTATTTCATTTAATTCCACCTCTTCATAGTATTCTCCTAATATCTGGATTCTATTTCCATTATAATCAACAAAAGGATCTTGACAAGAATTAAGACTTGCATTTTTACCATATTTTTCAAAGAATGACTTCGAAACCAAACTGCACGGAGCCCCAGAGTCACAAATTACCTTAACTGAAAATCCATTTATCTTAATGGAAACACTGTAAAGCTTCGTTGAATCGACACCACTGTTATGTGAAATACTGTAAATAGAGAAATCATTAGGATTGTTTTTGTCTAAATTTTCACTATTGGAATCTGATTCCGATAAATAATTTACAACTTTTTCCTTTTTATTACAAACTGTTTGTAAATGTCCAATTTTTTCACAGTAGTGACACTTGCTCTCCTTATACCGACAGTCTCTAGATAAATGGTTTCGCCAACCACAGTGTATACAGGCGTTGTTGGATCTTGTTGACTTGTTGTATGTTGTTTTGTTTTCCTCAGGTTGACTCTTTTGCTTGTAGTCATTGTTGTAGTTTCTATTTTGATTCTGGTATCCTCTATTTTGTAGTTTTTTTTTATGTTAACGTAGCCAATTTGCATATCACCTTCAATTTTCGTTAAAAGCTTCATCTCTATTATAAGCGACTTTCGCAGTGCTTCATCTATTGTAATTCGCTCATCCTCTTCACATAGTCGTTCAAAAATTTTGCTGTTTATACCCATGATGAAACGATCTAGCACAAATGCTGCCAAATTCTCACCGAATTTACAAGAGAGCGCAAGCTTTTTGACCCTTGCATGCCACTCAGAAACGGACTCATCTGTACTCTGTGTTGCCAAATGAAAGTTCTTACGTTCACGAAAGACTACAGTAGGTGGAGTATAATGCGTTTTGAGAAGTTCACAAAGCTCTTTGTAAGTTTTTGATACAGGAGAAGCTGGACTGCATAAATTATGCAGTGTCTCGTACGGAATAGGACCAATAGCTTTTAAGAGTGTAGATTTTTTTGTATTCTCTTCCGTACAGTTTATATCAACCAAATGTATCTCCAGTCTCTCTTTCCATAAAAGCCATGACTCGTCTCGGGGGGAGAATTGAGGAACGCTGTTCGGTTGATATATATGTTAACAGTACCGCTCTGCACATTTGCAGTTGCCATGTTTTTTTTTTTTTTTTTTTTTTTTACTTGATTGTTCTTTGCTGCACAACTGTTTTATGTATTGTTGGTCTTATTTAGATGGTATTTATTTAGAAATTTTTTTTTTTTTTAAGTTCTTTTGTTATTGAAGCACAATTATAATTTTGAACTGACCGGTAGTGTTTGTATGCAGTAATGTTATATGTCTGTATGTATACTTTGTTCACACACTTTGTAATATATAAGTATGTATGTATATTGTTTGATGTCGGTAACCGCTTGAACTATGTATGTTGTAGTCTTGATTTTAATTTTGTTGAGAAATACTATGTACGTTTTCTCAACACTTGCAACACCGAACTAGAGTATTTACTCTTTGTAATTATTTGTTCATACAAAATTTATTTTATTATTTATGTTTATGTATATGTATGTATGTACATATGTATGTAACTGTTCACACGTTCAGCAGTAATTATACTTTATCCTCGTCGCCAATGTAATGTATTAAAACACTCGGAGTTCGGTTAACGACTGATTTATTATAGTAACAACTTGGTTGATATAAAGAAATGTAAATAAAGCTTTTGGCTGGAGCAATGTTAATAATGTCAATGTTATCATGATGTTATTGTTATGATACGTTATGTTAAAGTGACACGCCTCCGCCTTAAATTGATTACAAATATTTTTCAATTCAATATAATCAAATTTCATTAACAAAAAAAAATGCAGAATTCATTTACTTATAGTTACCTATGTATATATTTATATTAATTCATTTTGTTAATTTGAATAATGATTTATCTTCTTATTCTAGGTCTTAATATTCTAACATATTAATTTCTAGAATTATTTCTTTGACCTTCATTTAATTCATTTTCATTCGAATTAATTTCATTTGAATTATTTCTGTGAGCTTCATTTAAACCAATTTCATTTGATACATTTTCATTTTCTTCATTATTATTGTTAATAACTTGCTTATCAACTGGTGGTTCTATTTCATTTAAAGTATTGTTACTTGTAAGCTTACAGTACCTTCATTTGAGTATAATGGAATATCTTGCATTATATTTTCATTACTGGAATAAATAGTAGCCAGTTTTATTTGATCTGTATGTCTTTTTATAGGTGTACCATTTCTTAATAAACAAGTATATGATCGTGGTCCGATCTCTGTTTTTATAACAGCCGGAGCCCATGAACTTTTGTTTGGATTAGAATAGTCGCGAATTAAAACATTTTGCTCTTCTTCAAAATCAACAATCCTTTTGCCTTTATAATCTGAAATAGATTTTTCTTGCTTTTCAAGTATCACATCTCTAATGATTGGGGGTTTAATTAATTAATCTGTTGTGCAATGCTTCATGTTGTGATAGTCCATTAAAAATCGACTTAACGACTGAAAACTTCTCTAAGTTTTGTAATTACAAAATTTGAGGTAATATTTTTAGTTTTAAAAACTTCGACCCATTTTGAATATGAATCTATTATTATAAAGAAATAAAAATTGTTAACAGGACCTGCAAAATCAATGTGGATTCTTTGCCAAACAGAATTTGTTGGTACCCATGGTATAAGTTTGCTCTTTTCAGGGCTAGGTAAAAGTCGCTGACAAGAAAGACATGATTTAATCAAGTGTTCTATGTCTTTATCAAGCTTGGGCCACCAAATGTAAGACCTAGCGACTGACTTAGTTTTTACTATACCTAGATGCGATTCATGGAGTAAATCAAGTACAGATTTTCGCAGCTTTTTTGGAACTACAACTCGATAACCCCATAACAAGCAATCACGATCAACTGTTAATTCAATATATTTGCCTGTATATGCTGCAAACTCTTCTCCTTGTAAATCTTTAATTTTGCCCATTTTAACAAACTCAAAAACTTTAGATAGAACTGGATCTCTTCTAGTTTCACGAGCTATATCTGTGAAATCCAGATTTAAAATATTTTCTTTTTCGACATAATTTATATATGACGTATCATCTATGCTGTTAATTTCACCTTTGGCTTTTACCTGTGGCATACGTGAAAAATTGTCAGCATAATTAGCATGACCTTTTACATGTTCTATTTTATAATTAAAACCGGAAAGTATAAATGCCCACCTTTGGACACGAGCTGCCGCCATTATAGGCAAACCTTTGTTTTCACCAAATATTGAAATTAATGGTTTATGATCCGTTTTCAACGTAAAAAAATGTCCAATTAGATATTGCTTTAATTTGGTGACACAAAAAATTATAGCTAAAGCTTTCTTCTCATGCGTACTATATTTCCGTTCAGCTTTAGTTAAAGCTCTGGATATAAACGAAAATGGTTTTAATTCATTATTTGAAAATTTATGTGAAAGTATGCCAGCTATTGCATAGTCAGAAGCATCTGTAGTCAAAACAATGGGTAATTTTGGATTGAAATGTACCAAAACTTTATCCGAAGTAACCTCTTCCTTAATCATGTCGTACGCTATTTGACATTCTTTAGACCACTCATATTTTACAATATTTTTGTAATAATTTGTATAATGGAATCATTATTCTTGCATAATTATCAATAAATTTGGCATAATAATTTACCATACCTATAAATGCACGCAGTTCCGAAACATTTTCAGGAACTGGAGCCTTTAAAACTGATTCGGTTCTGTCTTTGTTCTTGCGTAAGCCAAATCTGTCAATTGTGAATCCCAAATATGATATACTTTCCTTAAAAAATTCACATTTCCTCACATTAAGTTTGAGACCTGCTTGACATAATTTTGTAAGAACAGTTTTTAAATTTTGTATGTGCTGATGCATATTCTTTCCCGATATAGTTATATCATCTTGATATGCAACAACAAATGGTATAACTCGTAACAAATTCTCTATAGTTTTTTGAAATATCGATGCTGCAGGCTTAACGCCAAAAGGTAAGCGCTTCATTTTTAACGTGCCGATAGGAGTCGACCATGTACAAATCATTTGCGATTTTTCATCAAGTATTAATTGATTATACGCATTGGATAAGTCCAGTTTTGTGTAAACCTTCCAGTGATGCAAAAATCTCATCAATTAATGGTAAGGGGTATTTAAAATCTGATAAAAATTTATTTATAGTGACTTTATAATCTCCACAAATTCTAATATCACCATTAGGTTTTAAAATAGGAACAAGAGGAGTCCCCCATTCTGAGTGATCTACCGGTTCTAACACATCTTTTGCAATTAAATCACGTAAACTGTTTTCAATTTTTTCGTTCCAAGCAAACGGAATCGGACGAGGCTTAAAAAAATGGGTTTGACATCATCATCCATAACCAAAGAGATTTCGCCAAATTTATAGCTACCAAGGCCATTGTCAAAGACTTCTGAAAACTCATTTTTAATCTGTTCAATTATAATATGGAAGATTGATCAGTATTGTTTACCATATTTACTTGAACAAGTTCGAAATTAAATTTTCTTAAAAAGTTTCTACCAAACAAAGGATTGTTGTTATTATTTGTAGCCACGAGTTTAATCTCTTTTTTATTTCATTTAATTCCACCTCTTCATAGTATTCTCCTAATATCTGGATTATATTTCCATTATAATCAACAAAAGGATCTTGACAAGAATTAAGACTTGCATTTTTACCATATTTTTCAAAGAATGACTTCGACACCAAACTGCACGGAGCCCCAGAGTCACAAATTACCTTAACTGGAAATCCATTTATCTTAATGGAAACACTGTAAAGCTTCGTTGAATCGACACCACTGTTATGTGAAATACTGTAAATAGAGAAATCATTAGGATTGTTTTTGTCTAAATTTTCACTATTGGAATCTGATTCCGATAAATAATTTACAACTTTTTCCTTTTTATTACAAACTGTTTGTAAATGTCCAATTTTTTCACAGTAGTGACACTTGCTCTCCTTATACCGACAGTCTCTAGATAAATGGTTTCGCCAACCACAGTGTATACAGGCGTTGTTGACTTGTTGTATGTTGTTTTGTTTTCCTCAGGTTGACTCTTTTGCTTGTAGTCATTGTTGTAGTTTCTATTTTGATTCTGGTATCCTCTATTTTGTAGTTTTTTATTATGTTAACGTAGCCAATTTGCATATCCCCTTCAATTTTCGTTAAAAGCTTCATCTCTATTATAAGCGACTTTCGCAGTGCTTCATCTATTGTAATTCGCTCATCCTCTTCACATAGTCGTTCAAAAATTATGCTGTTTATACCCATGATGAAACGATCTAGCACAAATGCTGCCAAATTCTCACCGAATTTACAAGAGAGCGCAAGCTTTTTGACCCTTGCATGCCACTCAGAAACGGACTCATCTGTACTCTGTGTTGCCAAATGAAAGTTCTTACGTTCACGAAAGACTACAGTAGGTGGAGTATAATGCGTTTTGAGAAGTTCACAAAGCTCTTTGTAAGTTTTTGATACAGGAGAAGCTGGACTGCATAAATTATGCAGTGTCTCGTACGGAATAGGACCAATAGCTTTTAAGAGTGTAGATTTTTTTGTATTCTCTTCCGTACAGTTTATATCAACCAAATGTATCTCCAGTCTCTCTTTCCATAAAAGCCATGACTCGTCTCGGGGGGAGAATTGAGGAACGCTGTTCGGTTGATATATGTTAACAGTACCGCTCTGCACATTTGCAGTTGCCATGTTTTTTTTTTTTTTTTTTTTTTTTTACTTGATTGTTCTTTGCTGCACAACTGTTTTATGTATTGTTGGTCTTCTTTAGATGGTATTTATTTAGAAATTTTTTTTTTTTTTTTAAGTTCTTTTGTTATTGAAGCACAATTATAATTTTGAACTGACCGGTAGTGTTTGTATGCAGTAATGTTATATGTCTGTATGTATACTTTGTTCACACACTTTGTAATATATAAGTATGTATGTATATTGTTTGATGTCGGTAACCGCTTGAACTATGTATGTTGTAGTCTTGATTTTAATTTTGTTGAGAAATACTATGTACGTTTTCTCAACACTTGCAACACCGAACTAGAGTATTTACTCTTTGTAATTATTTGTTCATACAAAATTTATTTTATTATTTATGTTTATGTATATGTATGTATGTACATATGTATGTAACTGTTCACACGTTCAGCAGTAATTATACTTTATCCTCGTCGCCAATGTAATGTATTAAAACACTCGGAGTTCGGTTAACGACTGATTTATTATAGTAACAACTTGGTTGATATAAAGAAATGTAAATAAAGCTTTTGGCTGGAGCAATGTTAATAATGTCAATGTTATCATGATGTTATTGTTATGATACGTTATGTTAAAGTGACACGCCTCCGCCTTAAATTGATTACAAATATTTTTCAATTCAATATAATCAAATTTCATTAACAAAAAAAAATGCAGAATTCATTTACTTATAGTTTCCTATGTATATATTTATATTAATTCATTTTGTTAATTTGAATAATGATTTATCTTCTTATTCTAGGTCTTAATATTCTAACATATTCATTTCTAGTATTATTTCTTTGACCTTCATTTAATTCATTTTCATTCGAATTAATTTCATTTGAATTATTTCTGTGAGCTTCATTTAAACCAATTTCATTTGATACATTTTCATTTTCTTCATTATTATTGTTAATAACTTGCTTATCAACTGGTGGTTCTATTTCATTTAAAGTATTGTTACTTGTAAGCTTACAGTACCTTCATTTGAGTATAATGGAATATCTTGCATTATATTTTCATTACTGGAATAAATAGTAGCCAGTTTTATTTGATCTGTATGTCTTTTTATAGGTGTACCATTTCTTAATAAACAAGTATATGATCGTGGTCCGATCTCTGTTTTTATAACAGCCGGAGCCCATGAACTTTTGTTTGGATTAGAATAGTCGCGAATTAAAACATTTTGCTCTTCTTCAAAATCAACAATCCTTTTGCCTTTATAATCTGAAATAGATTTTTCTTGCTTTTCAAGTATCACATCTCTAATGATTGGGGGTTTAATTAATTAATCTGTTGTGCAATGCTTCATGTTGTGATAGTCCATTAAAAATCGGCTTAACGACTGAAAACTTCTCTAAGTTTTGTAATTACAAAATTTGAGGTAATATTTTTAGTTTTAAAAACTTGGACCCATTTTGAATATGAATCTATTATTATAAAGAAATAAAAATTGTTAACAGGACCTGCAAAATCAATGTGGATTCTTTGCCAAACAGAATTTGTTGGTACCCATGGTATAAGTTTGCTCTTTTCAGGGCTAGGTAAAAGTCGCTGACAAGAAAGACATGATTTAATTAAGTGTTCTATGTCTTTATCAAGCTTGGGCCACCAAATGTAAGACCTAGCGACTGACTTAGTTTTTACTATACCTAGATGCGATTCATGGAGTAAATCAAGTACAGATTTTCGCAGCTTTTTTGGAACTACAACTCGATAACCCCATAACAAGCAATCACGATCAACTGTTAATTCAATATCTTTGCCTGTATATGCTGCAAACTCTTCTCCTTGTAAATCTTTAATTTTGCCCATTTTAACAAACTCAAAAACTTTAGATAGAACTGGATCTCTTCTAGTTTCACGAGCTATATCTGTGAAATCCAGATTTAAAATATTTTCTTTTTCGACATAATTTATATATGACGTATCATCTATGCTGTTAATTTCACCTTTGGCTTTTACCTGTGGCATACGTGAAAAATTGTCAGCATAATTAGCATGACCTTTTACATGTTCTATTTTATAATTAAAACCGGAAAGTATAAATGCCCACCTTTGGACACGAGCTGCCGCCATTATAGGCAAACCTTTGTTTTCACCAAATATTGAAATTAATGGTTTATGATCCGTTTTCAACGTAAAAAAATGTCCAATTAGATATTGCTTTAATTTGGTGACACAAAAAATTATAGCTAAAGCTTTCTTCTCATGCGTACTATATTTCCGTTCAGCTTTAGTTAAAGCTCTGGATATAAACGAAAATGGTTTTAATTCATTATTTGAAAATTTATGTGAAAGTATGCCAGCTATTGCATAGTCAGAAGCATCTGTAGTCAAAACAATGGGTAATTTTGGATTGAAATGTACCAAAACTTTATCCGAAGTAACCTCTTCCTTAATCATGTCGTACGCTATTTGACATTCTTTAGACCACTCATATTTTACAATATTTTTGTAATAATTTGTATAATGGAATCATTATTCTTGCATAATTATCAATAAATTTGGCATAATAATTTACCATACCTATAAATGCACGCAGTTCCGAAACATTTTCAGGAACTGGAGCCTTTAAAACTGATTCGGTTCTGTCTTTGTTCTTGCGTAAGCCAAATCTGTCAATTGTGAATCCCAAATATGATATACTTTCCTTAAAAAATTCACATTTCCTCACATTAAGTTTGAGACCTGCTTGACATAATTTTGTAAGAACAGTTTTTAAATTTTGTATGTGCTGATGCATATTCTTTCCCGATATAGTTATATCATCTTGATATGCAACAACAAATGGTATAACTCGTAACAAATTCTCTATAGTTTTTTGAAATATCGATGCTGCAGGCTTAACGCCAAAAGGTAAGCGCTTCATTTTTAACGTGCCGATAGGAGTCGACCATGTACAAATCATTTGCGATTTTTCATCAAGTATTAATTGATTATACGCATTGGATAAGTCCAGTTTTGTGTAAACCTTCCAGTGATGCAAAAATCTCATCAATTAATGGTAAGGGGTATTTAAAATCTGATAAAAATTTATTTATAGTGACTTTATAATCTCCACAAATTCTAATATCACCATTAGGTTTTAAAATAGGAACAAGAGGAGTCCCCCATTCTGAGTGATCTACCGGTTCTAACACATCTTTTGCAATTAAATCACGTAAACTGTTTTCAATTTTTTCCTTCCAAGCAAACGGAATCGGACGAGGCTTAAAAAAATGGGTTTGACATCATCATCCATAACCAAAGAGATTTCGCCAAATTTATAGCTACCAAGGCCATTGTCAAAGACTTCTGAAAACTCATTTTTAATCTGTTCAATTATAATGGAAGATTGATCAGTATTGTTTACCATATTTACTTGAACAAGTTCGAAATTAAATTTTCTTAAAAAGTTTCTACCAAACAAAGGATTGTTGTTATTATTTGTAGCCACGAGTTTAATCTCTTTTTTATTTCATTTAATTCCACCTCTTCATAGTATTCTCCTAATATCTGGATTCTATTTCCATTATAATCAACAAAAGGATCTTGACAAGAATTAAGACTTGCATTTTTACCATATTTTTCAAAGAATGACTTCGACACCAAACTGCACGGAGCCCCAGAGTCACAAATTACCTTAACTGGAAATCCATTTATCTTAATGGAAACACTGTAAAGCTTCGTTGAATCGACACCACTGTTATGTGAAATACTGTAAATAGAGAAATCATTAGGATTGTTTTTGTCTAAATTTTCACTATTGGAATCTGATTCCGATAAATAATTTACAACTTTTTCCTTTTTATTACAAACTGTTTGTAAATGTCCAATTTTTTCACAGTAGTGACACTTGCTCTCCTTATACCGACAGTCTCTAGATAAATGGTTTCGCCAACCACAGTGTATACAGGCGTTGTTGGATCTTGTTGACTTGTTGTATGTTGTTTTGTTTTCCTCAGGTTGACTCTTTTGCTTGTAGTCATTGTTGTAGTTTCTATTTTGATTCTGGTATCCTCTATTTTGTAGTTTTTTTTTATGTTAACGTAGCCAATTTGCATATCACCTTCAATTTTCGTTAAAAGCTTCATCTCTATTATAAGCGACTTTCGCAGTGCTTCATCTATTGTAATTCGCTCATCCTCTTCACATAGTCGTTTAAAAATTTTGCTGTTTATACCCATGATGAAACGATCTAGCACAAATGCTGCCAAATTCTCACCGAATTTACAAGAGAGCGCAAGCTTTTTGACCCTTGCATGCCACTCAGAAACGGACTCATCTGAACTCTGTGTTGCCAAATGAAAGTTCTTACGTTCACGAAAGACTACAGTAGGTGGAGTATAATGCGTTTTGAGAAGTTCACAAAGCTCTTTGTAAGTTTTTGATACAGGAGAAGCTGGACTGCATAAATTATGTAGTGTCTCGTACGGAATAGGACCAATAGCTTTTAAGAGTGTAGATTTTTTTGTATTCTCTTCCGTACAGTTTATATCAACCAAATGTATCTCCAGTCTCTCTTTCCATAAAAGCCATGACTCGTCTCGGGGGGAGAATTGAGGAACGCTGTTCGGTTGATATATGTTAACAGTACCGCTCTGCACATTTGCAGTTGCCATGTTTTTTTTTTTTTTTTTTTTTTTTTTACTTGATTGTTCTTTGCTGCACAACTGTTTTATGTATTGTTGGTCTTATTTAGATGGTATTTATTTAGAATTTTTTTTTTTTTTTTAAGTTCTTTTGTTATTGAAGCACAATTATAATTTTGAACTGACCGGTAGTGTTTGTATGCAGTAATGTTATATGTCTGTATGTATACTTTGTTCACACACTTTGTAATATATAAGTATGTATGATGTCGGTAACCGCTTGAACTATGTATGTTGTAGTCTTGATTTTAATTTTGTTGAGAAATACTATGTACGTTTTCTCAACACTTGCAACACCGAACTAGAGTATTTACTCTTTGTAATTATTTGTTCATACAAAATTTATTTTATTATTTATGTTTATGTATATGTATGTATGTACATATGTATGTAACTGTTCACACGTTCAGCAGTAATTATACTTTATCCTCGTCGCCAATGTAATGTATTAAAACACTCGGAGTTCGGTTAACGACTGATTTATTATAGTAACAACTTGGTTGATATAAAGAAATGTAAATAAAGCTTTTGGCTGGAGCAATGTTAATAATGTCAATGTTATCATGATGTTATTGTTATGATACGTTATGTTAAAGTGACACGCCTCCGCCTTAAATTGATTACAAATATTTTTCAATTCAATATAATCAAATTTCATTAACAAAAAAAAATGCAGAATTCATTTACTTATAGTTTCCTATGTATATATTTATATTAATTCATTTTGTTAATTTGAATAATGATTTATCTTCTTATTCTAGGTCTTAATATTCTAACATATTCATTTCTAGTATTATTTCTTTGACCTTCATTTAATTCATTTTCATTCGAATTAATTTCATTTGAATTATTTCTGTGAGCTTCATTTAAACCAATTTCATTTGATACATTTTCATTTTCTTCATTATTATTGTTAATAACTTGCTTATCAACTGGTGGTTCTATTTCATTTAAAGTATTGTTACTTGTAAGCTTACAGTACCTTCATTTGAGTATAATGGAATATCTTGCATTATATTTTCATTACTGGAATAAATAGTAGCCAGTTTTATTTGATCTGTATGTCTTTTTATAGGTGTACCATTTCTTAATAAACAAGTATATGATCGTGGTCCGATCTCTGTTTTTATAACAGCCGGAGCCCATGAACTTTTGTTTGGATTAGAATAGTCGCGAATTAAAACATTTTGCTCTTCTTCAAAATCAACAATCCTTTTGCCTTTATAATCTGAAATAGATTTTTCTTGCTTTTCAAGTATCACATCTCTAATGATTGGGGGTTTAATTAATTAATCTGTTGTGCAATGCTTCATGTTGTGATAGTCCATTAAAAATCGACTTAACGACTGAAAACTTCTCTAAGTTTTGTAATTACAAAATTTGAGGTAATATTTTTAGTTTTAAAAACTTCGACCCATTTTGAATATGAATCTATTATTATAAAGAAATAAAAATTGTTAACAGGACCTGCAAAATCAATGTGGATTCTTTGCCAAACAGAATTTGTTGGTACCCATGGTATAAGTTTGCTCTTTTCAGGGCTAGGTAAAAGTCGCTGACAAGAAAGACATGATTTAATTAAGTGTTCTATGTCTTTATCAAGCTTGGGCCACCAAATGTAAGACCTAGCGACTGACTTAGTTTTTACTATACCTAGATACGATTCATGGAGTAAATCAAGTACAGATTTTCGCAGCTTTTTTGGAACTACAACTCGATAACCCCATAACAAGCAATCACGATCAACTGTTAATTCAATATCTTTGCCTGTATATGCTGCAAACTCTTCTCCTTGTAAATCTTTAATTTTGCCCATTTTAACAAACTCAAAAACTTTAGATAGAACTGGATCTCTTCTAGTTTCACGAGCTATATCTGTGAAATCCAGATTTAAAATATTTTCTTTTTCGACATAATTTATATATGACGTATCATCTATGCTGTTAATTTCACCTTTGGCTTTTACCTGTGGCATACGTGAAAAATTGTCAGCATAATTAGCATGACCTTTTACATGTTCTATTTTATAATTAAAACCGGAAAGTATAAATGCCCACCTTTGGACACGAGCTGCCGCCATTATAGGCAAACCTTTGTTTTCACCAAATATTGAAATTAATGGTTTATGATCCGTTTTCAACGTAAAAAAATGTCCAATTAGATATTGCTTTAATTTGGTGACACAAAAAATTATAGCTAAAGCTTTCTTCTCATGCGTACTATATTTCCGTTCAGCTTTAGTTAAAGCTCTGGATATAAACGAAAATGGTTTTAATTCATTATTTGAAAATTTATGTGAAAGTATGCCAGCTATTGCATAGTCAGAAGCATCTGTAGTCAAAACAATGGGTAATTTTGGATTGAAATGTACCAAAACTTTATCCGAAGTAACCTCTTCCTTAATCATGTCGTACGCTATTTGACATTCTTTAGACCACTCATATTTTACATCTTTTTGTAATAATTTGTATAACGGAATCATTATTCTTGCATAATTATCAATAAATTTGGCATAATAATTTACCATACCTATAAATGCACGCAGTTCCGAAACATTTTCAGGAACTGGAGCCTTTAAAACTGATTCGGTTCTGTCTTTGTTCTTGCGTAAGCCAAATCTGTCAATTGTGAATCCCAAATATGATATACTTTCCTTAAAAAATTCACATTTCCTCACATTAAGTTTGAGACCTGCTTGACATAATTTTGTAAGAACAGTTTTTAAATTTTGTATGTGCTGATGCATATTCTTTCCCGATATAGTTATATCATCTTGATATGCAACAACAAATGGTATAACTCGTAACAAATTCTCTATAGTTTTTTGAAATATCGATGCTGCAGGCTTAACGCCAAAAGGTAAGCGCTTAATTTTTAACGTGCCGATAGGAGTCGACCATGTACAAATCATTTGCGATTTTTCATCAAGTATTAATTGATTATACGCATTGGATAAGTCCAGTTTTGTGTAAACCTTCCAGTGATGCAAAAATCTCATCAATTAATGGTAAGGGGTATTTAAAATCTGATAAAAATTTATTTATAGTTACTTTATAATCTCCACAAATTCTAATATCACCATTAGGTTTTAAAATAGGAACAAGAGGAGTCCCCCATTCTGAGTGATCTACCGGTTCTAACACATCTTTTGCAATTAAATCACGTAAACTGTTTTCAATTTTTTCCTTCCAAGCAAACGGAATCGGACGAGGCTTAAAAAAATGGGTTTGACATCATCATCCATAACCAAAGAGATTTCGCCAAATTTATAGCTACCAAGGCCATTGTCAAAGACTTCTGAAAACTCATTTTTAATCTGTTCAATTATAATGGAAGATTGATCAGTATTGTTTACCATATTTACTTGAACAAGTTCGAAATTAAATTTTCTTAAAAAGTTTCTACCAAACAAAGGATTGTTGTTATTATTTGTAGCCACGAGTTTAATCTCTTTTTTATTTCATTTAATTCCACCTCTTCATAGTATTCTCCTAATATCTGGATTCTATTTCCATTATAATCAACAAAAGGATCTTGACAAGAATTAAGACTTGCATTTTTACCATATTTTTCAAAGAATGACTTCGACACCAAACTGCACGGAGCCCCAGAGTCACAAATTACCTTAACTGGAAATCCATTTATCTTAATGGAAACACTGTAAAGCTTCGTTGAATCGACACCACTGTTATGTGAAATACTGTAAATAGAGAAATCATTAGGATTGTTTTTGTCTAAATTTTCACTATTGGAATCTGATTCCGATAAATAATTTACAACTTTTTCCTTTTTATTACAAACTGTTTGTAAATGTCCAATTTTTTCACAGTAGTGACACTTGCTCTCCTTATACCGACAGTCTCTAGATAAATGGTTTCGCCAACCACAGTGTATACAGGCGTTGTTGGATCTTGTTGACTTGTTGTATGTTGTTTTGTTTTCCTCAGGTTGACTCTTTTGCTTGTAGTCATTGTTGTAGTTTCTATTTTGATTCTGGTATCCTCTATTTTGTAGTTTTTTTTTATGTTAACGTAGCCAATTTGCATATCACCTTCAATTTTCGTTAAAAGCTTCATCTCTATTATAAGCGACTTTCGCAGTGCTTCATCTATTGTAATTCGCTCATCCTCTTCACATAGTCGTTCAAAAATTTTGCTGTTTATACCCATGATGAAACGATCTAGCACAAATGCTGCCAAATTCTCACCGAATTTACAAGAGAGCGCAAGCTTTTTGACCCTTGCATGCCACTCAGAAACGGACTCATCTGTACTCTGTGTTGCCAAATGAAAGTTCTTACGTTCACGAAAGACTACAGTAGGTGGAGTATAATTCGTTTTGAGAAGTTCACAAAGCTCTTTGTAAGTTTTTGATACAGGAGAAGCTGGACTGCATAAATTATGCAGTGTCTCGTACGGAATAGGACCAATAGCTTTTAAGAGTGTAGATTTTTTTGTATTCTCTTCCGTACAGTTTATATCAACCAAATGTATCTCCAGTCTCTCTTTCCATAAAAGCCATGACTCGTCTCGGGGGGAGAATTGAGGAACGCTGTTCGGTTGATATATGTTAACAGTACCGCTCTGCACATTTGCAGTTGCCATGTTTTTTTTTTTTTTTTTTTTTTTTTTACTTGATTGTTCTTTGCTGCACAACTGTTTTATGTATTGTTGGTCTTATTTAGATGGTATTTATTTAGAATTTTTTTTTTTTTTTTAAGTTCTTTTGTTATTGAAGCACAATTATAATTTTGAACTGACCGGTAGTGTTTGTATGCAGTAATGTTATATGTCTGTATGTATACTTTGTTCACACACTTTGTAATATATAAGTATGTATGATGTCGGTAACCGCTTGAACTATGTATGTTGTAGTCTTGATTTTAATTTTGTTGAGAAATACTATGTACGTTTTCTCAACACTTGCAACACCGAACTAGAGTATTTACTCTTTGTAATTATTTGTTCATACAAAATTTATTTTATTATTTATGTTTATGTATATGTATGTATGTACATATGTATGTAACTGTTCACACGTTCAGCAGTAATTATACTTTATCCTCGTCGCCAATGTAATGTATTAAAACACTCGGAGTTCGGTTAACGACTGATTTATTATAGTAACAACTTGGTTGATATAAAGAAATGTAAATAAAGCTTTTGGCTGGAGCAATGTTAATAATGTCAATGTTATCATGATGTTATTGTTATGATACGTTATGTTAAAGTGACACGCCTCCGCCTTAAATTGATTACAAATATTTTTCAATTCAATATAATCAAATTTCATTAACAAAAAAAAATGCAGAATTCATTTACTTATAGTTACCTATGTATATATTTATATTAATTCATTTTGTTAATTTGAATAATGATTTATCTTCTTATTCTAGGTCTTAATATTCTAACATATTCATTTCTAGTATTATTTCTTTGACCTTCATTTAATTCATTTTCATTCGAATTATTTCTGTGAGCTTCATTTAATCCAATTTCATTTGATACATTTTCATTTTCTTCATTATTATTGTTAATAACTTGCTTATCAACTGGTGGTTCTATTTCATTTAAAGTATTGTTACTTGTAAGCTTACAGTACCTTCATTTGAGTATAATGGAATATCTTGCATTATATTTTCATTACTGGAATAAATAGTAGCCAGTTTTATTTGATCTGTATGTCTTTTTATAGGTGTACCATTTCTTAATAAACAAGTATATGATCGTGGTCCGATCTCTGTTTTTATAACAGCCGGAGCCCATGAACTTTTGTTTGGATTAGAATAGTCGCGAATTAAAACATTTTGCTCTTCTTCAAAATCAACAATCCTTTTGCCTTTATAATCTGAAATAGATTTTTCTTGCTTTTCAAGTATCACATCTCTAATGATTGGGGGTTTAATTAATTAATCTGTTGTGCAATGCTTCATGTTGTGATAGTCCATTAAAAATCGACTTAACGACTGAAAACTTCTCTAAGTTTTGTAATTACAAAATTTGAGGTAATATTTTTAGTTTTAAAAACTTCGACCCATTTTGAATATGAATCTATTATTATAAAGAAATAAAAATTGTTAACAGGACCTGCAAAATCAATGTGGATTCTTTGCCAAACAGAATTTGTTGGTACCCATGGTATAAGTTTGCTCTTTTCAGGGCTAGGTAAAAGTCGCTGACAAGAAAGACATGATTTAATTAAGTGTTCTATGTCTTTATCAAGCTTGGGCCACCAAATGTAAGACCTAGCGACTGACTTAGTTTTTACTATACCTAGATGCGATTCATGGAGTAAATCAAGTACAGATTTTCGCAGCTTTTTTGGAACTACAACTCGATAACCCCATAACAAGCAATCACGATCAACTGTTAATCTTTGCCTGTATATGCTGCAAACTCTTCTCCTTGTAAATCTTTAATTTTGCCCATTTTAACAAACTCAAAAACTTTAGATAGAACTGGATCTCTTCTAGTTTCACGAGCTATATCTGTGAAATCCAGATTTAAAATATTTTCTTTTTCGACATAATTTATATATGACGTATCATCTATGCTGTTAATTTCACCTTTGGCTTTTACCTGTGGCATACGTGAAAAATTGTCAGCATAATTAGCATGACCTTTTACATGTTCTATTTTATAATTAAAACCGGAAAGTATAAATGCCCACCTTTGGACACGAGCTGCCGCCATTATAGGCAAACCTTTGTTTTCACCAAATATTGAAATTAATGGTTTATGATCCGTTTTCAACGTAAAAAAATGTCCAATTAGATATTGCTTTAATTTGGTGACACAAAAAATTATAGCTAAAGCTTTCTTCTCATGCGTACTATATTTCCGTTCAGCTTTAGTTAAAGCTCTGGATATAAACGAAAATGGTTTTAATTCATTATTTGAAAATTTATGTGAAAGTATGCCAGCTATTGCATAGTCAGAAGCATCTGTAGTCAAAACAATGGGTAATTTTGGATTGAAATGTACCAAAACTTTATCCGAAGTAACCTCTTCCTTAATCATGTCGTACGCTATTTGACATTCTTTAGACCACTCATATTTTACAATATTTTTGTAATAATTTGTATAATGGAATCATTATTCTTGCATAATTATCAATAAATTTGGCATAATAATTTACCATACCTATAAATGCACGCAGTTCCGAAACATTTTCAGGAACTGGAGCCTTTAAAACTGATTCGGTTCTGTCTTTGTTCTTGCGTAAGCCAAATCTGTCAATTGTGAATCCCAAATATGATATACTTTCCTTAAAAAATTCACATTTCCTCACATTAAGTTTGAGACCTGCTTGACATAATTTTGTAAGAACAGTTTTTAAATTTTGTATGTGCTGATGCATATTCTTTCCCGATATAGTTATATCATCTTGATATGCAACAACAAATGGTATAACTCGTAACAAATTCTCTATAGTTTTTTGAAATATCGATGCTGCAGGCTTAACGCCAAAAGGTAAGCGCTTAATTTTTAACGTGCCGATAGGAGTCGACCATGTACAAATCAGTTGCGATTTTTCATCAAGTATTAATTGATTATACGCATTGGATAAGTCCAGTTTTGTGTAAACCTTCCAGTGATGCAAAAATCTCATCAATTAATGGTAAGGGGTATTTAAAATCTGATAAAAATTTATTTATAGTGACTTTATAATCTCCACAAATTCTAATATCACCATTAGGTTTTAAAATAGGAACAAGAGGAGTCCCCCATTCTGAGTGATCTACCGGTTCTAACACATCTTTTGCAATTAAATCACGTAAACTGTTTTCAATTTTTTCGTTCCAAGCAAACGGAATCGGACGAGGCTTAAAAAAATGGGTTTGACATCATCATCCATAACCAAAGAGATTTCGCCAAATTTATAGCTACCAAGGCCATTGTCAAAGACTTCTGAAAACTCATTTTTAATCTGTTTAATTATAATGGAAGATTGATCAGTATTGTTTACCATATTTACTTGAACAAGTTCGAAATTAAATTTTCTTAAAAAGTTTCTACCAAACAAAGGATTGTTGTTATTATTTGTAGCCACGAGTTTAATCTCTTTTTTATTTCATTTAATTCCACCTCTTCATAGTATTCTCCTAATATCTGGATTCTATTTCCATTATAATCAACAAAAGGATCTTGACAAGAATTAAGACTTGCATTTTTACCATATTTTTCAAAGAATGACTTCGACACCAAACTGCACGGAGCCCCAGAGTCACAAATTACCTTAACTGAAAATCCATTTATCTTAATGGAAACACTGTAAAGCTTCGTTGAATCGACACCACTGTTATGTGAAATACTGTAAATAGAGAAATCATTAGGATTGTTTTTGTCTAAATTTTCACTATTGGAATCTGATTCCGATAAATAATTTACAACTTTTTCCTTTTTATTACAAACTGTTTGTAAATGTCCAATTTTTTCACAGTAGTGACACTTGCTCTCCTTATACCGACAGTCTCTAGATAAATGGTTTCGCCAACCACAGTGTATACAGGCGTTGTTGGATCTTGTTGACTTGTTGTATGTTGTTTTGTTTTCCTCAGGTTGACTCTTTTGCTTGTAGTCATTGTTGTAGTTTCTGTTTTGATTCTGGTATCCTCTATTTTGTAGTTTTTTTTTATGTTAACGTAGCCAATTTGCATATCACCTTCAATTTTCGTTAAAAGCTTCATCTCTATTATAAGCGACTTTCGCAGTGCTTCATCTATTGTAATTCGCTCATCCTCTTCACATAGTCGTTCAAAAATTTTGCTGTTTATACCCATGATGAAACGATCTAGCACAAATGCTGCCAAATTCTCACCGAATTTACAAGAGAGCGCAAGCTTTTTGACCCTTGCATGCCACTCAGAAACGGACTCATCTGTACTCTGTGTTGCCAAATGAAAGTTCTTACGTTCACGAAAGACTACAGTAGGTGGAGTATAATGCGTTTTGAGAAGTTCACAAAGCTCTTTGTAAGTTTTTGATACAGGAGAAGCTGGACTGCATAAATTATGCAGTGTCTCGTACGGAATAGGACCAATAGCTTTTAAGAGTGTAGATTTTTTTGTATTCTCTTCCGTACAGTTTATATCAACCAAATGTATCTCCAGTCTCTCTTTCCATAAAAGCCATGACTCGTCTCGGGGGGAGAATTGAGGAACGCTGTTCGGTTGATATATGTTAACAGTACCGCTCTGCACATTTGCAGTTGCCATGTTTTTTTTTTTTTTTTTTTTTTTTTTTTTTTTTTTACTTGATTGTTCTTTGCTGCACAACTGTTTTATGTATTGTTGGTCTTATTTAGATGGTATTTATTTAGAAATTTTTTTTTTTTTTTAAGTTCTTTTTTTATTGAAGCACAATTATAATTTTGAACTGACCGGTAGTGTTTGTATGCAGTAATGTTATATGTTTGTATGTATACTTTGTTCACACACTTTGTAATATATAAGTATGTATGTATATTGTTTGATGTCTGTAACCGCTTGAACTATGTATGTTGTAGTCTTGATTTTAATTTTGTTGAGAAATACTATGTACGTTTTCTCAACACTTGCAACACCGAACTAGAGTATTTACTCTTTGTAATTATTTGTTCATACAAAATTTATTTTATTATTTATGTATATGTATATGTATGTATGTACATATGTATGTAACTGTTCACACGTTCAGCAGTAATTATACTTTATCCTCGTCGCCAATGTAATGTATTAAAACACTCGGAGTTCGGTTAACGACTGATTTATTATAGTAACAACTTGGTTGATATAAAGAAATGTAAATAAAGCTTTTGGCTGGAGCAATGTTAATAATGTCAATGTTATCATGATGTTATTGTTATGATACGTTATGTTAAAGTGACACGCCTCCGCCTTAAATTGATTACAAATATTTTTCAATTCAATATAATCAAATTTCATTAACAAAAAAAAATTCAGAATTCATTTACTTATAGTTACCTATGTATATATTTATATTAATTCATTTTGTTAATTTGAATAATGATTTATCTTCTTATTCTAGGTCTTAATATTCTAACATATTTATTTCTAGAATTATTTCTTTGACCTTCATTTAATTCATTTTCATTCGAAATAATTTCATTTGAATTATTTCTGTGAGCTTCATTTAAAACAATTTCATTTGATACATTTTCATTTTCTTCATTATTATTGTTAATAACTTGCTTATCAACTGGTGGTTCTATTTCATTTAAAGTATTGTTACTTGTAAGCTTACAGTACCTTCATTTGAGTATAATGGAATATCTTGCATTATATTTTCATTACTGGAATAAATAGTAGCCAGTTTTATTTGATCTGTATGTCTTTTTATAGGTGTACCATTTCTTAATAAACAAGTATATGATCGTGGTCCGATCTCTGTTTTTATAACAGCCGGAGCCCATGAACTTTTGTTTGGATTAGAATAGTCGCGAATTAAAACATTTTGCTCTTCTTCAAAATCAACAATCCTTTTGCCTTTATAATCTGAAATAGATTTTTCTTGCTTTTCAAGTATCACATCTCTAATGATTGGGGGTTTAATTAATTAATCTGTTGTGCAATGCTTCATGTTGTGATAGTCCATTAAAAATCGACTTAAAACGACATCTATATTCTGATTTTCAGTAGAATCTAAGTTCGCATAAATGGATTTTTTTAAAACTTTAACAACATTTTCTGCCTGTCCATTGGTCGCTGGATGCCCTGGTGCCGTTAACACATGTTTAATTTTGTTTTTTTGAACAAAACATTTAAATTCGTCAGATACAAATTGTCTGCCGTTGTCGCTGACGATTGTATGGACAATGCCAAAACGACTGAAAACTTCTCTAAGTTTTGTAATTACAAAATTTGAGGTAATATTTTTAGTTTTAAAAACTTCGACCCATTTTGAATATGAATCTATTATTATAAAGAAATAAAAATTGTTAACAGGACCTGCAAAATCAATGTGGATTCTTTGCCAAACAGAATTTGTTGGTACCCATGGTATAAGTTTGCTCTTTTCAGGGCTAGGTAAAAGTCGCTGACAAGAAAGACATGATTTAATTAAGTGTTCTATGTCTTTATCAAGCTTGGGCCACCAAATGTAAGACCTAGCGACTGACTTAGTTTTTACTATACCTAGATGCGATTCATGGAGTAAATCAAGTACAGATTTTCGCAGCTTTTTTGGAACTACAACTCGATAACCCCATAACAAGCAATCACGATCAACTGTTAATTCAATATCTTTGCCTGTATATGCTGCAAACTCTTCTCCTTGTAAATCTTTAATTTTGCCCATTTTAACAAACTCAAAAACTTTAGATAGAACTGGATCTCTTCTAGTTTCACGAGCTATATCTGTGAAATCCAGATTTAAAATATTTTCTTTTTCGACATAATTTATATATGACGTATCATCTATGCTGTTAATTTCACCTTTGGCTTTTACCTGTGGCATACGTGAAAAATTGTCAGCATAATTAGCATGACCTTTTACATGTTCTATTTTATAATTAAAACCGGAAAGTATAAATGCCCACCTTTGGACACGAGCTGCCGCCATTATAGGCAAACCTTTGTTTTCACCAAATATTGAAATTAATGGTTTATGATCCGTTTTCAACGTAAAAAAATGTCCAATTAGATATTGCTTTAATTTGGTGACACAAAAAATTATAGCTAAAGCTTTCTTCTCATGCGTACTATATTTCCGTTCAGCTTTAGTTAAAGCTCTGGATATAAACGAAAATGGTTTTAATTCATTATTTGAAAATTTATGTGAAAGTATGCCAGCTATTGCATAGTCAGAAGCATCTGTAGTCAAAACAATGGGTAATTTTGGATTGAAATGTACCAAAACTTTATCCGAAGTAACCTCTTCCTTAATCATGTCGTACGCTATTTGACATTCTTTAGACCACTCATATTTTACATCTTTTTGTAATAATTTGTATAACGGAATCATTATTCTTGCATAATTATCAATAAATTTGGCATAATAATTTACCATACCTATAAATGCACGCAGTTCCGAAACATTTTCAGGAACTGGAGCCTTTAAAACTGATTCGGTTCTGTCTTTGTTCTTGCGTAAGCCAAATCTGTCAATTGTGAATCCCAAATATGATATACTTTCCTTAAAAAATTCACATTTCCTCACATTAAGTTTGAGACCTGCTTGACATAATTTTGTAAGAACAGTTTTTAAATTTTGTATGTGCTGATGCATATTCTTTCCCGATATAGTTATATCATCTTGATATGCAACAACAAATGGTATAACTCGTAACAAATTCTCTATAGTTTTTTGAAATATCGATGCTGCAGGCTTAACGCCAAAAGGTAAGCGCTTCATTTTTAACGTGCCGATAGGAGTCGACCATGTACAAATCATTTGCGATTTTTCATCAAGTATTAATTGATTATACGCATTGGATAAGTCCAGTTTTGTGTAAACCTTCCAGTGATGCAAAAATCTCATCAATTAATGGTAAGGGGTATTTAAAATCTGATAAAAATTTATTTATAGTGACTTTATAATCTCCACAAATTCTAATATCACCATTAGGTTTTAAAATAGGAACAAGAGGAGTCCCCCATTCTGAGTGATCTACCGGTTCTAACACATCTTTTGCAATTAAATCACGTAAACTGTTTTCAATTTTTTCCTTCCAAGCAAACGGAATCGGACGAGGCTTAAAAAAATGGGTTTGACATCATCATCCATAACCAAAGAGATTTCGCCAAATTTATAGCTACCAAGGCCATTGTCAAAGACTTCTGAAAACTCATTTTTAATCTGTTCAATTATAATGGAAGATTGATCAGTATTGTTTACCATATTTACTTGAACAAGTTCGAAATTAAATTTTCTTAAAAAGTTTCTACCAAACAAAGGATTGTTGTTATTATTTGTAGCCACGAGTTTAATCTCTTTTTTATTTCATTTAATTCCACCTCTTCATAGTATTCTCCTAATATCTGAATTCTATTTCCATTATAATCAACAAAAGGATCTTGACAAGAATTAAGACTTGCATTTTTACCATATTTTTCAAAGAATGACTTCGACACCAAACTGCACGGAGCCCCAGAGTCACAAATTACCTTAACTGGAAATCCATTTATCTTAATGGAAACACTGTAAAGCTTCGTTGAATCGACACCACTGTTATGTGAAATACTGTAAATAGAGAAATCATTAGGATTGTTTTTGTCTAAATTTTCACTATTGGAATCTGATTCCGATAAATAATTTACAACTTTTTCCTTTTTATTACAAACTGTTTGTAAATGTCCAATTTTTTCACAGTAGTGACACTTGCTCTCCTTATACCGACAGTCTCTAGATAAATGGTTTCGCCAACCACAGTGTATACAGGCGTTGTTGGATCTTGTTGACTTGTTGTATGTTGTTTTGTTTTCCTCAGGTTGACTCTTTTGCTTGTAGTCATTGTTGTAGTTTCTATTTTGATTCTGGTATCCTCTATTTTGTAGTTTTTTTTTATGTTAACGTAGCCAATTTGCATATCACCTTCAATTTTCGTTAAAAGCTTCATCTCTATTATAAGCGACTTTCGCAGTGCTTCATCTATTGTAATTCGCTCATCCTCTTCACATAGTCGTTCAAAAATTTTGCTGTTTATACCCATGATGAAACGATCTAGCACAAATGCTGCCAAATTCTCACCGAATTTACAAGAGAGCGCAAGCTTTTTGACCCTTGCATGCCACTCAGAAACGGACTCATCTGTACTCTGTGTTGCCAAATGAAAGTTCTTACGTTCACGAAAGACTACAGTAGGTGGAGTATAATGCGTTTTGAGAAGTTCACAAAGCTCTTTGTAAGTTTTTGATACAGGAGAAGCTGGACTGCATAAATTATGCAGTGTCTCGTACGGAATAGGACCAATAGCTTTTAAGAGTGTAGATTTTTTTGTATTCTCTTCCGTACAGTTTATATCAACCAAATGTATCTCCAGTCTCTCTTTCCATAAAAGCCAAGACTCGTCTCGGGGGGAGAATTGAGGAACGCTGTCCGGTTGATATATGTTAACAGTACCGCTCTGCACATTTGCAGTTGCCATGTTTTTTTTTTCCCCCTTGATTGTTCTTTGCTGCACAACTGTTTTATGTATTGTTGGTCTTATTTAGATGGTATTTATTTAGAAATTTTTTTTTTTTTTAAGTTCTTTTGTTATTGAAGCACAATTATAATTTTGAACTGACCGGTAGTGTTTGTATGCAGTAATGTTATATGTCTGTATGTATACTTTGTTCACACACTTTGTAATATATAAGTATGTATGTATATTGTTTGATGTCTGTAACCGCTTGAACTATGTATGTTGTAGTCTTGATTTTAATTTTGTTGAGAAATACTATGTACGTTTTCTCAACACTTGCAACACCGAACTAGAGTATTTACTCTTTGTAATTATTTGTTCATACAAAATTTATTTTATTATTTATGTATATGTATATGTATGTATGTACATATGTATGTAACTGTTCACACGTTCAGCAGTAATTATACTTTATCCTCGTCGCCAATGTAATGTATTAAAACACTCGGAGTTCGGTTAACGACTGATTTATTATAGTAACAACTTGGTTGATATAAAGAAATGTAAATAAAGCTTTTGGCTGGAGCAATGTTAATAATGTCAATGTTATCATGATGTTATTGTTATGATACGTTATGTTAAAGTGACACGCCTCCGCCTTAAATTGATTACAAATATTTTTCAATTCAATATAATCAAATTTCATTAACAAAAAAAAATTCAGAATTCATTTACTTATAGTTACCTATGTATATATTTATATTAATTCATTTTGTTAATTTGAATAATGATTTATCTTCTTATTCTAGGTCTTAATATTCTAACATATTCATTTCTAGAATTATTTCTTTGACCTTCATTTAATTCATTTTCATTCGAATTAATTTCATTTGAATTATTTCTGTGAGCTTCATTTAAACCAATTTCATTTGATACATTTTCATTTTCTTCATTATTATTGTTAATAACTTGCTTATCAACTGGTGGTTCTATTTCATTTAAAGTATTGTTACTTGTAAGCTTACAGTACCTTCATTTGAGTATAATGGAATATCTTGCATTATATTTTCATTACTGGAATAAATAGTAGCCAGTTTTATTTGATCTGTATGTCTTTTTATAGGTGTACCATTTCTTAATAAACAAGTATATGATCGTGGTCCGATCTCTGTTTTTATAACAGCCGGAGCCCATGAACTTTTGTTTGGATTAGAATAGTCGCGAATTAAAACATTTTGCTCTTCTTCAAAATCAACAATCCTTTTGCCTTTATAATCTGAAATAGATTTTTCTTGCTTTTCAAGTATCACATCTCTAATGATTGGGGGTTTAATTAATTAATCTGTTGTGCAATGCTTCATGTTGCGATAGTCCATTAAAAATCGACTTAAAACGACATCTATATTCTGATTTTCAGTAGAATCTAAGTTCGCATAAATGGATTTTTTTAAAACTTTAACAACATTTTCTGCCTGTCCATTGGTCGCTGGATGCCCTGGTGCCGTTAACACATGTTTAATTTTGTTTTTTTGAACAAAACATTTAAATTCGTCAGATACAAATTGTCTGCCGTTGTCGCTGACGATTGTATGGACAATGCCAAAACGACTGAAAACTTCTCTAAGTTTTGTAATTACAAAATTTGAGGTAATATTTTTAGTTTTAAAAACTTCGACCCATTTTGAATATGAATCTATTATTATAAAGAAATAAAAATTGTTAACAGGACCTGCAAAATCAATGTGGATTCTTTGCCAAACAGAATTTGTTGGTACCCATGGTATAAGTTTGCTCTTTTCAGGGCTAGGTAAAAGTCGCTGACAAGAAAGACATGATTTAATTAAGTGTTCTATGTCTTTATCAAGCTTGGGCCACCAAATGTAAGACCTAGCGACTGACTTAGTTTTTACTATACCTAGATGCGATTCATGGAGTAAATCAAGTACAGATTTTCGCAGCTTTTTTGGAACTACAACTCGATAACCCCATAACAAGCAATCACGATCAACTGTTAATTCAATATCTTTGCCTGTATATGCTGCAAACTCTTCTCCTTGTAAATCTTTAATTTTGCCCATTTTAACAAACTCAAAAACTTTAGATAGAACTGGATCTCTTCTAGTTTCACGAGCTATATCTGTGAAATCCAGATTTAAAATATTTTCTTTTTCGACATAATTTATATATGACGTATCATCTATGCTGTTAATTTCACCTTTGGCTTTTACCTGTGGCATACGTGAAAAATTGTCAGCATAATTAGCATGACCTTTTACATGTTCTATTTTATAATTAAAACCGGAAAGTATAAATGCCCACCTTTGGACACGAGCTGCCGCCATTATAGGCAAACCTTTGTTTTCGCCAAATATTGAAATTAATGGTTTATGATCCGTTTTCAACGTAAAAAAATGTCCAATTAGATATTGCTTTAATTTGGTGACACAAAAAATTATAGCTAAAGCTTTCTTCTCATGCGTACTATATTTCCGTTCAGCTTTAGTTAAAGCTCTGGATATAAACGAAAATGGTTTTAATTCATTATTTGAAAATTTATGTGAAAGTATGCCAGCTATTGCATAGTCAGAAGCATCTGTAGTCAAAACAATGGGTAATTTTGGATTGAAATGTACCAAAACTTTATCCGAAGTAACCTCTTCCTTAATCATGTCGTACGCTATTTGACATTCTTTAGACCACTCATATTTTACATCTTTTTGTAATAATTTGTATAACGGAATCATTATTCTTGCATAATTATCAATAAATTTGGCATAATAATTTACCATACCTATAAATGCACGCAGTTCCGAAACATTTTCAGGAACTGGAGCCTTTAAAACTGATTCGGTTCTGTCTTTGTTCTTGCGTAAGCCAAATCTGTCAATTGTGAATCCCAAATATGATATACTTTCCTTAAAAAATTCACATTTCCTCACATTAAGTTTGAGACCTGCTTGACATAATTTTGTAAGAACAGTTTTTAAATTTTGTATGTGCTGATGCATATTCTTTCCCGATATAGTTATATCATCTTGATATGCAACAACAAATGGTATAACTCGTAACAAATTCTCTATAGTTTTTTGAAATATCGATGCTGCAGGCTTAACGCCAAGAGGTAAGCGCTTAATTTTTAACGTGCCGATAGGAGTCGACCATGTACAAATCATTTGCGATTTTTCATCAAGTATTAATTGATTATACGCATTGGATAAGTCCAGTTTTGTGTAAACCTTCCAGTGATGCAAAAATCTCATCAATTAATGGTAAGGGGTATTTAAAATCTGATAAAAATTTATTTATAGTGACTTTATAATCTCCACAAATTCTAATATCACCATTAGGTTTTAAAATAGGAACAAGAGGAGTCCCCCATTCTGAGTGATCTACCGGTTCTAACACATCTTTTGCAATTAAATCACGTAAACTGTTTTCAATTTTTTCCTTCCAAGCAAACGGAATCGGACGAGGCTTAAAAAAATGGGTTTGACATCATCATCCATAACCAAAGAGATTTTGCCAAATTTATAGCTACCAAGGCCATTGTCAAAGACTTCTGAAAACTCATTTTTAATCTGTTCAATTATAATGGAAGATTTATCAGTATTGTTTACCATATTTACTTGAACAAGTTCGAAATTAAATTTTCTTAAAAAGTTTCTACCAAACAAAGGATTGTTGTTATTATTTGTAGCCACGAGTTTAATCTCTTTTTTTATTTCATTTAATTCCACCTCTTCATAGTATTCTCCTAATATCTGGATTCTATTTCCATTATAATCAACAAAAGGATCTTGACAAGAATTAAGACTTGCATTTTTACCATATTTTTCAAAGAATGACTTCGACACCAAACTGCACGGAGCCCCAGAGTCACAAATTACCTTAACTGAAAATCCATTTATCTTAATGGAAACACTGTAAAGCTTCGTTGAATCGACACCACTGTTATGTGAAATACTGTAAATAGAGAAATCATTAGGATTGTTTTTGTCTAAATTTTCACTATTGGAATCTGATTCCGATAAATAATTTACAACTTTTTCCTTTTTATTACAAACTGTTTGTAAATGTCCAAATTTTTCACAGTGGTGACACTTGCTCTCCTTATACCGACAGTCTCTAGATAAATGGTTTCGCCAACCACAGTGTATACAGGCGTTGTTGGATCTTGTTGACTTGTTGTATGTTGTTTTGTTTTCCTCAGGTTGACTCTTTTGCTTGTAGTCATTGTTGTAGTTTCTATTTTGATTCTGGTATCCTCTATTTTGTAGTTTTTTTTTATGTTAACGTAGCCAATTTGCATATCACCTTCAATTTTCGTTAAAAGCTTCATCTCTATTATAAGCGACTTTCGCAGTGCTTCATCTATTGTAATTCGCTCATCCTCTTCACATAGTCGTTCAAAAATTTTGCTGTTTATACCCATGATGAAACGATCTAGCACAAATGCTGCCAAATTCTCACCGAATTTACAAGAGAGCGCAAGCTTTTTGACCCTTGCATGCCACTCAGAAACGGACTCATCTGTACTCTGTGTTGCCAAATGAAAGTTCTTACGTTCACGAAAGACTACAGTAGGTGGAGTATAATGCGTTTTGAGAAGTTCACAAAGCTCTTTGTAAGTTTTTGATACAGGAGAAGCTGGACTGCATAAATTATGCAGTGTCTCGTACGGAATAGGACCAATAGCTTTTAAGAGTGTAGATTTTTTTGTATTCTCTTCCGTACAGTTTATATCAACCAAATGTATCTCCAGTCTCTCTTTCCATAAAAGCCATGACTCGTCTCGGGGGGAGAATTGAGGAACGCTGTTCGGTTGATATATGTTAACAGTACCGCTCTGCACATTTGCAGTTGCCATGTTTTTTTTTTTTTTACTTGATTGTTCTTTGCTGCACAACTGTTTTATGTATTGTTGGTCTTATTTAGATGGTATTTATTTAGAAATTTTTTTTTTTTTTAAAGTTCTTTTGTTATTGAAGCACAATTATAATTTTGAACTGACCGGTAGTGTTTGTATGCAGTAATGTTATATGTCTGTATGTATACTTTGTTCACACACTTTGTAATATATAAGTATGTATGTATATTGTTTGATGTCTGTAACCGCTTGAACTATGTATGTTGTAGTCTTGATTTTAATTTTGTTGAGAAATACTATGTACGTTTTCTCAACACTTGCAACACCGAACTAGAGTATTTACTCTTTGTAATTATTTGTTCATACAAAATTTATTTTATTATTTATGTATATGTATATGTATGTATGTACATATGTATGTAACTGTTCACACGTTCAGCAGTAATTATACTTTATCCTCGTCGCCAATGTAATGTATTAAAACACTTGGAGTTCGGTTAACGACTGATTTATTATAGTAACAACTTGGTTGATATAAAGAAATGTAAATAAAGCTTTTGGCTGGAGCAATGTTAATAATGTTATCATGATGTTATTGTTATGATACGTTATGTTAAAGTGACACGCCTCCGCCTTAAATTGATTACAAATATTTTTCAATTCAATATAATCAAATTTCATTAACAAAAAAAAATTCAGAATTCATTTACTTATAGTTACCTATGTATATATTTATATTAATTCATTTTGTTAATTTGAATAATGATTTATCTTCTTATTCTAGGTCTTAATATTCTAACATATTCATTTCTAGAATTATTTCTTTGACCTTCATTTAATTCATTCAATGTTAATAATGTTATCATGATGTTATTGTTATGATACGTTATGTTAAAGTGACACGCCTCCGCCTTAAATTGATTACAAATATTTTTCAATTCAATATAATCAAATTTCATTAACAAAAAAAAATTCAGAATTCATTTACTTATAGTTACCTATGTATATATTTATATTAATTCATTTTGTTAATTTGAATAATGATTTATCTTCTTATTCTAGGTCTTAATATTCTAACATATTCATTTCTAGAATTATTTCTTTGACCTTCATTTAATTCATTTTCATTCGAATTAATTTCATTTGAATTATTTCTGTGAGCTTCATTTAAACCAATTTCATTTGATACATTTTCATTTTCTTCATTATTATTGTTAATAACTTGCTTATCAACTGGTGGTTCTATTTCATTTAAAGTATTGTTACTTGTAAGCTTACAGTACCTTCATTTGAGTATAATGGAATATCTTGCATTATATTTTCATTACTGGAATAAATAGTAGCCAGTTTTATTTGATCTGTATGTCTTTTTATAGGTGTACCATTTCTTAATAAACAAGTATATGATCGTGGTCCGATCTCTGTTTTTATAACAGCCGGAGCCCATGAACTTTTGTTTGGATTAGAATAGTCGCGAATTAAAACATTTTGCTCTTCTTCAAAATCAACAATCCTTTTGCCTTTATAATCTGAAATAGATTTTTCTTGCTTTTCAAGTATCACATCTCTAATGATTGGGGGTTTAATTAATTATTCTGTTGTGCAATGCTTCATGTTGCGATAGTCCATTAAAAATCGACTTAAAACGACATGTATATTCTGATTTTCAGTAGAATCTAAGTTCGCATAAATGGATTTTTTTAAAACTTTAACAACATTTTCTGCCTGTCCAATGGTCGCTGGATGCCCTGGTGCCGTTAACACATGTTTAATTTTGTTTTTTTGAACAAAACATTTAAATTCATAAGATACAAATTGTCTGCCGTTGTCGCTGACGATTGTATGGACAATGCCAAAACGACTGAAAACTTCTCTAAGTTTTGTAATTACAAAATTTGAGGTAATATTTTTAGTTTTAAAAACTTCGACCCATTTTGAATATGAATCTATTATTATAAAGAAATAAAAATTGTTAACAGGACCTGCAAAATCAATGTGGATTCTTTGCCAAACAGAATTTGTTGGTACCCATGGTATAAGTTTGCTCTTTTCAGGGCTAGGTAAAAGTCGCTGACAAGAAAGACATGATTTAATTAAGTGTTCTATGTCTTTATCAAGCTTGGGCCACCAAATGTAAGACCTAGCGACTGACTTAGTTTTTACTATACCTAGATGCGATTCATGGAGTAAATCAAGTACAGATTTTCGCAGCTTTTTTGGAACTACAACTCGATAACCCCATAACAAGCAATCACGATCAACTGTTAATTCAATATCTTTGCCTGTATATGCTGCAAACTCTTCTCCTTGTAAATCTTTAATTTTGCCCATTTTAACAAACTCAAAAACTTTAGATAGAACTGGATCTCTTCTAGTTTCACGAGCTATATCTGTGAAATCCAGATTTAAAATATTTTCTTTTTCGACATAATTTATATATGACGTATCATCTATGCTGTTAATTTCACCTTTGGCTTTTACCTGTGGCATACGTGAAAAATTGTCAGCATAATTAGCATGACCTTTTACATGTTCTATTTTATAATTAAAACCGGAAAGTATAAATGCCCACCTTTGGACACGAGCTGCCGCCATTATAGGCAAACCTTTGTTTTCGCCAAATATTGAAATTAATGGTTTATGATCCGTTTTCAACGTAAAAAAATGTCCAATTAGATATTGCTTTAATTTGGTGACACAAAAAATTATAGCTAAAGCTTTCTTCTCATGCGTACTATATTTCCGTTCAGCTTTAGTTAAAGCTCTGGATATAAACGAAAATGGTTTTAATTCATTATTTGAAAATTTATGTGAAAGTATGCCAGCTATTGCATAGTCAGAAGCATCTGTAGTCAAAACAATGGGTAATTTTGGATTGAAATGTACCAAAACTTTATCCGAAGTAACCTCTTCCTTAATCATGTCGTACGCTATTTGACATTCTTTAGACCACTCATATTTTACATCTTTTTGTAATAATTTGTATAACGGAATCATTATTCTTGCATAATTATCAATAAATTTGGCATAATAATTTACCATACCTATAAATGCACGCAGTTCCGAAACATTTTCAGGAACTGGAGCCTTTAAAACTGATTCGGTTCTGTCTTTGTTCTTGCGTAAGCCAAATCTGTCAATTGTGAATCCCAAATATGATATACTTTCCTTAAAAAATTCACATTTCCTCACATTAAGTTTGAGACCTGCTTGACATAATTTTGTAAGAACAGTTTTTAAATTTTGTATGTGCTGATGCATATTCTTTCCCGATATAGTTATATCATCTTGATATGCAACAACAAATGGTATAACTCGTAACAAATTCTCTATAGTTTTTTGAAATATCGATGCTGCAGGCTTAACGCCAAGAGGTAAGCGCTTAATTTTTAACGTGCCGATAGGAGTCGACCATGTACAAATCATTTGCGATTTTTCATCAAGTATTAATTGATTATACGCATTGGATAAGTCCAGTTTTGTGTAAACCTTCCAGTGATGCAAAAATCTCATCAATTAATGGTAAGGGGTATTTAAAATCTGATAAAAATTTATTTATAGTGACTTTATAATCTCCACAAATTCTAATATCACCATTAGGTTTTAAAATAGGAACAAGAGGAGTCCCCCATTCTGAGTGATCTACCGGTTCTAACACATCTTTTGCAATTAAATCACGTAAACTGTTTTCAATTTTTTCCTTCCAAGCAAACGGAATCGGACGAGGCTTAAAAAAATGGGTTTGACATCATCATCCATAACCAAAGAGATTTTGCCAAATTTATAGCTACCAAGGCCATTGTCAAAGACTTCTGAAAACTCATTTTTAATCTGTTCAATTATAATGGAAGATTTATCAGTATTGTTTACCATATTTACTTGAACAAGTTCGAAATTAAATTTTCTTAAAAAGTTTCTACCAAACAAAGGATTGTTGTTATTATTTGTAGCCACGAGTTTAATCTCTTTTTTATTTCATTTAATTCCACCTCTTCATAGTATTCTCCTAATATCTGGATTCTATTTCCATTATAATCAACAAAAGGATCTTGACAAGAATTAAGACTTGCATTTTTACCATATTTTTCAAAGAATGACTTCGACACCAAACTGCACGGAGCCCCAGAGTCACAAATTACCTTAACTGGAAATCCATTTATCTTAATGGAAACACTGTAAAGCTTCGTTGAATCGACACCACTGTTATGTGAAATACTGTAAATAGAGAAATCATTAGGATTGTTTTTGTCTAAATTTTCACTATTGGAATCTGATTCCGATAAATAATTTACAACTTTTTCCTTTTTATTACAAACTGTTTGTAAATGTCCAATTTTTTCACAGTAGTGACACTTGCTCTCCTTATACCGACAGTCTCTAGATAAATGGTTTCGCCAACCACAGTGTATACAGGGCGTTGTTGGATCTTGTTGACTTGTTGTATGTTGTTTTGTTTTCCTCAGGTTGACTCTTTTGCTTGTAGTCATTGTTGTAGTTTCTATTTTGATTCTGGTATCCTCTATTTTGTAGTTTTTTTTTATGTTAACGTAGCCAATTTGCATATCCCCTTCAATTTTCGTTAAAAGCTTCATCTCTATTATAAGCGACTTTCGCAGTGCTTCATCTATTGTAATTCGCTCATCCTCTTCACATAGTCGTTCAAAAATTTTGCTGTTTATACCCATGATGAAACGATCTAGCACAAATGCTGCCAAATTCTCACCGAATTTACAAGAGAGCGCAAGCTTTTTGACCCTTGCATGCCACTCAGAAACGGACTCATCTGTACTCTGTGTTGCCAAATGAAAGTTCTTACGTTCACGAAAGACTACAGTAGGTGGAGTATAATGCGTTTTGAGAAGTTCACAAAGCTCTTTGTAAGTTTTTGATACAGGAGAAGCTGGACTGCATAAATTATGCAGTGTCTCGTACGGAATAGGACCAATAGCTTTTAAGAGTGTAGATTTTTTTGTATTCTCTTCCGTACAGTTTATATCAACCAAATGTATCTCCAGTCTCTCTTTCCATAAAAGCCATGACTCGTCTCGGGGGGAGAATTGAGGAACGCTGTTCGGTTGATATATGTTAACAGTACCGCTCTGCACATTTGCAGTTGCCATGTTTTTTTTTTTTCCCCCTTGATTGTTCTTTGCTGCACAACTGTTTTATGTATTGTTGGTCTTATTTAGATGGTATTTATTTAGAAATTTTTTTTTTTTTTTAAGTTCTTTTGTTATTGAAGCACAATTATAATTTTGAACCCTACCGGTAGTGTTTGTATGCAGTAATGTTATATGTCTGTATGTATACTTTGTTCACACACTTTGTAATATATAAGTATGTATGTATATTGTTTGATGTCTGTAACCGCTTGAACTATGTATGTTGTAGTCTTGATTTTAGTTTTGTTGAGAAATACTATGTACGTTTTCTCAACACTTGCAACACCGAACTAGAGTATTTACTCTTTGTAATTATTTGTTCATACAAAATTTATTTTATTATTTATGTATATGTATATGTATGTATGTACATATGTATGTAACTGTTCACACGTTCAGCAGTAATTATACTTTATCCTCGTCGCCAATGTAATGTATTAAAACACTCGGAGTTCGGTTAACGACTGATTTATTATAGTAACAACTTGGTTGATATAAAGAAATGTAAATAAAGCTTTTGGCTGGAGCAATGTTAATAATGTCAATGTTATCATGATGTTATTGTTATGATACGTTATGTTAAAGTGACACGCCTCCGCCTTAAATTGATTACAAATATTTTTCAATTCAATATAATCAAATTTCATTAACAAAAAAAAATTCAGAATTCATTTACTTATAGTTACCTATGTATATATTTATATTAATTCATTTTGTTAATTTGAATAATGATTTATCTTCTTATTCTAGGTCTTAATATTCTAACATATTCATTTCTAGAATTATTTCTTTGACCTTCATTTAATTCATTTTCATTCGAATTAATTTCATTTGAATTATTTCTGTGAGCTTCATTTAAACCAATTTCATTTGATACATTTTCATTTTCTTCATTATTATTGTTAATAACTTGCTTATCAACTGGTGGTTCTATTTCATTTAAAGTATTGTTACTTGTAAGCTTACAGTACCTTCATTTGAGTATAATGGAATATCTTGCATTATATTTTCATTACTGGAATAAATAGTAGCCAGTTTTATTTGATCTGTATGTCTTTTTATAGGTGTACCATTTCTTAATAAACAAGTATATGATCGTGGTCCGATCTCTGTTTTTATAACAGCCGGAGCCCATGAACTTTTGTTTGGATTAGAATAGTCGCGAATTAAAACATTTTGCTCTTCTTCAAAATCAACAATCCTTTTGCCTTTATAATCTGAAATAGATTTTTCTTGCTTTTCAAGTATCACATCTCTAATGATTGGGGGTTTAATTAATTATTCTGTTGTGCAATGCTTCATGTTGCGATAGTCCATTAAAAATCGACTTAAAACGACATGTATATTCTGATTTTCAGTAGAATCTAAGTTCGCATAAATGGATTTTTTTAAAACTTTAACAACATTTTCTGCCTGTCCAATGGTCGCTGGATGCCCTGGTGCCGTTAACACATGTTTAATTTTGTTTTTTTGAACAAAACATTTAAATTCATAAGATACAAATTGTCTGCCGTTGTCGCTGACGATTGTATGGACAATGCCAAAACGACTGAAAACTTCTCTAAGTTTTGTAATTACAAAATTTGAGGTAATATTTTTAGTTTTAAAAACTTCGACCCATTTTGAATATGAATCTATTATTATAAAGAAATAAAAATTGTTAACAGGACCTGCAAAATCAATGTGGATCTTTGCCAAACAGAATTTGTTGGTACCCATGGTATAAGTTTGCTCTTTTCAGGGCTAGGTAAAAGTCGCTGACAAGAAAGACATGATTTAATTAAGTGTTCTATGTCTTTATCAAGCTTGGGCCACCAAATGTAAGACCTAGCGACTGACTTAGTTTTTACTATACCTAGATGCGATTCATGGAGTAAATCAAGTACAGATTTTCGCAGCTTTTTTGGAACTACAACTCGATAACCCCATAACAAGCAATCACGATCAACTGTTAATTCAATATCTTTGCCTGTATATGCTGCAAACTCTTCTCCTTGTAAATCTTTAATTTTGCCCATTTTAACAAACTCAAAAACTTTAGATAGAACTGGATCTCTTCTAGTTTCACGAGCTATATCTGTGAAATCCAGATTTAAAATATTTTCTTTTTCGACATAATTTATATATGACGTATCATCTATGCTGTTAATTTCACCTTTGGCTTTTACCTGTGGCATACGTGAAAAATTGTCAGCATAATTAGCATGACCTTTTACATGTTCTATTTTATAATTAAAACCGGAAAGTATAAATGCCCACCTTTGGACACGAGCTGCCGCCATTATAGGCAAACCTTTGTTTTCACCAAATATTGAAATTAATGGTTTATGATCCGTTTTCAACGTAAAAAAATGTCCAATTAGATATTGCTTTAATTTGGTGACACAAAAAATTATAGCTAAAGCTTTCTTCTCATGCGTACTATATTTCCGTTCAGCTTTAGTTAAAGCTCTGGATATAAACGAAAATGGTTTTAATTCATTATTTGAAAATTTATGTGAAAGTATGCCAGCTATTGCATAGTCAGAAGCATCTGTAGTCAAAACAATGGGTAATTTTGGATTGAAATGTACCAAAACTTTATCCGAAGTAACCTCTTCCTTAATCATGTCGTACGCTATTTGACATTCTTTAGACCACTCATATTTTACATCTTTTTGTAATAATTTGTATAACGGAATCATTATTCTTGCATAATTATCAATAAATTTGGCATAATAATTTACCATACCTATAAATGCACGCAGTTCCGAAACATTTTCAGGAACTGGAGCCTTTAAAACTGATTCGGTTCTGTCTTTGTTCTTGCGTAAGCCAAAATCTGTCAATTGTGAATCCCAAATATGATATACTTTCCTTAAAAAATTCACATTTCCTCACATTAAGTTTGAGACCTGCTTGACATAATTTTGTAAGAACAGTTTTTAAATTTTGTATGTGCTGATGCATATTCTTTCCCGATATAGTTATATCATCTTGATATGCAACAACAAATGGTATAACTCGTAACAAATTCTCTATAGTTTTTTGAAATATCGATGCTGCAGGCTTAACGCCAAAAGGTAAGCGCTTAATTTTTAACGTGCCGATAGGAGTCGACCATGTACAAATCATTTGCGATTTTTCATCAAGTATTAATTGATTATACGCATTGGATAAGTCCAGTTTTGTGTAAACCTTCCAGTGATGCAAAAATCTCATCAATTAATGGTAAGGGGTATTTAAAATCTGATAAAAATTTATTTATAGTGACTTTATAATCTCCACAAATTCTAATATCACCATTAGGTTTTAAAATAGGAACAAGAGGAGTCCCCCATTCTGAGTGATCTACCGGTTCTAACACATCTTTTGCAATTAAATCACGTAAACTGTTTTCAATTTTTTCGTTCCAAGCAAACGGAATCGGACGAGGCTTAAAAAAATGGGTTTGACATCATCATCCATAACCAAAGAGATTTTGCCAAATTTATAGCTACCAAGGCCATTGTCAAAGACTTCTGAAAACTCATTTTTAATCTGTTCAATTATAATGGAAGATTTATCAGTATTGTTTACCATATTTACTTGAACAAGTTCGAAATTAAATTTTCTTAAAAAGTTTCTACCAAACAAAGGATTGTTGTTATTATTTGTAGCCACGAGTTTAATCTCTTTTTTATTTCATTTAATTCCACCTCTTCATAGTATTCTCCTAATATCTGGATTCTATTTCCATTATAATCAACAAAAGGATCTTGACAAGAATTAAGACTTGCATTTTTACCATATTTTTCAAAGAATGACTTCGACACCAAACTGCACGGAGCCCCAGAGTCACAAATTACCTTAACTGGAAATCCATTTATCTTAATGGAAACACTGTAAAGCTTCGTTGAATCGACACCACTGTTATGTGAAATACTGTAAATAGAGAAATCATTAGGATTGTTTTTGTCTAAATTTTCACTATTGGAATCTGATTCCGATAAATAATTTACAACTTTTTCCTTTTTATTACAAACTGTTTGTAAATGTCCAATTTTTTCACAGTAGTGACACTTGCTCTCCTTATACCGACAGTCTCTAGATAAATGGTTTCGCCAACCACAGTGTATACAGGCGTTGTTGGATCTTGTTGACTTGTTGTATGTTGTTTTGTTTTCCTCAGGTTGACTCTTTTGCTTGTAGTCATTGTTGTAGTTTCTGTTTTGATTCTGGTATCCTCTATTTTGTAGTTTTTTTTTATGTTAACGTAGCCAATTTGCATATCACCTTCAATTTTCGTTAAAAGCTTCATCTCTATTATAAGCGACTTTCGCAGTGCTTCATCTATTGTAATTCGCTCATCCTCTTCACATAGTCGTTCAAAAATTTTGCTGTTTATACCCATGATGAAACGATCTAGCACAAATGCTGCCAAATTCTCACCGAATTTACAAGAGAGCGCAAGCTTTTTGACCCTTGCATGCCACTCAGAAACGGACTCATCTGTACTCTGTGTTGCCAAATGAAAGTTCTTACGTTCACGAAAGACTACAGTAGGTGGAGTATAATGCGTTTTGAGAAGTTCACAAAGCTCTTTGTAAGTTTTTGATACAGGAGAAGCTGGACTGCATAAATTATGCAGTGTCTCGTACGGAATAGGACCAATAGCTTTTAAGAGTGTAGATTTTTTTGTATTCTCTTCCGTACAGTTTATATCAACCAAATGTATCTCCAGTCTCTCTTTCCATAAAAGCCATGACTCGTCTCGGGGGGAGAATTGAGGAACGCTGTTCGGTTGATATATGTTAACAGTACCGCTCTGCACATTTGCAGTTGCCATGTTTTTTTTTTTTCCCCTTGATTGTTCTTTGCTGCACAACTGTTTTATGTATTGTTGGTCTTATTTAGATGGTATTTATTTAGAAATTTTTTTTTTTTTTAAGTTCTTTTGTTATTGAAGCACAATTATAATTTTGAACCCTACCGGTAGTGTTTGTATGCAGTAATGTTATATGTCTGTATGTATACTTTGTTCACACACTTTGTAATATATAAGTATGTATGTATATTGTTTGATGTCTGTAACCGCTTGAACTATGTATGTTGTAGTCTTGATTTTAATTTTGTTGAGAAATACTATGTACGTTTTCTCAACACTTGCAACACCGAACTAGAGTATTTACTCTTTGTAATTATTTGTTCATACAAAATTTATTTTATTATTTATGTATATGTATATGTATGTATGTACATATGTATGTAACTGTTCACACGTTCAGCAGTAATTATACTTTATCCTCGTCGCCAATGTAATGTATTAAAACACTCGGAGTTCGGTTAACGACTGATTTATTATAGTAACAACTTGGTTGATATAAAGAAATGTAAATAAAGCTTTTGGCTGGAGCAATGTTAATAATGTCAATGTTATCATGATGTTATTGTTATGATACGTTATGTTAAAGTGACACGCCTCCGCCTTAAATTGATTACAAATATTTTTCAATTCAATATAATCAAATTTCATTAACAAAAAAAAATTCAGAATTCATTTACTTATAGTTACCTATGTATATATTTATATTAATTCATTTTGTTAATTTGAATAATGATTTATCTTCTTATTCTAGGTCTTAATATTCTAACATATTCATTTCTAGAATTATTTCTTTGACCTTCATTTAATTCATTTTCATTCGAATTAATTTCATTTGAATTATTTCTGTGAGCTTCATTTAAACCAATTTCATTTGATACATTTTCATTTTCTTCATTATTATTGTTAATAACTTGCTTATCAACTGGTGGTTCTATTTCATTTAAAGTATTGTTACTTGTAAGCTTACAGTACCTTCATTTGAGTATAATGGAATATCTTGCATTATATTTTCATTACTGGAATAAATAGTAGCCAGTTTTATTTGATCTGTATGTCTTTTTATAGGTGTACCATTTCTTAATAAACAAGTATATGATCGTGGTCCGATCTCTGTTTTTATAACAGCCGGAGCCCATGAACTTTTGTTTGGATTAGAATAGTCGCGAATTAAAACATTTTGCTCTTCTTCAAAATCAACAATCCTTTTGCCTTTATAATCTGAAATAGATTTTTCTTGCTTTTCAAGTATCACATCTCTAATGATTGGGGGTTTAATTAATTATTCTGTTGTGCAATGCTTCATGTTGCGATAGTCCATTAAAAATCGACTTAAAACGACATGTATATTCTGATTTTCAGTAGAATCTAAGTTCGCATAAATGGATTTTTTTAAAACTTTAACAACATTTTCTGCCTGTCCAATGGTCGCTGGATGCCCTGGTGCCGTTAACACATGTTTAATTTTGTTTTTTTGAACAAAACATTTAAATTCATAAGATACAAATTGTCTGCCGTTGTCGCTGACGATTGTATGGACAATGCCAAAACGACTGAAAACTTCTCTAAGTTTTGTAATTACAAAATTTGAGGTAATATTTTTAGTTTTAAAAACTTCGACCCATTTTGAATATGAATCTATTATTATAAAGAAATAAAAATTGTTAACAGGACCTGCAAAATCAATGTGGATTCTTTGCCAAACAGAATTTGTTGGTACCCATGGTATAAGTTTGCTCTTTTCAGGGCTAGGTAAAAGTCGCTGACAAGAAAGACATGATTTAATTAAGTGTTCTATGTCTTTATCAAGCTTGGGCCACCAAATGTAAGACCTAGCGACTGACTTAGTTTTTACTATACCTAGATGCGATTCATGGAGTAAATCAAGTACAGATTTTCGCAGCTTTTTTGGAACTACAACTCGATAACCCCATAACAAGCAATCACGATCAACTGTTAATTCAATATCTTTGCCTGTATATGCTGCAAACTCTTCTCCTTGTAAATCTTTAATTTTGCCCATTTTAACAAACTCAAAAACTTTAGATAGAACTGGATCTCTTCTAGTTTCACGAGCTATATCTGTGAAATCCAGATTTAAAATATTTTCTTTTTCGACATAATTTATATATGACGTATCATCTATGCTGTTAATTTCACCTTTGGCTTTTACCTGTGGCATACGTGAAAAATTGTCAGCATAATTAGCATGACCTTTTACATGTTCTATTTTATAATTAAAACCGGAAAGTATAAATGCCCACCTTTGGACACGAGCTGCCGCCATTATAGGCAAACCTTTGTTTTCACCAAATATTGAAATTAATGGTTTATGATCCGTTTTCAACGTAAAAAAATGTCCAATTAGATATTGCTTTAATTTGGTGACACAAAAAATTATAGCTAAAGCTTTCTTCTCATGCGTACTATATTTCCGTTCAGCTTTAGTTAAAGCTCTGGATATAAACGAAAATGGTTTTAATTCATTATTTGAAAATTTATGTGAAAGTATGCCAGCTATTGCATAGTCAGAAGCATCTGTAGTCAAAACAATGGGTAATTTTGGATTGAAATGTACCAAAACTTTATCCGAAGTAACCTCTTCCTTAATCATGTCGTACGCTATTTGACATTCTTTAGACCACTCATATTTTACATCTTTTTGTAATAATTTGTATAACGGAATCATTATTCTTGCATAATTATCAATAAATTTGGCATAATAATTTACCATACCTATAAATGCACGCAGTTCCGAAACATTTTCAGGAACTGGAGCCTTTAAAACTGATTCGGTTCTGTCTTTGTTCTTGCGTAAGCCAAATCTGTCAATTGTGAATCCCAAATATGATATACTTTCCTTAAAAAATTCACATTTCCTCACATTAAGTTTGAGACCTGCTTGACATAATTTTGTAAGAACAGTTTTTAAATTTTGTATGTGCTGATGCATATTCTTTCCCGATATAGTTATATCATCTTGATATGCAACAACAAATGGTATAACTCGTAACAAATTCTCTATAGTTTTTTGAAATATCGATGCTGCAGGCTTAACGCCAAAAGGTAAGCGCTTAATTTTTAACGTGCCGATAGGAGTCGACCATGTACAAATCATTTGCGATTTTTCATCAAGTATTAATTGATTATACGCATTGGATAAGTCCAGTTTTGTGTAAACCTTCCAGTGATGCAAAAATCTCATCAATTAATGGTAAGGGGTATTTAAAATCTGATAAAAATTTATTTATAGTGACTTTATAATCTCCACAAATTCTAATATCACCATTAGGTTTTAAAATAGGAACAAGAGGAGTCCCCCATTCTGAGTGATCTACCGGTTCTAACACATCTTTTGCAATTAAATCACGTAAACTGTTTTCAATTTTTTCGTTCCAAGCAAACGGAATCGGACGAGGCTTAAAAAAATGGGTTTGACATCATCATCCATAACCAAAGAGATTTTGCCAAATTTATAGCTACCAAGGCCATTGTCAAAGACTTCTGAAAACTCATTTTTAATCTGTTCAATTATAATGGAAGATTTATCAGTATTGTTTACCATATTTACTTGAACAAGTTCGAAATTAAATTTTCTTAAAAAGTTTCTACCAAACAAAGGATTGTTGTTATTATTTGTAGCCACGAGTTTAATCTCTTTTTTATTTCATTTAATTCCACCTCTTCATAGTATTCTCCTAATATCTGGATTCTATTTCCATTATAATCAACAAAAGGATCTTGACAAGAATTAAGACTTGCATTTTTACCATATTTTTCAAAGAATGACTTCGACACCAAACTGCACGGAGCCCCAGAGTCACAAATTACCTTAACTGGAAATCCATTTATCTTAATGGAAACACTGTAAAGCTTCGTTGAATCGACACCACTGTTATGTGAAATACTGTAAATAGAGAAATCATTAGGATTGTTTTTGTCTAAATTTTCACTATTGGAATCTGATTCCGATAAATAATTTACAACTTTTTCCTTTTTATTACAAACTGTTTGTAAATGTCCAATTTTTTCACAGTAGTGACACTTGCTCTCCTTATACCGACAGTCTCTAGATAAATGGTTTCGCCAACCAGTGTATACAGGCGTTGTTGGATCTTGTTGACTTGTTGTATGTTGTTTTGTTTTCCTCAGGTTGACTCTTTTGCTTGTAGTCATTGTTGTAGTTTCTATTTTGATTCTGGTATCCTCTATTTTGTAGTTTTTTTTTATGTTAACGTAGCCAATTTGCATATCACCTTCAATTTTCGTTAAAAGCTTCATCTCTATTATAAGCGACTTTCGCAGTGCTTCATCTATTGTAATTCGCTCATCCTCTTCACATAGTCGTTCAAAAATTTTGCTGTTTATACCCATGATGAAACGATCTAGCACAAATGCTGCCAAATTCTCACCGAATTTACAAGAGAGCGCAAGCTTTTTGACCCTTGCATGCCACTCAGAAACGGACTCATCTGTACTCTGTGTTGCCAAATGAAAGTTCTTACGTTCACGACAGACTACAGTAGGTGGAGTATAATGCGTTTTGAGAAGTTCACAAAGCTCTTTGTAAGTTTTTGATACAGGAGAAGCTGGACTGCATAAATTATGCAGTGTCTCGTACGGAATAGGACCAATAGCTTTTAAGAGTGTAGATTTTTTGTATTCTCTTCCGTACAGTTTATATCAACCAAATGTATCTCCAGTCTCTCTTTCCATAAAAGCCATGACTCGTCTCGGGGGGAGAATTGAGGAACGCTGTTCGGTTGATATATGTTAACAGTACCGCTCTGCACATTTGCAGTTGCCATTTTTTTTTTTTTTTTTTTTTTTTTTTTTTTTTTTTTTACTTGATTGTTCTTTGCTGCACAACTGTTTTATGTATTGTTGGTCTTATTTAGATGGTATTTATTTAGAAATTTTTTTTTTTTTTTAAGTTCTTTTTTTATTGAAGCACAATTATAATTTTGAACTGACCGGTAGTGTTTGTATGCAGTAATGTTATATGTCTGTATGTATACTTTGTTCACACACTTTGTAATATATAAGTATGTATGTATATTGTTTGATGTCTGTAACCGCTTGAACTATGTATGTTGTAGTCTTGATTTTAATTTTGTTGAGAAATACTATGTACGTTTTCTCAACACTTGCAACACCGAACTAGAGTATTTACTCTTTGTAATTATTTGTTCATACAAAATTTATTTTATTATTTATGTATATGTATATGTATGTATGTACATATGTATGTAACTGTTCACACGTTCAGCAGTAATTATACTTTATCCTCGTCGCCAATGTAATGTATTAAAACACTCGGAGTTCGGTTAACGACTGATTTATTATAGTAACAACTTGGTTGATATAAAGAAATGTAAATAAAGCTTTTGGCTGGAGCAATGTTAATAATGTCAATGTTATCATGATGTTATTGTTATGATACGTTATGTTAAAGTGACACGCCTCCGCCTTAAATTGATTACAAATATTTTTCAATTCAATATAATCAAATTTCATTAACAAAAAAAAATGCAGAATTCATTTACTTATAGTTACCTATGTATATATTTATATTAATTCATTTTGTTAATTTGAATAATGATTTATCTTCTTATTCTAGGTCTTAATATTCTAACATATTCATTTCTAGAATTATTTCTTTGACCTTCATTTAATTCATTTTCATTCGAATTAATTTCATTTGAATTATTTCTGTGAGCTTCATTTAAACCAATTTCATTTGATACATTTTCATTTTCTTCATTATTATTGTTAATAACTTGCTTATCAACTGGTGGTTCTATTTCATTTAAAGTATTGTTACTTGTAAGCTTACAGTACCTTCATTTGAGTATAATGGAATATCTTGCATTATATTTTCATTACTGGAATAAATAGTAGCCAGTTTTATTTGATCTGTATGTCTTTTTATAGGTGTACCATTTCTTAATAAACAAGTATATGATCGTGGTCCGATCTCTGTTTTTATAACAGCCGGAGCCCATGAACTTTTGTTTGGATTAGAATAGTCGCGAATTAAAACATTTTGCTCTTCTTCAAAATCAACAATCCTTTTGCCTTTATAATCTGAAATAGATTTTTCTTGCTTTTCAAGTATCACATCTCTAATGATTGGGGGTTTAATTAATTAATCTGTTGTGCAATGCTTCATGTTGCGATAGTCCATTAAAAATCGACTTAAAACGACATCTATATTCTGATTTTCAGTAGAATCTAAGTTCGCATAAATGGATTTTTTTAAAACTTTAACAACATTTTCTGCCTGTCCATTGGTCGCTGGATGCCCTGGTGCCGTTAACACATGTTTAATTTTGTTTTTTTGAACAAAACATTTAAATTCGTCAGATACAAATTGTCTGCCGTTGTCGCTGACGATTGTATGGACAATGCCAAAACGACTGAAAACTTCTCTAAGTTTTGTAATTACAAAATTTGAGGTAATATTTTTAGTTTTAAAAACTTCGACCCATTTTGAATATGAATCTATTATTATAAAGAAATAAAAATTGTTAACAGGACCTGCAAAATCAATGTGGATTCTTTGCCAAACAGAATTTGTTGGTACCCATGGTATAAGTTTGCTCTTTTCAGGGCTAGGTAGAAGTCGCTGACAAGAAAGACATGATTTAATTAAGTGTTCTATGTCTTTATCAAGCTTGGGCCACCAAATGTAAGACCTAGCGACTGACTTAGTTTTTACTATACCTAGATGCGATTCATGGAGTAAATCAAGTACAGATTTTCGCAGCTTTTTTGGAACTACAACTCGATAACCCCATAACAAGCAATCACGATCAACTGTTAATTCAATATCTTTGCCTGTATATGCTGCAAACTCTTCTCCTTGTAAATCTTTAATTTTGCCCATTTTAACAAACTCAAAAACTTTAGATAGAACTGGATCTCTTCTAGTTTCACGAGCTATATCTGTGAAATCCAGATTTAAAATATTTTCTTTTTCGACATAATTTATATATGACGCATCATCTATGCTGTTAATTTCACCTTTGGCTTTTACCTGTGGCATACGTGAAAAATTGTCAGCATAATTAGCATGACCTTTTACATGTTCTATTTTATAATTAAAACCGGAAAGTATAAATGCCCACCTTTGGACACGAGCTGCCGCCATTATAGGCAAACCTTTGTTTTCACCAAATATTGAAATTAATGGTTTATGATCCGTTTTCAACGTAAAAAAATGTCCAATTAGATATTGCTTTAATTTGGTGACACAAAAAATTATAGCTAAAGCTTTCTTCTCATGCGTACTATATTTCCGTTCAGCTTTAGTTAAAGCTCTGGATATAAACGAAAATGGTTTTAATTCATTATTTGAAAATTTATGTGAAAGTATGCCAGCTATTGCATAGTCAGAAGCATCTGTAGTCAAAACAATGGGTAATTTTGGATTGAAATGTACCAAAACTTTATCCGAAGTAACCTCTTCCTTAATCATGTCGTACGCTATTTGACATTCTTTAGACCACTCATATTTTACAATATTTTTGTAATAATTTGTATAATGGAATCATTATTCTTGTATAATTATCAATAAATTTGGCATAATAATTTACCATACCTATAAATGCACGCAGTTCCGAAACATTTTCAGGAACTGGAGCCTTTAAAACTGATTCGGTTCTGTCTTTGTTCTTGCGTAAGCCAAATCTGTCAATTGTGAATCCCAAATATGATATACTTTCCTTAAAAAATTCACATTTCCTCACATTAAGTTTGAGACCTGCTTGACATAATTTTGTAAGAACAGTTTTTAAATTTTGTATGTGCTGATGCATATTCTTTCCCGATATAGTTATATCATCTTGATATGCAACAACAAATGGTATAACTCGTAACAAATTCTCTATAGTTTTTTGAAATATCGATGCTGCAGGCTTAACGCCAAAAGGTAAGCGCTTAATTTTTAACGTGCCGATAGGAGTCGACCATGTACAAATCATTTGCGATTTTTCATCAAGTATTAATTGATTATACGCATTGGATAAGTCCAGTTTTGTGTAAACCTTCCAGTGATGCAAAAATCTCATCAATTAATGGTAAGGGGTATTTAAAATCTGATAAAAATTTATTTATAGTGACTTTATAATCTCCACAAATTCTAATATCACCATTAAGGTTTTAAAATAGGAACAAGAGGAGTCCCCCATTCTGAGTGATCTACCGGTTCTAACACATCTTTTGCAATTAAATCACGTAAACTGTTTTCAATTTTTTCGTTCCAAGCAAACGGAATCGGACGAGGCTTAAAAAAATGGGTTTGACATCATCATCCATAACCAAAGAGATTTTGCCAAATTTATAGCTACCAAGGCCATTGTCAAAGACTTCTGAAAACTCATTTTTAATCTGATCAATTATAATGGAAGATTGATCAGTATTGTTTACCATATTTACTTGAACAAGTTCGAAATTAAATTTTCTTAAAAAGTTTCTACCAAACAAAGGATTGTTGTTATTATTTGTAGCCACGAGTTTAATCTCTTTTTTATTTCATTTAATTCCACCTCTTCATAGTATTCTCCTAATATCTGGATTCTATTTCCATTATAATCAACAAAAGGATCTTGACAAGAATTAAGACTTGCATTTTTACCATATTTTTCAAAGAATGACTTCGACACCAAACTGCACGGAGCCCCAGAGTCACAAATTACCTTAACTGGAAATCCATTTATCTTAATGGAAACACTGTAAAGCTTCGTTGAATCGACACCACTGTTATGTGAAATACTGTAAAGAGAGAAATCATTAGGATTGTTTTTGTCTAAATTTTCACTATTGGAATCTGATTCCGATAAATAATTTACAACTTTTTCCTTTTTATTACAAACTGTTTGTAAATGTCCAATTTTTTCACAGTAGTGACACTTGCTCTCCTTATACCGACAGTCTCTAGATAAATGGTTTCGCCAACCACAGTGTATACAGGCGTTGTTGGATCTTGTTGACTTGTTGTATGTTGTTTTGTTTTCCTCAGGTTGACTCTTTTGCTTGTAGTCATTGTTGTAGTTTCTATTTTGATTCTGGTATCCTCTATTTTGTAGTTTTTTTTTATGTTAACGTAGCCAATTTGCATATCACCTTAAATTTTCGTTAAAAGCTTCATCTCTATTATAAGCGACTTTCGCAGTGCTTCATCTATTGTAATTCGCTCATCCTCTTCACATAGTCGTTCAAAAATTTTGCTGTTTATACCCATGATGAAACGATCTAGCACAAATGCTGCCAAATTCTCACCGAATTTACAAGAGAGCGCAAGCTTTTTGACCCTTGCATGCCACTCAGAAACGGACTCATCTGTACTCTGTGTTGCCAAATGAAAGTTCTTACGTTCACGAAAGACTACAGTAGGTGGAGTATAATGCGTTTTGAGAAGTTCACAAAGCTCTTTGTAAGTTTTTGATACAGGAGAAGCTGGACTGCATAAATTATGCAGTGTCTCGTACGGAATAGGACCAATAGCTTTTAAGAGTGTAGATTTTTTTGTATTCTCTTCCATACAGTTTATATCAACCAAATGTATCTCCAGTCTCTCTTTCCATAAAAGCCATGACTCGTCTCGGGGGGAGAATTGAGGAACGCTGTTCGGTTGATATATGTTAACAGTACCGCTCTGCACATTTGCAGTTGCCATGTTTTTTTTTTTTTTTTTTTTTTTTTTTTTTTTTTTTACTTGATTGTTCTTTGCTGCACAACTGTTTTATGTATTGTTGGTCTTATTTAGATGGTATTTATTTAGAAATTTTTTTTTTTTTTAAATTTCTTTTTTTATTGAAGCACAATTATAATTTTGAACTGACCGGTAGTGTTTGTATGCAGTAATGTTATATGTCTGTATGTATACTTTGTTCACACACTTTGTAATATATAAGTATGTATGTATATTGTTTGATGTCTGTAACCGCTTGAACTATGTATGTTGTAGTCTTGATTTTAATTTTGTTGAGAAATACTATGTACGTTTTCTCAACACTTGCAACACCGAACTAGAGTATTTACTCTTTGTAATTATTTGTTCATACAAAATTTATTTTATTATTTATGTATATGTATATGTATGTATGTACATATGTATGTAACTGTTCACACGTTCAGCAGTAATTATACTTTATCCTCGTCGCCAATGTAATGTATTAAAACACTCGGAGTTCGGTTAACGACTGATTTATTATAGTAACAACTTGGTTGATATAAAGAAATGTAAATAAAGCTTTTGGCTGGAGCAATGTTAATAATGTCAATGTTATCATGATGTTATTGTTATGATACGTTATGTTAAAGTGACACGCCTCCGCCTTAAATTGATTACAAATATTTTTCAATTCAATATAATCAAATTTCATTAACAAAAAAAAATGCAGAATTCATTTACTTATAGTTACCTATGTATATATTTATATTAATTCATTTTGTTAATTTGAATAATGATTTATCTTCTTATTCTAGGTCTTAATATTCTAACATATTCATTTCTAGAATTATTTCTTTGACCTTCATTTAATTCATTTTCATTCGAATTAATTTCATTTGAATTATTTCTGTGAGCTTCATTTAAACCAATTTCATTTGATACATTTTCATTTTCTTCATTATTATTGTTAATAACTTGCTTATCAACTGGTGGTTCTATTTCATTTAAAGTATTGTTACTTGTAAGCTTACAGTACCTTCATTTGAGTATAATGGAATATCTTGCATTATATTTTCATTACTGGAATAAATAGTAGCCAGTTTTATTTGATCTGTATGTCTTTTTATAGGTGTACCATTTCTTAATAAACAAGTATATGATCGTGGTCCGATCTCTGTTTTTATAACAGCCGGAGCCCATGAACTTTTGTTTGGATTAGAATAGTCGCGAATTAAAACATTTTGCTCTTCTTCAAAATCAACAATCCTTTTGCCTTTATAATCTGAAATAGATTTTTCTTGCTTTTCAAGTATCACATCTCTAATGATTGGGGGTTTAATTAATTAATCTGTTGTGCAATGCTTCATGTTCCGATAGTCCATTAAAAATCGACTTAAAACGACATCTATATTCTGATTTTCAGTAGAATCTAAGTTCGCATAAATGGATTTTTTTAAAACTTTAACAACATTTTCTGCCTGTCCATTGGTCGCTGGATGCCCTGGTGCCGTTAACACATGTTTAATTTTGTTTTTTTGAACAAAACATTTAAATTCGTCAGATACAAATTGTCTGCCGTTGTCGCTGACGATTGTATGGACAATGCCAAAACGACTGAAAACTTCTCTAAGTTTTGTAATTACAAAATTTGAGGTAATATTTTTAGTTTTAAAAACTTCGACCCATTTTGAATATGAATCTATTATTATAAAGAAATAAAAATTGTTAACAGGACCTGCAAAATCAATGTGGATTCTTTGCCAAACAGAATTTGTTGGTACCCATGGTATAAGTTTGCTCTTTTCAGGGCTAGGTAGAAGTCGCTGACAAGAAAGACATGATTTAATTAAGTGTTCTATGTCTTTATCAAGCTTGGGCCACCAAATGTAAGACCTAGCGACTGACTTAGTTTTTACTATACCTAGATGCGATTCATGGAGTAAATCAAGTACAGATTTTCGCAGCTTTTTGGGACTTTTTTATCCGAAGTAACCTCTTCCTTAATCATGTCGTACGCTATTTGACATTCTTTAGACCACTCATATTTTACAATATTTTTGTAATAATTTGTATAATGGAATCATTATTCTTGTATAATTATCAATAAATTTGGCATAATAATTTACCATACCTATAAATGCACGCAGTTCCGAAACATTTTCAGGAACTGGAGCCTTTAAAACTGATTCGGTTCTGTCTTTGTTCTTGCGTAAGCCAAATCTGTCAATTGTGAATCCCAAATATGATATACTTTCCTTAAAAAATTCACATTTCCTCACATTAAGTTTGAGACCTGCTTGACATAATTTTGTAAGAACAGTTTTTAAATTTTGTATGTGCTGATGCATATTCTTTCCCGATATAGTTATATCATCTTGATATGCAACAACAAATGGTATAACTCGTAACAAATTCTCTATAGTTTTTTGAAATATCGATGCTGCAGGCTTAACGCCAAAAGGTAAGCGCTTAATTTTTAACGTGCCGATAGGAGTCGACCATGTACAAATCATTTGCGATTTTTCATCAAGTATTAATTGATTATACGCATTGGATAAGTCCAGTTTTGTGTAAACCTTCCAGTGATGCAAAAATCTCATCAATTAATGGTAAGGGGTATTTAAAATCTGATAAAAATTTATTTATAGTGACTTTATAATCTCCACAAATTCTAATATCACCATTAGGTTTTAAAATAGGAACAAGAGGAGTCCCCCATTCTGAGTGATCTACCGGTTCTAACACATCTTTTGCAATTAAATCACGTAAACTGTTTTCAATTTTTTCGTTCCAAGCAAACGGAATCGGACGGGGCTTAAAAAAATGGGTTTGACATCATCATCCATAACCAAAGAGATTTTGCCAAATTTATAGCTACCAAGGCCATTGTCAAAGACTTCTGAAAACTCATTTTTAATCTGATCAATTATAATGGAAGATTTATCAGTATTGTTTACCATATTTACTTGAACAAGTTCGAAATTAAATTTTCTTAAAAAGTTTCTACCAAACAAAGGATTGTTGTTATTATTTGTAGCCACGAGTTTAATCTCTTTTTTATTTCATTTAATTCCACCTCTTCATAGTATTCTCCTAATATCTGGATTCTATTTCCATTATAATCAACAAAAGGATCTTGACAAGAATTAAGACTTGCATTTTTACCATATTTTTCAAAGAATGACTTCGACACCAAACTGCACGGAGCCCCAGAGTCACAAATTACCTTAACTGGAAATCCATTTATCTTAATGGAAACACTGTAAAGCTTCGTTGAATCGACACCACTGTTATGTGAAATACTGTAAATAGAGAAATCATTAGGATTGTTTTTGTCTAAATTTTCACTATTGGAATCTGATTCCGATAAATAATTTACAACTTTTTCCTTTTTATTACAAACTGTTTGTAAATGTCCAATTTTTTCACAGTAGTGACACTTGCTCTCCTTATACCGACAGTCTCTAGATAAATGGTTTCGCCAACCACAGTGTATACAGGCGTTGTTGGATCTTGTTGACTTGTTGTATGTTGTTTTGTTTTCCTCAGGTTGACTCTTTTGCTTGTAGTCATTGTTGTAGTTTCTATTTTGATTCTGGTATCCTCTATTTTGTAGTTTTTTTTTATGTTAACGTAGCCAATTTGCATATCACCTTCAATTTTCGTTAAAAGCTTCATCTCTATTATAAGCGACTTTCGCAGTGCTTCATCTATTGTAATTCGCTCATCCTCTTCACATAGTCGTTCAAAAATTTTGCTGTTTATACCCATGATGAAACGATCTAGCACAAATGCTGCCAAATTCTCACCGAATTTACAAGAGAGCGCAAGCTTTTTGACCCTTGCATGCCACTCAGAAACGGACTCATCTGTACTCTGTGTTGCCAAATGAAAGTTCTTACGTTCACGAAAGACTACAGTAGGTGGAGTATAATGCGTTTTGAGAAGTTCACAAAGCTCTTTGTAAGTTTTTGATACAGGAGAAGCTGGACTGCATAAATTATGCAGTGTCTCGTACGGAATAGGACCAATAGCTTTTAAGAGTGTAGATTTTTTTGTGTTCTCTTCCGTACAGTTTATATCAACCAAATGTATCTCCAGTCTCTCTTTCCATAAAAGCCATGACTCGTCTCGGGGGGAGAATTGAGGAACGCTGTTCGGTTGATATATGTTAACAGTACCGCTCTGCACATTTGCAGTTGCCATTTTTTTTTTTTTTTTTTTTTTTTTTTTTTTTTTTTTTACTTGATTGTTCTTTGCTGCACAACTGTTTTATGTATTGTTGGTCTTATTTAGATGGTATTTATTTAGAAATTTTTTTTTTTTTTTAAGTTCTTTTTTTATTGAAGCACAATTATAATTTTGAACTGACCGGTAGTGTTTGTATGCAGTAATGTTATATGTCTGTATGTATACTTTGTTCACACACTTTGTAATATATAAGTATGTATGTATATTGTTTGATGTCTGTAACCGCTTGAACTATGTATGTTGTAGTCTTGATTTTAATTTTGTTGAGAAATACTATGTACGTTTTCTCAACACTTGCAACACCGAACTAGAGTATTTACTCTTTGTAATTATTTGTTCATACAAAATTTATTTTATTATTTATGTATATGTATATGTATGTATGTACATATGTATGTAACTGTTCACACGTTCAGCAGTAATTATACTTTATCCTCGTCGCCAATGTAATGTATTAAAACACTCGGAGTTCGGTTAACGACTGATTTATTATAGTAACAACTTGGTTGATATAAAGAAATGTAAATAAAGCTTTTGGCTGGAGCAATGTTAATAATGTCAATGTTATCATGATGTTATTGTTATGATACGTTATGTTAAAGTGACACGCCTCCGCCTTAAATTGATTACAAATATTTTTCAATTCAATATAATCAAATTTCATTAACAAAAAAAAAATGCAGAATTCATTTACTTATAGTTACCTATGTATATATTTATATTAATTCATTTTGTTAATTTGAATAATGATTTATCTTCTTATTCTAGGTCTTAATATTCTAACATATTCATTTCTAGAATTATTTCTTTGACCTTCATTTAATTCATTTTCATTCGAATTAATTTCATTTGAATTATTTCTGTGAGCTTCATTTAAACCAATTTCATTTGATACATTTTCATTTTCTTCATTATTATTGTTAATAACTTGCTTATCAACTGGTGGTTCTATTTCATTTAAAGTATTGTTACTTGTAAGCTTACAGTACCTTCATTTGAGTATAATGGAATATCTTGCATTATATTTTCATTACTGGAATAAATAGTAGCCAGTTTTATTTGATCTGTATGTCTTTTTATAGGTGTACCATTTCTTAATAAACAAGTATATGATCGTGGTCCGATCTCTGTTTTTATAACAGCCGGAGCCCATGAACTTTTGTTTGGATTAGAATAGTCGCGAATTAAAACATTTTGCTCTTCTTCAAAATCAACAATCCTTTTGCCTTTATAATCTGAAATAGATTTTTCTTGCTTTTCAAGTATCACATCTCTAATGATTGGGGGTTTAATTAATTAATCTGTTGTGCAATGCTTCATGTTGCGATAGTCCATTAAAAATCGACTTAAAACGACATCTATATTCTGATTTTCAGTAGAATCTAAGTTCGCATAAATGGATTTTTTTAAAACTTTAACAACATTTTCTGCCTGTCCATTGGTCGCTGGATGCCCTGGTGCCGTTAACACATGTTTAATTTTGTTTTTTTTGAACAAAACATTTAAATTCGTCAGATACAAATTGTCTGCCGTTGTCGCTGACGATTGTATGGACAATGCCAAAACGACTGAAAACTTCTCTAAGTTTTGTAATTACAAAATTTGAGGTAATATTTTTAGTTTTAAAAACTTCGACCCATTTTGAATATGAATCTATTATTATAAAGAAATAAAAATTGTTAACAGGACCTGCAAAATCAATGTGGATTCTTTGCCAAACAGAATTTGTTGGTACCCATGGTATAAGTTTGCTCTTTTCAGGGCTAGGTAGAAGTCGCTGACAAGAAAGACATGATTTAATTAAGTGTTCTATGTCTTTATCAAGCTTGGGCCACCAAATGTAAGACCTAGCGACTGACTTAGTTTTTACTATACCTAGATGCGATTCATGGAGTAAATCAAGTACAGATTTTCGCAGCTTTTTGGGACTTTTTTATCCGAAGTAACCTCTTCCTTAATCATGTCGTACGCTATTTGACATTCTTTAGACCACTCATATTTTACAATATTTTTGTAATAATTTGTATAATGGAATCATTATTCTTGTATAATTATCAATAAATTTGGCATAATAATTTACCATACCTATAAATGCACGCAGTTCCGAAACATTTTCAGGAACTGGAGCCTTTAAAACTGATTCGGTTCTGTCTTTGTTCTTGCGTAAGCCAAATCTGTCAATTGTGAATCCCAAATATGATATACTTTCCTTAAAAAATTCACATTTCCTCACATTAAGTTTGAGACCTGCTTGACATAATTTTGTAAGAACAGTTTTTAAATTTTGTATGTGCTGATGCATATTCTTTCCCGATATAGTTATATCATCTTGATATGCAACAACAAATGGTATAACTCGTAACAAATTCTCTATAGTTTTTTGAAATATCGATGCTGCAGGCTTAACGCCAAAAGGTAAGCGCTTAATTTTTAACGTGCCGATAGGAGTCGACCATGTACAAATCATTTGCGATTTTTCATCAAGTATTAATTGATTATACGCATTGGATAAGTCCAGTTTTGTGTAAACCTTCCAGTGATGCAAAAATCTCATCAATTAATGGTAAGGGGTATTTAAAATCTGATAAAAATTTATTTATAGTGACTTTATAATCTCCACAAATTCTAATATCACCATTAGGTTTTAAAATAGGAACAAGAGGAGTCCCCCATTCTGAGTGATCTACCGGTTCTAACACATCTTTTGCAATTAAATCACGTAAACTGTTTTCAATTTTTTCGTTCCAAGCAAACGGAATCGGACGAGGCTTAAAAAAATGGGTTTGACATCATCATCCATAACCAAAGAGATTTTGCCAAATTTATAGCTACCAAGGCCATTGTCAAAGACTTCTGAAAACTCATTTTTAATCTGATCAATTATAATGGAAGATTTATCAGTATTGTTTACCATATTTACTTGAACAAGTTCGAAATTAAATTTTCTTAAAAAGTTTCTACCAAACAAAGGATTGTTGTTATTATTTGTAGCCACGAGTTTAATCTCTTTTTTATTTCATTTAATTCCACCTCTTCATAGTATTCTCCTAATATCTGGATTCTATTTCCATTATAATCAACAAAAGGATCTTGACAAGAATTAAGACTTGCATTTTTACCATATTTTTCAAAGAATGACTTCGACACCAAACTGCACGGAGCCCCAGAGTCACAAATTACCTTAACTGGAAATCCATTTATCTTAATGGAAACACTGTAAAGCTTCGTTGAATCGACACCACTGTTATGTGAAATACTGTAAATAGAGAAATCATTAGGATTGTTTTTGTCTAAATTTTCACTATTGGAATCTGATTCCGATAAATAATTTACAACTTTTTCCTTTTTATTACAAACTGTTTGTAAATGTCCAATTTTTTCACAGTAGTGACACTTGCTCTCCTTATACCGACAGTCTCTAGATAAATGGTTTCGCCAACCACAGTGTATACAGGCGTTGTTGGATCTTGTTGACTTGTTGTATGTTGTTTTGTTTTCCTCAGGTTGACTCTTTTGCTTGTAGTCATTGTTGTAGTTTCTATTTTGATTCTGGTATCCTCTATTTTGTAGTTTTTTTTTATGTTAACGTAGCCAATTTGCATATCACCTTCAATTTTCGTTAAAAGCTTCATCTCTATTATAAGCGACTTTCGCAGTGCTTCATCTATTGTAATTCGCTCATCCTCTTCACATAGTCGTTCAAAAATTTTGCTGTTTATACCCATGATGAAACGATCTAGCACAAATGCTGCCAAATTCTCACCGAATTTACAAGAGAGCGCAAGCTTTTTGACCCTTGCATGCCACTCAGAAACGGACTCATCTGTACTCTGTGTTGCCAAATGAAAGTTCTTACGTTCACGAAAGACTACAGTAGGTGGAGTATAATGCGTTTTGAGAAGTTCACAAAGCTCTTTGTAAGTTTTTGATACAGGAGAAGCTGGACTGCATAAATTATGCAGTGTCTCGTACGGAATAGGACCAATAGCTTTTAAGAGTGTAGATTTTTTTGTGTTCTCTTCCGTACAGTTTATATCAACCAAATGTATCTCCAGTCTCTCTTTCCATAAAAGCCATGACTCGTCTCGGGGGGAGAATTGAGGAACGCTGTTCGGTTGATATATGTTAACAGTACCGCTCTGCACATTTGCAGTTGCCATGTTTTTTTTTTTTTTTTTTTTTTCTTTTTTTTTTTTTACTTGATTGTTCTTTGCTGCACAACTGTTTTATGTATTGTTGGTCTTATTTAGATGGTATTTATTTAGAAATTTTTTTTTTTTTTTAAGTTCTTTTTTTATTGAAGCACAATTATAATTTTGAACTGACCGGTAGTGTTTGTATGCAGTAATGTTATATGTCTGTATGTATACTTTGTTCACACACTTTGTAATATATAAGTATGTATGTATATTGTTTGATGTCTGTAACCGCTTGAACTATGTATGTTGTAGTCTTGATTTTAATTTTGTTGAGAAATACTATGTACGTTTTCTCAACACTTGCAACACCGAACTAGAGTATTTACTCTTTGTAATTATTTGTTCATACAAAATTTATTTTATTATTTATGTATATGTATATGTATGTATGTACATATGTATGTAACTGTTCACACGTTCAGCAGTAATTATACTTTATCCTCGTCGCCAATGTAATGTATTAAAACACTCGGAGTTCGGTTAACGACTGATTTATTATAGTAACAACTTGGTTGATATAAAGAAATGTAAATAAAGCTTTTGGCTGGAGCAATGTTAATAATGTCAATGTTATCATGATGTTATTGTTATGATACGTTATGTTAAAGTGACACGCCTCCGCCTTAAATTGATTACAAATATTTTTCAATTCAATATAATCAAATTTCATTAACAAAAAAAAAATGCAGAATTCATTTACTTATAGTTACCTATGTATATATTTATATTAATTCATTTTGTTAATTTGAATAATGATTTATCTTCTTATTCTAGGTCTTAATATTCTAACATATTCATTTCTAGAATTATTTCTTTGACCTTCATTTAATTCATTTTCATTCGAATTAATTTCATTTGAATTATTTCTGTGAGCTTCATTTAAACCAATTTCATTTGATACATTTTCATTTTCTTCATTATTATTGTTAATAACTTGCTTATCAACTGGTGGTTCTATTTCATTTAAAGTATTGTTACTTGTAAGCTTACAGTACCTTCATTTGAGTATAATGGAATATCTTGCATTATATTTTCATTACTGGAATAAATAGTAGCCAGTTTTATTTGATCTGTATGTCTTTTTATAGGTGTACCATTTCTTAATAAACAAGTATATGATCGTGGTCCGATCTCTGTTTTTATAACAGCCGGAGCCCATGAACTTTTGTTTGGATTAGAATAGTCGCGAATTAAAACATTTTGCTCTTCTTCAAAATCAACAATCCTTTTGCCTTTATAATCTGAAATAGATTTTTCTTGCTTTTCAAGTATCACATCTCTAATGATTGGGGGTTTAATTAATTAATCTGTTGTGCAATGCTTCATGTTCCGATAGTCCATTAAAAATCGACTTAAAACGACATCTATATTCTGATTTTCAGTAGAATCTAAGTTCGCATAAATGGATTTTTTTAAAACTTTAACAACATTTTCTGCCTGTCCATTGGTCGCTGGATGCCCTGGTGCCGTTAACACATGTTTAATTTTGTTTTTTTGAACAAAACATTTAAATTCGTCAGATACAAATTGTCTGCCGTTGTCGCTGACGATTGTATGGACAATGCCAAAACGACTGAAAACTTCTCTAAGTTTTGTAATTACAAAATTTGAGGTAATATTTTTAGTTTTAAAAACTTCGACCCATTTTGAATATGAATCTATTATTATAAAGAAATAAAAATTGTTAACAGGACCTGCAAAATCAATGTGGATTCTTTGCCAAACAGAATTTGTTGGTACCCATGGTATAAGTTTGCTCTTTTCAGGGCTAGGTAGAAGTCGCTGACAAGAAAGACATGATTTAATTAAGTGTTCTATGTCTTTATCAAGCTTGGGCCACCAAATGTAAGACCTAGCGACTGACTTAGTTTTTACTATACCTAGATGCGATTCATGGAGTAAATCAAGTACAGATTTTCGCAGCTTTTTTGGAACTACAACTCGATAACCCCATAACAAGCAATCACGATCAACTGTTAATTCAATATCTTTGCCTGTATATGCTGCAAACTCTTCTCCTTGTAAATCTTTAATTTTGCCCATTTTAACAAACTCAAAAACTTTAGATAGAACTGGATCTCTTCTAGTTTCACGAGCTATATCTGTGAAATCCAGATTTAAAATATTTTCTTTTTCGACATAATTTATATATGACGTATCATCTATGCTGTTAATTTCACCTTTGGCTTTTACCTGTGGCATACGTGAAAAATTGTCAGCATAATTAGCATGACCTTTTACATGTTCTATTTTATAATTAAAACCGGAAAGTATAAATGCCCACCTTTGGACACGAGCTGCCGCCATTATAGGCAAACCTTTGTTTTCACCAAATATTGAAATTAATGGTTTATGATCCGTTTTCAACGTAAAAAAATGTCCAATTAGATATTGCTTTAATTTGGTGACACAAAAAATTATAGCTAAAGCTTTCTTCTCATGCGTACTATATTTCCGTTCAGCTTTAGTTAAAGCTCTGGATATAAACGAAAATGGTTTTAATTCATTATTTGAAAATTTATGTGAAAGTATGCCAGCTATTGCATAGTCAGAAGCATCTGTAGTCAAAACAATGGGTAATTTTGGATTGAAATGTACCAAAACTTTATCCGAAGTAACCTCTTCCTTAATCATGTCGTACGCTATTTGACATTCTTTAGACCACTCATATTTTACAATATTTTTGTAATAATTTGTATAATGGAATCATTATTCTTGTATAATTATCAATAAATTTGGCATAATAATTTACCATACCTATAAATGCACGCAGTTCCGAAACATTTTCAGGAACTGGAGCCTTTAAAACTGATTCGGTTCTGTCTTTGTTCTTGCGTAAGCCAAATCTGTCAATGTGAATCCCAAATATGATATACTTTCCTTAAAAAATTCACATTTCCTCACATTAAGTTTGAGACCTGCTTGACATAATTTTGTAAGAACAGTTTTTAAATTTTGTATGTGCTGATGCATATTCTTTCCCGATATAGTTATATCATCTTGATATGCAACAACAAATGGTATAACTCGTAACAAATTCTCTATAGTTTTTTGAAATATCGATGCTGCAGGCTTAACGCCAAAAGGTAAGCGCTTCATTTTTAACGTGCCGATAGGAGTCGACCATGTACAAATCATTTGCGATTTTTCATCAAGTATTAATTGATTATACGCATTGGATAAGTCCAGTTTTGTGTAAACCTTCCAGTGATGCAAAAATCTCATCAATTAATGGTAAGGGGTATTTAAAATCTGATAAAAATTTATTTATAGTGACTTTATAATCTCCACAAATTCTAATATCACCATTAGGTTTTAAAATAGGAACAAGAGGAGTCCCCCATTCTGAGTGATCTACCGGTTCTAACACATCTTTTGCAATTAAATCACGTAAACTGTTTTCAATTTTTTCGTTCCAAGCAAACGGAATCGGACGAGGCTTAAAAAAATGGGTTTGACATCATCATCCATAACCAAAGAGATTTTGCCAAATTTATAGCTACCAAGGCCATTGTCAAAGACTTCTGAAAACTCATTTTTAATCTGATCAATTATAATGGAAGATTTATCAGTATTGTTTACCATATTTACTTGAACAAGTTCGAAATTAAATTTTCTTAAAAAGTTTCTACCAAACAAAGGATTGTTGTTATTATTTGTAGCCACGAGTTTAATCTCTTTTTTATTTCATTTAATTCCACCTCTTCATAGTATTCTCCTAATATCTGGATTCTATTTCCATTATAATCAACAAAAGGATCTTGACAAGAATTAAGACTTGCATTTTTACCATATTTTTCAAAGAATGACTTCGACACCAAACTGCACGGAGCCCCAGAGTCACAAATTACCTTAACTGGAAATCCATTTATCTTAATGGAAACACTGTAAAGCTTCGTTGAATCGACACCACTGTTATGTGAAATACTGTAAATAGAGAAATCATTAGGATTGTTTTTGTCTAAATTTTCACTATTGGAATCTGATTCCGATAAATAATTTACAACTTTTTCCTTTTTATTACAAACTGTTTGTAAATGTCCAATTTTTTCACAGTAGTGACACTTGCTCTCCTTATACCGACAGTCTCTAGATAAATGGTTTCGCCAACCACAGTGTATACAGGCGTTGTTGGATCTTGTTGACTTGTTGTATGTTGTTTTGTTTTCCTCAGGTTGACTCTTTTGCTTGTAGTCATTGTTGTAGTTTCTATTTTGATTCTGGTATCCTCTATTTTGTAGTTTTTTTTTATGTTAACGTAGCCAATTTGCATATCACCTTCAATTTTCGTTAAAAGCTTCATCTCTATTATAAGCGACTTTCGCAGTGCTTCATCTATTGTAATTCGCTCATCCTCTTCACATAGTCGTTCAAAAATTTTGCTGTTTATACCCATGATGAAACGATCTAGCACAAATGCTGCCAAATTCTCACCGAATTTACAAGAGAGCGCAAGCTTTTTGACCCTTGCATGCCACTCAGAAACGGACTCATCTGTACTCTGTGTTGCCAAATGAAAGTTCTTACGTTCACGAAAGACTACAGTAGGTGGAGTATAATGCGTTTTGAGAAGTTCACAAAGCTCTTTGTAAGTTTTTGATACAGGAGAAGCTGGACTGCATAAATTATGCAGTGTCTCGTACGGAATAGGACCAATAGCTTTTAAGAGTGTAGATTTTTTTGTGTTCTCTTCCGTACAGTTTATATCAACCAAATGTATCTCCAGTCTCTCTTTCCATAAAAGCCATGACTCGTCTCGGGGGGAGAATTGAGGAACGCTGTTCGGTTGATATATGTTAACAGTACCGCTCTGCACATTTGCAGTTGCCATGTTTTTTTTTTTTTTTTTTTTTTTTTTTTTTTTTTTTTACTTGATTGTTCTTTGCTGCACAACTGTTTTATGTATTGTTGGTCTTATTTAGATGGTATTTATTTAGAAATTTTTTTTTTTTTTTAAGTTCTTTTTTTATTGAAGCACAATTATAATTTTGAACTGACCGGTAGTGTTTGTATGCAGTAATGTTATATGTCTGTATGTATACTTTGTTCACACACTTTGTAATATATAAGTATGTATGTATATTGTTTGATGTCTGTAACCGCTTGAACTATGTATGTTGTAGTCTTGATTTTAATTTTGTTGAGAAATACTATGTACGTTTTCTCAACACTTGCAACACCGAACTAGAGTATTTACTCTTTGTAATTATTTGTTCATACAAAATTTATTTTATTATTTATGTATATGTATATGTATGTATGTACATATGTATGTAACTGTTCACACGTTCAGCAGTAATTATACTTTATCCTCGTCGCCAATGTAATGTATTAAAACACTCGGAGTTCGGTTAACGACTGATTTATTATAGTAACAACTTGGTTGATATAAAGAAATGTAAATAAAGCTTTTGGCTGGAGCAATGTTAATAATGTCAATGTTATCATGATGTTATTGTTATGATACGTTATGTTAAAGTGACACGCCTCCGCCTTAAATTGATTACAAATATTTTTCAATTCAATATAATCAAATTTCATTAACAAAAAAAAAATGAAGAATTCATTTACTTATAGTTACCTATGTATATATTTATATTAATTCATTTTGTTAATTTGAATAATGATTTATCTTCTTATTCTAGGTCTTAATATTCTAACATATTCATTTCTAGAATTATTTCTTTGACCTTCATTTAATTCATTTTCATTCGAATTAATTTCATTTGAATTATTTCTGTGAGCTTCATTTAAACCAATTTCATTTGATACATTTTCATTTTCTTCATTATTATTGTTAATAACTTGCTTATCAACTGGTGGTTCTATTTCATTTAAAGTATTGTTACTTGTAAGCTTACAGTACCTTCATTTGAGTATAATGGAATATCTTGCATTATATTTTCATTACTGGAATAAATAGTAGCCAGTTTTATTTGATCTGTATGTCTTTTTATAGGTGTACCATTTCTTAATAAACAAGTATATGATCGTGGTCCGATCTCTGTTTTTATAACAGCCGGAGCCCATGAACTTTTGTTTGGATTAGAATAGTCGCGAATTAAAACATTTTGCTCTTCTTCAAAATCAACAATCCTTTTGCCTTTATAATCTGAAATAGATTTTTCTTGCTTTTCAAGTATCACATCTCTAATGATTGGGGGTTTAATTAATTAATCTGTTGTGCAATGCTTCATGTTCCGATAGTCCATTAAAAATCGACTTAAAACGACATCTATATTCTGATTTTCAGTAGAATCTAAGTTCGCATAAATGGATTTTTTTAAAACTTTAACAACATTTTCTGCCTGTCCATTGGTCGCTGGATGCCCTGGTGCCGTTAACACATGTTTAATTTTGTTTTTTTGAACAAAACATTTAAATTCGTCAGATACAAATTGTCTGCCGTTGTCGCTGACGATTGTATGGACAATGCCAAAACGACTGAAAACTTCTCTAAGTTTTGTAATTACAAAATTTGAGGTAATATTTTTAGTTTTAAAAACTTCGACCCATTTTGAATATGAATCTATTATTATAAAGAAATAAAAATTGTTAACAGGACCTGCAAAATCAATGTGGATTCTTTGCCAAACAGAATTTGTTGGTACCCATGGTATAAGTTTGCTCTTTTCAGGGCTAGGTAGAAGTCGCTGACAAGAAAGACATGATTTAATTAAGTGTTCTATGTCTTTATCAAGCTTGGGCCACCAAATGTAAGACCTAGCGACTGACTTAGTTTTTACTATACCTAGATGCGATTCATGGAGTAAATCAAGTACAGATTTTCGCAGCTTTTTTGGAACTACAACTCGATAACCCCATAACAAGCAATCACGATCAACTGTTAATTCAATATCTTTGCCTGTATATGCTGCAAACTCTTCTCCTTGTAAATCTTTAATTTTGCCCATTTTAACAAACTCAAAAACTTTAGATAGAACTGGATCTCTTCTAGTTTCACGAGCTATATCTGTGAAATCCAGATTTAAAATATTTTCTTTTTCGACATAATTTATATATGACGTATCATCTATGCTGTTAATTTCACCTTTGGCTTTTACCTGTGGCATACGTGAAAAATTGTCAGCATAATTAGCATGACCTTTTACATGTTCTATTTTATAATTAAAACCGGAAAGTATAAATGCCCACCTTTGGACACGAGCTGCCGCCATTATAGGCAAACCTTTGTTTTCACCAAATATTGAAATTAATGGTTTATGATCCGTTTTCAACGTAAAAAAATGTCCAATTAGATATTGCTTTAATTTGGTGACACAAAAAATTATAGCTAAAGCTTTCTTCTCATGCGTACTATATTTCCGTTCAGCTTTAGTTAAAGCTCTGGATATAAACGAAAATGGTTTTAATTCATTATTTGAAAATTTATGTGAGAGTATGCCAGCTATTGCATAGTCAGAAGCATCTGTAGTCAAAACAATGGGTAATTTTGGATTGAAATGTACCAAAACTTTATCCGAAGTAACCTCTTCCTTAATCATGTCGTACGCTATTTGACATTCTTTAGACCACTCATATTTTACATCTTTTTGTAATAATTTGTATAACGGAATCATTATTCTTGCATAATTATCAATAAATTTGGCATAATAATTTACCATACCTATAAATGCACGCAGTTCCGAAACATTTTCAGGAACTGGAGCCTTTAAAACTGATTCGGTTCTGTCTTTGTTCTTGCGTAAGCCAAATCTGTCAATTGTGAATCCCAAATATGATATACTTTCCTTAAAAAATTCACATTTCCTCACATTAAGTTTGAGACCTGCTTGACATAATTTTGTAAGAACAGTTTTTAAATTTTGTATGTGCTGATGCATATTCTTTCCCGATATAGTTATATCATCTTGATATGCAACAACAAATGGTATAACTCGTAACAAATTCTCTATAGTTTTTTGAAATATCGATGCTGCAGGCTTAACGCCAAAAGGTAAGCGCTTAATTTTTAACGTGCCGATAGGAGTCGACCATGTACAAATCATTTGCGATTTTTCATCAAGTATTAATTGATTATACGCATTGGATAAGTCCAGTTTTGTGTAAACCTTCCAGTGATGCAAAAATCTCATCAATTAATGGTAAGGGGTATTTAAAATCTGATAAAAATTTATTTATAGTGACTTTATAATCTCCACAAATTCTAATATCACCATTAGGTTTTAAAATAGGAACAAGAGGAGTCCCCCATTCTGAGTGATCTACCGGTTCTAACACATCTTTTGCAATTAAATCACGTAAACTGTTTTCAATTTTTTCGTTCCAAGCAAACGGAATCGGACGAGGCTTAAAAAAATGGGTTTGACATCATCATCCATAACCAAAGAGATTTTGCCAAATTTATAGCTACCAAGGCCATTGTCAAAGACTTCTGAAAACTCATTTTTAATCTGATCAATTATAATGGAAGATTTATCAGTATTGTTTACCATATTTACTTGAACAAGTTCGAAATTAAATTTTCTTAAAAAGTTTCTACCAAACAAAGGATTGTTGTTATTATTTGTAGCCACGAGTTTAATCTCTTTTTTATTTCATTTAATTCCACCTCTTCATAGTATTCTCCTAATATCTGGATTCTATTTCCATTATAATCAACAAAAGGATCTTGACAAGAATTAAGACTTGCATTTTTACCATATTTTTCAAAGAATGACTTCGACACCAAACTGCACGGAGCCCCAGAGTCACAAATTACCTTAACTGGAAATCCATTTATCTTAATGGAAACACTGTAAAGCTTCGTTGAATCGACACCACTGTTATGTGAAATACTGTAAATAGAGAAATCATTAGGATTGTTTTTGTCTAAATTTTCACTATTGGAATCTGATTCCGATAAATAATTTACAACTTTTTCCTTTTTATTACAAACTGTTTGTAAATGTCCAATTTTTTCACAGTAGTGACACTTGCTCTCCTTATACCGACAGTCTCTAGATAAATGGTTTCGCCAACCACAGTGTATACAGGCGTTGTTGGATCTTGTTGACTTGTTGTATGTTGTTTTGTTTTCCTCAGGTTGACTCTTTTGCTTGTAGTCATTGTTGTAGTTTCTATTTTGATTCTGGTATCCTCTATTTTGTAGTTTTTTTTTATGTTAACGTAGCCAATTTGCATATCACCTTCAATTTTCGTTAAAAGCTTCATCTCTATTATAAGCGACTTTCGCAGTGCTTCATCTATTGTAATTCGCTCATCCTCTTCACATAGTCGTTCAAAAATTTTGCTGTTTATACCCATGATGAAACGATCTAGCACAAATGCTGCCAAATTCTCACCGAATTTACAAGAGAGCGCAAGCTTTTTGACCCTTGCATGCCACTCAGAAACGGACTCATCTGTACTCTGTGTTGCCAAATGAAAGTTCTTACGTTCACGAAAGACTACAGTAGGTGGAGTATAATGCGTTTTGAGAAGTTCACAAAGCTCTTTGTAAGTTTTTGATACAGGAGAAGCTGGACTGCATAAATTATGCAGTGTCTCGTACGGAATAGGACCAATAGCTTTTAAGAGTGTAGATTTTTTTGTGTTCTCTTCCGTACAGTTTATATCAACCAAATGTATCTCCAGTCTCTCTTTCCATAAAAGCCATGACTCGTCTCGGGGGGAGAATTGAGGAACGCTGTTCGGTTGATATATGTTAACAGTACCGCTCTGCACATTTGCAGTTGCCATGTTTTTTTTTTTTTTTTTTTTTTTTTTTTTTTTTTTTTTACTTGATTGTTCTTTGCTGCACAACTGTTTTATGTATTGTTGGTCTTATTTAGATGGTATTTATTTAGAAATTTTTTTTTTTTTTTAAGTTCTTTTTTTATTGAAGCACAATTATAATTTTGAACTGACCGGTAGTGTTTGTATGCAGTAATGTTATATGTCTGTATGTATACTTTGTTCACACACTTTGTAATATATAAGTATGTATGTATATTGTTTGATGTCTGTAACCGCTTGAACTATGTATGTTGTAGTCTTGATTTTAATTTTGTTGAGAAATACTATGTACGTTTTCTCAACACTTGCAACACCGAACTAGAGTATTTACTCTTTGTAATTATTTGTTCATACAAAATTTATTTTATTATTTATGTATATGTATATGTATGTATGTACATATGTATGTAACTGTTCACACGTTCAGCAGTAATTATACTTTATCCTCGTCGCCAATGTAATGTATTAAAACACTCGGAGTTCGGTTAACGACTGATTTATTATAGTAACAACTTGGTTGATATAAAGAAATGTAAATAAAGCTTTTGGCTGGAGCAATGTTAATAATGTCAATGTTATCATGATGTTATTGTTATGATACGTTATGTTAAAGTGACACGCCTCCGCCTTAAATTGATTACAAATATTTTTCAATTCAATATAATCAAATTTCATTAACAAAAAAAAAATGAAGAATTCATTTACTTATAGTTACCTATGTATATATTTATATTAATTCATTTTGTTAATTTGAATAATGATTTATCTTCTTATTCTAGGTCTTAATATTCTAACATATTCATTTCTAGAATTATTTCTTTGACCTTCATTTAATTCATTTTCATTCGAATTAATTTCATTTGAATTATTTCTGTGAGCTTCATTTAAACCAATTTCATTTGATACATTTTCATTTTCTTCATTATTATTGTTAATAACTTGCTTATCAACTGGTGGTTCTATTTCATTTAAAGTATTGTTACTTGTAAGCTTACAGTACCTTCATTTGAGTATAATGGAATATCTTGCATTATATTTTCATTACTGGAATAAATAGTAGCCAGTTTTATTTGATCTGTATGTCTTTTTATAGGTGTACCATTTCTTAATAAACAAGTATATGATCGTGGTCCGATCTCTGTTTTTATAACAGCCGGAGCCCATGAACTTTTGTTTGGATTAGAATAGTCGCGAATTAAAACATTTTGCTCTTCTTCAAAATCAACAATCCTTTTGCCTTTATAATCTGAAATAGATTTTTCTTGCTTTTCAAGTATCACATCTCTAATGATTGGGGGTTTAATTAATTAATCTGTTGTGCAATGCTTCATGTTCCGATAGTCCATTAAAAATCGACTTAAAACGACATCTATATTCTGATTTTCAGTAGAATCTAAGTTCGCATAAATGGATTTTTTTAAAACTTTAACAACATTTTCTGCCTGTCCATTGGTCGCTGGATGCCCTGGTGCCGTTAACACATGTTTAATTTTGTTTTTTTGAACAAAACATTTAAATTCGTCAGATACAAATTGTCTGCCGTTGTCGCTGACGATTGTATGGACAATGCCAAAACGACTGAAAACTTCTCTAAGTTTTGTAATTACAAAATTTGAGGTAATATTTTTAGTTTTAAAAACTTCGACCCATTTTGAATATGAATCTATTATTATAAAGAAATAAAAATTGTTAACAGGACCTGCAAAATCAATGTGGATTCTTTGCCAAACAGAATTTGTTGGTACCCATGGTATAAGTTTGCTCTTTTCAGGGCTAGGTAGAAGTCGCTGACAAGAAAGACATGATTTAATTAAGTGTTCTATGTCTTTATCAAGCTTGGGCCACCAAATGTAAGACCTAGCGACTGACTTAGTTTTTACTATACCTAGATGCGATTCATGGAGTAAATCAAGTACAGATTTTCGCAGCTTTTTTGGAACTACAACTCGATAACCCCATAACAAGCAATCACGATCAACTGTTAATTCAATATCTTTGCCTGTATATGCTGCAAACTCTTCTCCTTGTAAATCTTTAATTTTGCCCATTTTAACAAACTCAAAAACTTTAGATAGAACTGGATCTCTTCTAGTTTCACGAGCTATATCTGTGAAATCCAGATTTAAAATATTTTCTTTTTCGACATAATTTATATATGACGTATCATCTATGCTGTTAATTTCACCTTTGGCTTTTACCTGTGGCATACGTGAAAAATTGTCAGCATAATTAGCATGACCTTTTACATGTTCTATTTTATAATTAAAACCGGAAAGTATAAATGCCCACCTTTGGACACGAGCTGCCGCCATTATAGGCAAACCTTTGTTTTCACCAAATATTGAAATTAATGGTTTATGATCCGTTTTCAACGTAAAAAAATGTCCAATTAGATATTGCTTTAATTTGGTGACACAAAAAATTATAGCTAAAGCTTTCTTCTCATGCGTACTATATTTCCGTTCAGCTTTAGTTAAAGCTCTGGATATAAACGAAAATGGTTTTAATTCATTATTTGAAAATTTATGTGAAAGTATGCCAGCTATTGCATAGTCAGAAGCATCTGTAGTCAAAACAATGGGTAATTTTGGATTGAAATGTACCAAAACTTTATCCGAAGTAACCTCTTCCTTAATCATGTCGTACGCTATTTGACATTCTTTAGACCACTCATATTTTACAATATTTTTGTAATAATTTGTATAATGGAATCATTATTCTTGTATAATTATCAATAAATTTGGCATAATAATTTACCATACCTATAAATGCACGCAGTTCCGAAACATTTTCAGGAACTGGAGCCTTTAAAACTGATTCGGTTCTGTCTTTGTTCTTGCGTAAGCCAAATCTGTCAATTGTGAATCCCAAATATGATATACTTTCCTTAAAAAATTCACATTTCCTCACATTAAGTTTGAGACCTGCTTGACATAATTTTGTAAGAACAGTTTTTAAATTTTGTATGTGCTGATGCATATTCTTTCCCGATATAGTTATATCATCTTGATATGCAACAACAAATGGTATAACTCGTAACAAATTCTCTATAGTTTTTTGAAATATCGATGCTGCAGGCTTAACGCCAAAAGGTAAGCGCTTAATTTTTAACGTGCCGATAGGAGTCGACCATGTACAAATCATTTGCGATTTTTCATCAAGTATTAATTGATTATACGCATTGGATAAGTCCAGTTTTGTGTAAACCTTCCAGTGATGCAAAAATCTCATCAATTAATGGTAAGGGGTATTTAAAATCTGATAAAAATTTATTTATAGTGACTTTATAATCTCCACAAATTCTAATATCACCATTAGGTTTTAAAATAGGAACAAGAGGAGTCCCCCATTCTGAGTGATCTACCGGTTCTAACACATCTTTTGCAATTAAATCACGTAAACTGTTTTCAATTTTTTCGTTCCAAGCAAACGGAATCGGACGAGGCTTAAAAAAATGGGTTTGACATCATCATCCATAACCAAAGAGATTTTGCCAAATTTATAGCTACCAAGGCCATTGTCAAAGACTTCTGAAAACTCATTTTTAATCTGATCAATTATAATGGAAGATTTATCAGTATTGTTTACCATATTTACTTGAACAAGTTCGAAATTAAATTTTCTTAAAAAGTTTCTACCAAACAAAGGATTGTTGTTATTATTTGTAGCCACGAGTTTAATCTCTTTTTTATTTCATTTAATTCCACCTCTTCATAGTATTCTCCTAATATCTGGATTATATTTCCATTATAATCAACAAAAGGATCTTGACAAGAATTAAGACTTGCATTTTTACCATATTTTTCAAAGAATGACTTCGACACCAAACTGCACGGAGCCCCAGAGTCACAAATTACCTTAACTGGAAATCCATTTATCTTAATGGAAACACTGTAAAGCTTCGTTGAATCGACACCACTGTTATGTGAAATACTGTAAATAGAGAAATCATTAGGATTGTTTTTGTCTAAATTTTCACTATTGGAATCTGATTCCGATAAATAATTTACAACTTTTTCCTTTTTATTACAAACTGTTTGTAAATGTCCAATTTTTTCACAGTAGTGACACTTGCTCTCCTTATACCGACAGTCTCTAGATAAATGGTTTCGCCAACCACAGTGTATACAGGCGTTGTTGGATCTTGTTGACTTGTTGTATGTTGTTTTGTTTTCCTCAGGTTGACTCTTTTGCTTGTAGTCATTGTTGTAGTTTCTATTTTGATTCTGGTATCCTCTATTTTGTAGTTTTTTTTTATGTTAACGTAGCCAATTTGCATATCACCTTCAATTTTCGTTAAAAGCTTCATCTCTATTATAAGCGACTTTCGCAGTGCTTCATCTATTGTAATTCGCTCATTCTCTTCACATAGTCGTTCAAAAATTTTGCTGTTTATACCCATGATGAAACGATCTAGCACAAATGCTGCCAAATTCTCACCGAATTTACAAGAGAGCGCAAGCTTTTTGACCCTTGCATGCCACTCAGAAACGGACTCATCTGTACTCTGTGTTGCCAAATGAAAGTTCTTACGTTCACGAAAGACTACAGTAGGTGGAGTATAATGCGTTTTGAGAAGTTCACAAAGCTCTTTGTAAGTTTTTGATACAGGAGAAGCTGGACTGCATAAATTATGCAGTGTCTCGTACGGAATAGGACCAATAGCTTTTAAGAGTGTAGATTTTTTTGTATTCTCTTCCGTACAGTTTATATCAACCAAATGTATCTCCAGTCTCTCTTTCCATAAAAGCCATGACTCGTCTCGGGGGGAGAATTGAGGAACGCTGTTCGGTTGATATATGTTAACAGTACCGCTCTGCACATTTGCAGTTGCCATGTTTTTTTTTTTTTTTTTTTTTTTTTTTTTTTTTTTACTTGATTGTTCTTTGCTGCACAACTGTTTTATGTATTGTTGGTCTTATTTAGATGGTATTTATTTAGAAATTTTTTTTTTTTTTTAAGTTCTTTTTTTATTGAAGCACAATTATAATTTTGAACTGACCGGTAGTGTTTGTATGCAGTAATGTTATATGTTTGTATGTATACTTTGTTCACACACTTTGTAATATATAAGTATGTATGTATATTGTTTGATGTCTGTAACCGCTTGAACTATGTATGTTGTAGTCTTGATTTTAATTTTGTTGAGAAATACTATGTACGTTTTCTCAACACTTGCAACACCGAACTAGAGTATTTACTCTTTGTAATTATTTGTTCATACAAAATTTATTTTATTATTTATGTATATGTATATGTATGTATGTACATATGTATGTAACTGTTCACACGTTCAGCAGTAATTATACTTTATCCTCGTCGCCAATGTAATGTATTAAAACACTCGGAGTTCGGTTAACGACTGATTTATTATAGTAACAACTTGGTTGATATAAAGAAATGTAAATAAAGCTTTTGGCTGGAGCAATGTTAATAATGTCAATGTTATCATGATGTTATTGTTATGATACGTTATGTTAAAGTGACACGCCTCCGCCTTAAATTGATTACAAATATTTTTCAATTCAATATAATCAAATTTCATTAACAAAAAAAAATGCAGAATTCATTTACTTATAGTTACCTATGTATATATTTATATTAATTCATTTTGTTAATTTGAATAATGATTTATCTTCTTATTCTAGGTCTTAATATTCTAACATATTCATTTCTAGAATTATTTCTTTGACCTTCATTTAATTCATTTTCATTCGAATTAATTTCATTTGAATTATTTCTGTGAGCTTCATTTAAACCAATTTCATTTGATACATTTTCATTTTCTTCATTATTATTGTTAATAACTTGCTTATCAACTGGTGGTTCTATTTCATTTAAAGTATTGTTACTTGTAAGCTTACAGTACCTTCATTTGAGTATAATGGAATATCTTGCATTATATTTTCATTACTGGAATAAATAGTAGCCAGTTTTATTTGATCTGTATGTCTTTTTATAGGTGTACCATTTCTTAATAAACAAGTATATGATCGTGGTCCGATCTCTGTTTTTATAACAGCCGGAGCCCATGAACTTTTGTTTGGATTAGAATAGTCGCGAATTAAAACATTTTGCTCTTCTTCAAAATCAACAATCCTTTTGCCTTTATAATCTGAAATAGATTTTTCTTGCTTTTCAAGTATCACATCTCTAATGATTGGGGGTTTAATTAATTAATCTGTTGTGCAATGCTTCATGTTCCGATAGTCCATTAAAAATCGACTTAAAACGACATCTATATTCTGATTTTCAGTAGAATCTAAGTTCGCATAAATGGATTTTTTTAAAACTTTAACAACATTTTCTGCCTGTCCATTGGTCGCTGGATGCCCTGGTGCCGTTAACACATGTTTAATTTTGTTTTTTTGAACAAAACATTTAAATTCGTCAGATACAAATTGTCTGCCGTTGTCGCTGACGATTGTATGGACAATGCCAAAACGACTGAAAACTTCTCTAAGTTTTGTAATTACAAAATTTGAGGTAATATTTTTAGTTTTAAAAACTTCGACCCATTTTGAATATGAATCTATTATTATAAAGAAATAAAAATTGTTAACAGGACCTGCAAAATCAATGTGGATTCTTTGCCAAACAGAATTTGTTGGTACCCATGGTATAAGTTTGCTCTTTTCAGGGCTAGGTAGAAGTCGCTGACAAGAAAGACATGATTTAATTAAGTGTTCTATGTCTTTATCAAGCTTGGGCCACCAAATGTAAGACCTAGCGACTGACTTAGTTTTTACTATACCTAGATGCGATTCATGGAGTAAATCAAGTACAGATTTTCGCAGCTTTTTTGGAACTACAACTCGATAACCCCATAACAAGCAATCACGATCAACTGTTAATTCAATATCTTTGCCTGTATATGCTGCAAACTCTTCTCCTTGTAAATCTTTAATTTTGCCCATTTTAACAAACTCAAAAACTTTAGATAGAACTGGATCTCTTCTAGTTTCACGAGCTATATCTGTGAAATCCAGATTTAAAATATTTTCTTTTTCGACATAATTTATATATGACGTATCATCTATGCTGTTAATTTCACCTTTGGCTTTTACCTGTGGCATACGTGAAAAATTGTCAGCATAATTAGCATGACCTTTTACATGTTCTATTTTATAATTAAAACCGGAAAGTATAAATGCCCACCTTTGGACACGAGCTGCCGCCATTATAGGCAAACCTTTGTTTTCACCAAATATTGAAATTAATGGTTTATGATCCGTTTTCAACGTAAAAAAATGTCCAATTAGATATTGCTTTAATTTGGTGACACAAAAAATTATAGCTAAAGCTTTCTTCTCATGCGTACTATATTTCCGTTCAGCTTTAGTTAAAGCTCTGGATATAAACGAAAATGGTTTTAATTCATTATTTGAAAATTTATGTGAAAGTATGCCAGCTATTGCATAGTCAGAAGCATCTGTAGTCAAAACAATGGGTAATTTTGGATTGAAATGTACCAAAACTTTATCCGAAGTAACCTCTTCCTTAATCATGTCGTACGCTATTTGACATTCTTTAGACCACTCATATTTTACAATATTTTTGTAATAATTTGTATAATGGAATCATTATTCTTGTATAATTATCAATAAATTTGGCATAATAATTTACCATACCTATAAATGCACGCAGTTCCGAAACATTTTCGGGAACTGGAGCCTTTAAAACTGATTCGGTTCTGTCTTTGTTCTTGCGTAAGCCAAATCTGTCAATTGTGAATCCCAAATATGATATACTTTCCTTAAAAAATTCACATTTCCTCACATTAAGTTTGAGACCTGCTTGACATAATTTTGTAAGAACAGTTTTTAAATTTTGTATGTGCTGATGCATATTCTTTCCCGATATAGTTATATCATCTTGATATGCAACAACAAATGGTATAACTCGTAACAAATTCTCTATAGTTTTTTGAAATATCGATGCTGCAGGCTTAACGCCAAAAGGTAAGCGCTTAATTTTTAACGTGCCGATAGGAGTCGACCATGTAGAAATCATTTGCGAATTTTCATCAAGTATTAATTGATTATACGCATTGGATAAGTCCAGTTTTGTGTAAACCTTCCAGTGATGCAAAAATCTCATCAATTAATGGTAAGGGGTATTTAAAATCTGATAAAAATTTATTTATAGTGACTTTATAATCTCCACAAATTCTAATATCACCATTAGGTTTTAAAATAGGAACAAGAGGAGTCCCCCATTCTGAGTGATCTACCGGTTCTAACACATCTTTTGCAATTAAATCACGTAAACTGTTTTCAATTTTTTCGTTCCAAGCAAACGGAATCGGACGAGGCTTAAAAAAATGGGTTTGACATCATCATCCATAACCAAAGAGATTTTGCCAAATTTATAGCTACCAAGGCCATTGTCAAAGACTTCTGAAAACTCATTTTTAATCTGATCAATTATAATGGAAGATTTATCAGTATTGTTTACCATATTTACTTGAACAAGTTCGAAATTAAATTTTCTTAAAAAGTTTCTACCAAACAAAGGATTGTTGTTATTATTTGTAGCCACGAGTTTAATCTCTTTTTTATTTCATTTAATTCCACCTCTTCATAGTATTCTCCTAATATCTGGATTCTATTTCCATTATAATCAACAAAAGGATCTTGACAAGAATTAAGACTTGCATTTTTACCATATTTTTCAAAGAATGACTTCGACACCAAACTGCACGGAGCCCCAGAGTCACAAATTACCTTAACTGGAAATCCATTTATCTTAATGGAAACACTGTAAAGCTTCGTTGAATCGACACCACTGTTATGTGAAATACTGTAAATAGAGAAATCATTAGGATTGTTTTTGTCTAAATTTTCACTATTGGAATCTGATTCCGATAAATAATTTACAACTTTTTCCTTTTTATTACAAACTGTTTGTAAATGTCCAATTTTTTCACAGTAGTGACACTTGCTCTCCTTATACCGACAGTCTCTAGATAAATGGTTTCGCCAACCACAGTGTATACAGGCGTTGTTGGATCTTGTTGACTTGTTGTATGTTGTTTTGTTTTCCTCAGGTTGACTCTTTTGCTTGTAGTCATTGTTGTAGTTTCTATTTTGATTCTGGTATCCTCTATTTTGTAGTTTTTTTTTATGTTAACGTAGCCAATTTGCATATCACCTTCAATTTTCGTTAAAAGCTTCATCTCTATTATAAGCGACTTTCGCAGTGCTTCATCTATTGTAATTCGCTCATCCTCTTCACATAGTCGTTCAAAAATTTTGCTGTTTATACCCATGATGAAACGATCTAGCACAAATGCTGCCAAATTCTCACCGAATTTACAAGAGAGCGCAAGCTTTTTGACCCTTGCATGCCACTCAGAAACGGACTCATCTGTACTCTGTGTTGCCAAATGAAAGTTCTTACGTTCACGAAAGACTACAGTAGGTGGAGTATAATGCGTTTTGAGAAGTTCACAAAGCTCTTTGTAAGTTTTTGATACAGGAGAAGCTGGACTGCATAAATTATGCAGTGTCTCGTACGGAATAGGACCAATAGCTTTTAAGAGTGTAGATTTTTTTGTATTCTCTTCCGTACAGTTTATATCAACCAAATGTATCTCCAGTCTCTCTTTCCATAAAAGCCATGACTCGTCTCGGGGGGAGAATTGAGGAACGCTGTTCGGTTGATATATGTTAACAGTACCGCTCTGCACATTTGCAGTTGCCATGTTTTTTTTTTTTTTTTTTTTTTTTTTTTTTTTTTTTTTACTTGATTGTTCTTTGCTGCACAACTGTTTTATGTATTGTTGGTCTTATTTAGATGGTATTTATTTAGAAATTTTTTTTTTTTTTTAAGTTCTTTTTTTATTGAAGCACAATTATAATTTTGAACTGACCGGTAGTGTTTGTATGCAGTAATGTTATATGTCTGTATGTATACTTTGTTCACACACTTTGTAATATATAAGTATGTATGTATATTGTTTGATGTCTGTAACCGCTTGAACTATGTATGTTGTAGTCTTGATTTTAATTTTGTTGAGAAATACTATGTACGTTTTCTCAACACTTGCAACACCGAACTAGAGTATTTACTCTTTGTAATTATTTGTTCATACAAAATTTATTTTATTATTTATGTATATGTATATGTATGTATGTACATATGTATGTAACTGTTCACACGTTCAGCAGTAATTATACTTTATCCTCGTCGCCAATGTAATGTATTAAAACACTCGGAGTTCGGTTAACGACTGATTTATTATAGTAACAACTTGGTTGATATAAAGAAATGTAAATAAAGCTTTTGGCTGGAGCAATGTTAATAATGTCAATGTTATCATGATGTTATTGTTATGATACGTTATGTTAAAGTGACACGCCTCCGCCTTAAATTGATTACAAATATTTTTCAATTCAATATAATCAAATTTCATTAACAAAAAAAAAATGCAGAATTCATTTACTTATAGTTACCTATGTATATATTTATATTAATTCATTTTGTTAATTTGAATAATGATTTATCTTCTTATTCTAGGTCTTAATATTCTAACATATTCATTTCTAGAATTATTTCTTTGACCTTCATTTAATTCATTTTCATTCGAATTAATTTCATTTGAATTATTTCTGTGAGCTTCATTTAAACCAATTTCATTTGATACATTTTCATTTTCTTCATTATTATTGTTAATAACTTGCTTATCAACTGGTGGTTCTATTTCATTTAAAGTATTGTTACTTGTAAGCTTACAGTACCTTCATTTGAGTATAATGGAATATCTTGCATTATATTTTCATTACTGGAATAAATAGTAGCCAGTTTTATTTGATCTGTATGTCTTTTTATAGGTGTACCATTTCTTAATAAACAAGTATATGATCGTGGTCCGATCTCTGTTTTTATAACAGCCGGAGCCCATGAACTTTTGTTTGGATTAGAATAGTCGCGAATTAAAACATTTTGCTCTTCTTCAAAATCAACAATCCTTTTGCCTTTATAATCTGAAATAGATTTTTCTTGCTTTTCAAGTATCACATCTCTAATGATTGGGGGTTTAATTAATTAATCTGTTGTGCAATGCTTCATGTTGCGATAGTCCATTAAAAATCGACTTAAAACGACATCTATATTCTGATTTTCAGTAGAATCTAAGTTCGCATAAATGGATTTTTTTAAAACTTTAACAACATTTTCTGCCTGTCCATTGGTCGCTGGATGCCCTGGTGCCGTTAACACATGTTTAATTTTGTTTTTTTGAACAAAACATTTAAATTCGTCAGATACAAATTGTCTGCCGTTGTCGCTGACGATTGTATGGACAATGCCAAAACGACTGAAAACTTCTCTAAGTTTTGTAATTACAAAATTTGAGGTAATATTTTTAGTTTTAAAAACTTCGACCCATTTTGAATATGAATCTATTATTATAAAGAAATAAAAATTGTTAACAGGACCTGCAAAATCAATGTGGATTCTTTGCCAAACAGAATTTGTTGGTACCCATGGTATAAGTTTGCTCTTTTCAGGGCTAGGTAGAAGTCGCTGACAAGAAAGACATGATTTAATTAAGTGTTCTATGTCTTTATCAAGCTTGGGCCACCAAATGTAAGACCTAGCGACTGACTTAGTTTTTACTATACCTAGATGCGATTCATGGAGTAAATCAAGTACAGATTTTCGCAGCTTTTTTGGAACTACAACTCGATAACCCCATAACAAGCAATCACGATCAACTGTTAATTCAATATCTTTGCCTGTATATGCTGCAAACTCTTCTCCTTGTAAATCTTTAATTTTGCCCATTTTAACAAACTCAACAACTTTAGATAGAACTGGATCTCTTCTAGTTTCACGAGCTATATCTGTGAAATCCAGATTTAAAATATTTTCTTTTTCGACATAATTTATATATGACGTATCATCTATGCTGTTAATTTCACCTTTGGCCTTTACCTGTGGCATACGTGAAAAATTGTCAGCATAATTAGCATGACCTTTTACATGTTCTATTTTATAATTAAAACCGGAAAGTATAAATGCCCACCTTTGGACACGAGCTGCCGCCATTATAGGCAAACCTTTGTTTTCACCAAATATTGAAATTAATGGTTTATGATCCTTTTTCAACGTAAAAAAATGTCCAATTAGATATTGCTTTAATTTGGTGACACAAAAAATTATAGCTAAAGCTTTCTTCTCATGCGTACTATATTTCCGTTCAGCTTTAGTTAAAGCTCTGGATATAAACGAAAATGGTTTTAATTCATTATTTGAAAATTTATGTGAAAGTATGCCAGCTATTGCATAGTCAGAAGCATCTGTAGTCAAAACAATGGGTAATTTTGGATTGAAATGTACCAAAACTTTATCCGAAGTAACCTCTTCCTTAATCATGTCGTACGCTATTTGACATTCTTTAGACCACTCATATTTTACAATATTTTTGTAATAATTTGTATAATGGAATCATTATTCTTGTATAATTATCAATAAATTTGGCATAATAATTTACCATACCTATAAATGCACGCAGTTCCGAAACATTTTCGGGAACTGGAGCCTTTAAAACTGATTCGGTTCTGTCTTTGTTCTTGCGTAAGCCAAATCTGTCAATTGTGAATCCCAAATATGATATACTTTCCTTAAAAAATTCACATTTCCTCACATTAAGTTTGAGACCTGCTTGACATAATTTTGTAAGAACAGTTTTTAAATTTTGTATGTGCTGATGCATATTCTTTCCCGATATAGTTATATCATCTTGATATGCAACAACAAATGGTATAACTCGTAACAAATTCTCTATAGTTTTTTGAAATATCGATGCTGCAGGCTTAACGCCAAAAGGTAAGCGCTTAATTTTTAACGTGCCGATAGGAGTCGACCATGTACAAATCATTTGCGAATTTTCATCAAGTATTAATTGATTATACGCATTGGATAAGTCCAGTTTTGTGTAAACCTTCCAGTGATGCAAAAATCTCATCAATTAATGGTAAGGGGTATTTAAAATCTGATAAAAATTTATTTATAGTGACTTTATAATCTCCACAAATTCTAATATCACCATTAGGTTTTAAAATAGGAACAAGAGGAGTCCCCCATTCTGAGTGATCTACCGGTTCTAACACATCTTTTGCAATTAAATCACGTAAACTGTTTTCAATTTTTTCGTTCCAAGCAAACGGAATCGGACGAGGCTTAAAAAAATGGGTTTGACATCATCATCCATAACCAAAGAGATTTTGCCAAATTTATAGCTACCAAGGCCATTGTCAAAGACTTCTGAAAACTCATTTTTAATCTGATCAATTATAATGGAAGATTTATCAGTATTGTTTACCATATTTACTTGAACAAGTTCGAAATTAAATTTTCTTAAAAAGTTTCTACCAAACAAAGGATTGTTGTTATTATTTGTAGCCACGAGTTTAATCTCTTTTTTATTTCATTTAATTCCACCTCTTCATAGTATTCTCCTAATATCTGGATTCTATTTCCATTATAATCAACAAAAGGATCTTGACAAGAATTAAGACTTGCATTTTTACCATATTTTTCAAAGAATGACTTCGACACCAAACAGCACGGAGCCCCAGAGTCACAAATTACCTTAACTGGAAATCCATTTATCTTAATGGAAACACTGTAAAGCTTCGTTGAATCGACACCACTGTTATGTGAAATACTGTAAATAGAGAAATCATTAGGATTGTTTTTGTCTAAATTTTCACTATTGGAATCTGATTCCGATAAATAATTTACAACTTTTTCCTTTTTATTACAAACTGTTTGTAAATGTCCAATTTTTTCACAGTAGTGACACTTGCTCTCCTTATACCGACAGTCTCTAGATAAATGGTTTCGCCAACCACAGTGTATACAGGCGTTGTTGGATCTTGTTGACTTGTTGTATGTTGTTTTGTTTTCCTCAGGTTGACTCTTTTGCTTGTAGTCATTGTTGTAGTTTCTATTTTGATTCTGGTATCCTCTATTTTGTAGTTTTTTTTTATGTTAACGTAGCCAATTTGCATATCACCTTCAATTTTCGTTAAAAGCTTCATCTCTATTATAAGCGACTTTCGCAGTGCTTCATCTATTGTAATTCGCTCATCCTCTTCACATAGTCGTTCAAAAATTTTGCTGTTTATACCCATGATGAAACGATCTAGCACAAATGCTGCCAAATTCTCACCGAATTTACAAGAGAGCGCAAGCTTTTTGACCCTTGCATGCCACTCAGAAACGGACTCATCTGTACTCTGTGTTGCCAAATGAAAGTTCTTACGTTCACGAAAGACTACAGTAGGTGGAGTATAATGCGTTTTGAGAAGTTCACAAAGCTCTTTGTAAGTTTTTGATACAGGAGAAGCTGGAATGCATAAATTATGCAGTGTCTCGTACGGAATAGGACCAATAGCTTTTAAGAGTGTAGATTTTTTTGTATTCTCTTCCGTACAGTTTATATCAACCAAATGTATCTCCAGTCTCTCTTTCCATAAAAGCCATGACTCGTCTCGGGGGGAGAATTGAGGAACGCTGTTCGGTTGATATATGTTAACAGTACCGCTCTGCACATTTGCAGTTGCCATGTTTTTTTTTTTACTTGATTGTTCTTTGCTGCACAACTGTTTTATGTATTGTTGGTCTTATTTAGATGGTATTTATTTAGAAATTTTTTTTTTTTTTAAGTTCTTTTTTTATTGAAGCACAATTATAATTTTGAACTGACCGGTAGTGTTTGTATGCAGTAATGTTATATGTCTGTATGTATACTTTGTTCACACACTTTGTAATATATAAGTATGTATGTATATTGTTTGATGTCTGTAACCGCTTGAACTATGTATGTTGTAGTCTTGATTTTAATTTTGTTGAGAAATACTATGTACGTTTTCTCAACACTTGCAACACCGAACTAGAGTATTTACTCTTTGTAATTATTTGTTCATACAAAATTTATTTTATTATTTATGTATATGTATATGTATGTATGTACATATGTATGTAACTGTTCACACGTTCAGCAGTAATTATACTTTATCCTCGTCGCCAATGTAATGTATTAAAACACTCGGAGTTCGGTTAACGACTGATTTATTATAGTAACAACTTGGTTGATATAAAGAAATGTAAATAAAGCTTTTGGCTGGAGCAATGTTAATAATGTCAATGTTATCATGATGTTATTGTTATGATACGTTATGTTAAAGTGACACGCCTCCGCCTTAAATTGATTACAAATATTTTTCAATTCAATATAATCAAATTTCATTAACAAAAAAAAATGCAGAATTCATTTACTTATAGTTACCTATGTATATATTTATATTAATTCATTTTGTTAATTTGAATAATGATTTATCTTCTTATTCTAGGTCTTAATATTCTAACATATTCATTTCTAGAATTATTTCTTTGACCTTCATTTAATTCATTTTCATTCGAATTAATTTCATTTGAATTATTTCTGTGAGCTTCATTTAAACCAATTTCATTTGATACATTTTCATTTTCTTCATTATTATTGTTAATAACTTGCTTATCAACTGGTGGTTCTATTTCATTTAAAGTATTGTTACTTGTAAGCTTACAGTACCTTCATTTGAGTATAATGGAATATCTTGCATTATATTTTCATTACTGGAATAAATAGTAGCCAGTTTTATTTGATCTGTATGTCTTTTTATAGGTGTACCATTTCTTAATAAACAAGTATATGATCGTGGTCCGATCTCTGTTTTTATAACAGCCGGAGCCCATGAACTTTTGTTTGGATTAGAATAGTCGCGAATTAAAACATTTTGCTCTTCTTCAAAATCAACAATCCTTTTGCCTTTATAATCTGAAATAGATTTTTCTTGCTTTTCAAGTATCACATCTCTAATGATTGGGGGTTTAATTAATTAATCTGTTGTGCAATGCTTCATGTTGCGATAGTCCATTAAAAATCGACTTAAAACGACATCTATATTCTGATTTTCAGTAGAATCTAAGTTCGCATAAATGGATTTTTTTAAAACTTTAACAACATTTTCTGCCTGTCCATTGGTCGCTGGATGCCCTGGTGCCGTTAACACATGTTTAATTTTGTTTTTTTGAACAAAACATTTAAATTCGTCAGATACAAATTGTCTGCCGTTGTCGCTGACGATTGTATGGACAATGCCAAAACGACTGAAAACTTCTCTAAGTTTTGTAATTACAAAATTTGAGGTAATATTTTTAGTTTTAAAAACTTCGACCCATTTTGAATATGAATCTATTATTATAAAGAAATAAAAATTGTTAACTGGACCTGCAAAATCAATGTGGATTCTTTGCCAAACAGAATTTGTTGGTACCCATGGTATAAGTTTGCTCTTTTCAGGGCTAGGTAGAAGTCGCTGACAAGAAAGACATGATTTAATTAAGTGTTCTATGTCTTTATCAAGCTTGGGCCACCAAATGTAAGACCTAGCGACTGACTTAGTTTTTACTATACCTAGATGCGATTCATGGAGTAAATCAAGTACAGATTTTCGCAGCTTTTTTGGAACTACAACTCGATAACCCCATAACAAGCAATCACGATCAACTGTTAATTCAATATCTTTGCCTGTATATGCTGCAAACTCTTCTCCTTGTAAATCTTTAATTTTGCCCATTTTAACAAACTCAAAAACTTTAGATAGAACTGGATCTCTTCTAGTTTCACGAGCTATATCTGTGAAATCCAGATTTAAAATATTTTCTTTTTCGACATAATTTATATATGACGTATCATCTATGCTGTTAATTTCACCTTTGGCTTTTACCTGTGGCATACGTGAAAAATTGTCAGCATAATTAGCATGACCTTTTACATGTTCTATTTTATAATTAAAACCGGAAAGTATAAATGCCCACCTTTGGACACGAGCTGCCGCCATTATAGGCAAACCTTTGTTTTCACCAAATATTGAAATTAATGGTTTATGATCCGTTTTCAACGTAAAAAAATGTCCAATTAGATATTGCTTTAATTTGGTGACACAAAAAATTATAGCTAAAGCTTTCTTCTCATGCGTACTATATTTCCGTTCAGCTTTAGTTAAAGCTCTGGATATAAACGAAAATGGTTTTAATTCATTATTTGAAAATTTATGTGAAAGTATGCCAGCTATTGCATAGTCAGAAGCATCTGTAGTCAAAACAATGGGTAATTTTGGATTGAAATGTACCAAAACTTTATCCGAAGTAACCTCTTCCTTAATCATGTCGTACGCTATTTGACATTCTTTAGACCACTCATATTTTACAATATTTTTGTAATAATTTGTATAATGGAATCATTATTCTTGTATAATTATCAATAAATTTGGCATAATAATTTACCATACCTATAAATGCACGCAGTTCCGAAACATTTTCGGGAACTGGAGCCTTTAAAACTGATTCGGTTCTGTCTTTGTTCTTGCGTAAGCCAAATCTGTCAATTGTGAATCCCAAATATGATATACTTTCCTTAAAAAATTCACATTTCCTCACATTAAGTTTGAGACCTGCTTGACATAATTTTGTAAGAACAGTTTTTAAATTTTGTATGTGCTGATGCATATTCTTTCCCGATATAGTTATATCATCTTGATATGCAACAACAAATGGTATAACTCGTAACAAATTCTCTATAGTTTTTTGAAATATCGATGCTGCAGGCTTAACGCCAAAAGGTAAGCGCTTAATTTTTAACGTGCCGATAGGAGTCGACCATGTACAAATCATTTGCGAATTTTCATCAAGTATTAATTGATTATACGCATTGGATAAGTCCAGTTTTGTGTAAACCTTCCAGTGATGCAAAAATCTCATCAATTAATGGTAAGGGGTATTTAAAATCTGATAAAAATTTATTTATAGTGACTTTATAATCTCCACAAATTCTAATATCACCATTAGGTTTTAAAATAGGAACAAGAGGAGTCCCCCATTCTGAGTGATCTACCGGTTCTAACACATCTTTTGCAATTAAATCACGTAAACTGTTTTCAATTTTTTCGTTCCAAGCAAACGGAATCGGACGAGGCTTAAAAAAATGGGTTTGACATCATCATCCATAACCAAAGAGATTTTGCCAAATTTATAGCTACCAAGGCCATTGTCAAAGACTTCTGAAAACTCATTTTTAATCTGATCAATTATAATGGAAGATTTATCAGTATTGTTTACCATATTTACTTGAACAAGTTCGAAATTAAATTTTCTTAAAAAGTTTCTACCAAACAAAGGATTGTTGTTATTATTTGTAGCCACGAGTTTAATCTCTTTTTTATTTCATTTAATTCCACCTCTTCATAGTATTCTCCTAATATCTGGATTCTATTTCCATTATAATCAACAAAAGGATCTTGACAAGAATTAAGACTTGCATTTTTACCATATTTTTCAAAGAATGACTTCGACACCAAACAGCACGGAGCCCCAGAGTCACAAATTACCTTAACTGGAAATCCATTTATCTTAATGGAAACACTGTAAAGCTTCGTTGAATCGACACCACTGTTATGTGAAATACTGTAAATAGAGAAATCATTAGGATTGTTTTTGTCTAAATTTTCACTATTGGAATCTGATTCCGATAAATAATTTACAACTTTTTCCTTTTTATTACAAACTGTTTGTAAATGTCCAATTTTTTCACAGTAGTGACACTTGCTCTCCTTATACCGACAGTCTCTAGATAAATGGTTTCGCCAACCACAGTGTATACAGGCGTTGTTGGATCTTGTTGACTTGTTGTATGTTGTTTTGTTTTCCTCAGGTTGACTCTTTTGCTTGTAGTCATTGTTGTAGTTTCTATTTTGATTCTGGTATCCTCTATTTTGTAGTTTTTTTTTATGTTAACGTAGCCAATTTGCATATCACCTTCAATTTTCGTTAAAAGCTTCATCTCTATTATAAGCGACTTTCGCAGTGCTTCATCTATTGTAATTCGCTCATCCTCTTCACATAGTCGTTCAAAAATTTTGCTGTTTATACCCATGATGAAACGATCTAGCACAAATGCTGCCAAATTCTCACCGAATTTACAAGAGAGCGCAAGCTTTTTGACCCTTGCATGCCACTCAGAAACGGACTCATCTGTACTCTGTGTTGCCAAATGAAAGTTCTTACGTTCACGAAAGACTACAGTAGGTGGAGTATAATGCGTTTTGAGAAGTTCACAAAGCTCTTTGTAAGTTTTTGATACAGGAGAAGCTGGACTGCATAAATTATGCAGTGTCTCGTACGGAATAGGACCAATAGCTTTTAAGAGTGTAGATTTTTTTGTATTCTCTTCCGTACAGTTTATATCAACCAAATGTATCTCCAGTCTCTCTTTCCATAAAAGCCATGACTCGTCTCGGGGGGAGAATTGAGGAACGCTGTTCGGTTGATATATGTTAACAGTACCGCTCTGCACATTTGCAGTTGCCATGTTTTTTTTTTTACTTGATTGTTCTTTGCTGCACAACTGTTTTATGTATTGTTGGTCTTATTTAGATGGTATTTATTTAGAAATTTTTTTTTTTTTTAAGTTCTTTTTTTATTGAAGCACAATTATAATTTTGAACTGACCGGTAGTGTTTGTATGCAGTAATGTTATATGTCTGTATGTATACTTTGTTCACACACTTTGTAATATATAAGTATGTATGTATATTGTTTGATGTCTGTAACCGCTTGAACTATGTATGTTGTAGTCTTGATTTTAATTTTGTTGAGAAATACTATGTACGTTTTCTCAACACTTGCAACACCGAACTAGAGTATTTACTCTTTGTAATTATTTGTTCATACAAAATTTATTTTATTATTTATGTATATGTATATGTATGTATGTACATATGTATGTAACTGTTCACACGTTCAGCAGTAATTATACTTTATCCTCGTCGCCAATGTAATGTATTAAAACACTCGGAGTTCGGTTAACGACTGATTTATTATAGTAACAACTTGGTTGATATAAAGAAATGTAAATAAAGCTTTTGGCTGGAGCAATGTTAATAATGTCAATGTTATCATGATGTTATTGTTATGATACGTTATGTTAAAGTGACACGCCTCCGCCTTAAATTGATTACAAATATTTTTCAATTCAATATAATCAAATTTCATTAACAAAAAAAAATGCAGAATTCATTTACTTATAGTTACCTATGTATATATTTATATTAATTCATTTTGTTAATTTGAATAATGATTTATCTTCTTATTCTAGGTCTTAATATTCTAACATATTCATTTCTAGAATTATTTCTTTGACCTTCATTTAATTCATTTTCATTCGAATTAATTTCATTTGAATTATTTCTGTGAGCTTCATTTAAACCAATTTCATTTGATACATTTTCATTTTCTTCATTATTATTGTTAATAACTTGCTTATCAACTGGTGGTTCTATTTCATTTAAAGTATTGTTACTTGTAAGCTTACAGTACCTTCATTTGAGTATAATGGAATATCTTGCATTATATTTTCATTACTGGAATAAATAGTAGCCAGTTTTATTTGATCTGTATGTCTTTTTATAGGTGTACCATTTCTTAATAAACAAGTATATGATCGTGGTCCGATCTCTGTTTTTATAACAGCCGGAGCCCATGAACTTTTGTTTGGATTAGAATAGTCGCGAATTAAAACATTTTGCTCTTCTTCAAAATCAACAATCCTTTTGCCTTTATAATCTGAAATAGATTTTTCTTGCTTTTCAAGTATCACATCTCTAATGATTGGGGGTTTAATTAATTAATCTGTTGTGCAATGCTTCATGTTGCGATAGTCCATTAAAAATCGACTTAAAACGACATCTATATTCTGATTTTCAGTAGAATCTAAGTTCGCATAAATGGATTTTTTTAAAACTTTAACAACATTTTCTGCCTGTCCATTGGTCGCTGGATGCCCTGGTGCCGTTAACACATGTTTAATTTTGTTTTTTTGAACAAAACATTTAAATTCGTCAGATACAAATTGTCTGCCGTTGTCGCTGACGATTGTATGGACAATGCCAAAACGACTGAAAACTTCTCTAAGTTTTGTAATTACAAAATTTGAGGTAATATTTTTAGTTTTAAAAACTTCGACCCATTTTGAATATGAATCTATTATTATAAAGAAATAAAAATTGTTAACTGGACCTGCAAAATCAATGTGGATTCTTTGCCAAACAGAATTTGTTGGTACCCATGGTATAAGTTTGCTCTTTTCAGGGCTAGGTAGAAGTCGCTGACAAGAAAGACATGATTTAATTAAGTGTTCTATGTCTTTATCAAGCTTGGGCCACCAAATGTAAGACCTAGCGACTGACTTAGTTTTTACTATACCTAGATGCGATTCATGGAGTAAATCAAGTACAGATTTTCGCAGCTTTTTTGGAACTACAACTCGATAACCCCATAACAAGCAATCACGATCAACTGTTAATTCAATATCTTTGCCTGTATATGCTGCAAACTCTTCTCCTTGTAAATCTTTAATTTTGCCCATTTTAACAAACTCAAAAACTTTAGATAGAACTGGATCTCTTCTAGTTTCACGAGCTATATCTGTGAAATCCAGATTTAAAATATTTTCTTTTTCGACATAATTTATATATGACGTATCATCTATGCTGTTAATTTCACCTTTGGCTTTTACCTGTGGCATACGTGAAAAATTGTCAGCATAATTAGCATGACCTTTTACATGTTCTATTTTATAATTAAAACCGGAAAGTATAAATGCCCACCTTTGGACACGAGCTGCCGCCATTATAGGCAAACCTTTGTTTTCACCAAATATTGAAATTAATGGTTTATGATCCGTTTTCAACGTAAAAAAATGTCCAATTAGATATTGCTTTAATTTGGTGACACAAAAAATTATAGCTAAAGCTTTCTTCTCATGCGTACTATATTTCCGTTCAGCTTTAGTTAAAGCTCTGGATATAAACGAAAATGGTTTTAATTCATTATTTGAAAATTTATGTGAAAGTATGCCAGCTATTGCATAGTCAGAAGCATCTGTAGTCAAAACAATGGGTAATTTTGGATTGAAATGTACCAAAACTTTATCCGAAGTAACCTCTTCCTTAATCATGTCGTACGCTATTTGACATTCTTTAGACCACTCATATTTTACAATATTTTTGTAATAATTTGTATAATGGAATCATTATTCTTGTATAATTATCAATAAATTTGGCATAATAATTTACCATACCTATAAATGCACGCAGTTCCGAAACATTTTCAGGAACTGGAGCCTTTAAAACTGATTCGGTTCTGTCTTTGTTCTTGCGTAAGCCAAATCTGTCAATTGTGAATCCCAAATATGATATACTTTCCTTAAAAAATTCACATTTCCTCACATTAAGTTTGAGACCTGCTTGACATAATTTTGTAAGAACAGTTTTTAAATTTTGTATGTGCTGATGCATATTCTTTCCCGATATAGTTATATCATCTTGATATGCAACAACAAATGGTATAACTCGTAACAAATTCTCTATAGTTTTTTGAAATATCGATGCTGCAGGCTTAACGCCAAAAGGTAAGCGCTTAATTTTTAACGTGCCGATAGGAGTCGACCATATACAAATCATTTGCGATTTTTCATCAAGTATTAATTGATTATACGCATTGGATAAGTCCAGTTTTGTGTAAACCTTCCAGTGATGCAAAAATCTCATCAATTAATGGTAAGGGGTATTTAAAATCTGATAAAAATTTATTTATAGTGACTTTATAATCTCCACAAATTCTAATATCACCATTAGGTTTTAAAATAGGAACAAGAGGAGTCCCCCATTCTGAGTGATCTACCGGTTCTAACACATCTTTTGCAATTAAATCACGTAAACTGTTTTCAATTTTTTCGTTCCAAGCAAACGGAATCGGACGAGGCTTAAAAAAATGGGTTTGACATCATCATCCATAATCAAAGAGATTTCGCCAAATTTATAGCTACCAAGGCCATTGTCAAAGACTTCTGAAAACTCATTTTTAATCTGTTCAATTATAATGGAAGATTGATCAGTATTGTTTACCATATTTACTTGAACAAGTTCGAAATTAAATTTTCTTAAAAAGTTTCTACCAAACAAAGGATTGTTGTTATTATTTGTAGCCACGAGTTTAATCTCTTTTTTATTTCATTTAATTCCACCTCTTCATAGTATTCTCCTAATATCTGGATTCTATTTCCATTATAATCAACAAAAGGATCTTGACAAGAATTAAGACTTGCATTTTTACCATATTTTTCAAAGAATGACTTCGACACCAAACTGCACGGAGCCCCAGAGTCCCAAATTACCTTAACTGGAAATCCATTTATCTTAATGGAAACACTGTAAAGCTTCGTTGAATCGACACCACTGTTATGTGAAATACTGTAAATAGAGAAATCATTAGGATTGTTTTTGTCTAAATTTTCACTATTGGAATCTGATTCCGATAAATAATTTACAACTTTTTCCTTTTTATTACAAACTGTTTGTAAATGTCCAATTTTTTCACAGTAGTGACACTTGCTCTCCTTATACCGACAGTCTCTAGATAAATGGTTTCGCCAACCACAGTGTATACAGGCGTTGTTGGATCTTGTTGACTTGTTGTATGTTGTTTTGTTTTCCTCAGGTTGACTCTTTTGCTTGTAGTCATTGTTGTAGTTTCTATTTTGATTCTGGTATCCTCTATTTTGTAGTTTTTTTTTATGTTAACGTAGTCAATTTGCTTATCCCCTTCAATTTTCGTTAAAAGCTTCATCTCTATTATAAGCGACTTTCGCAGTGCTTCATCTATTGTAATTCGCTCATCCTCTTCACATAGTCGTTCAAAAATTTTGCTGTTTATACCCATGATGAAACGATCTAGCACAAATGCTGCCAAATTCTCACCGAATTTACAAGAGAGCGCAAGCTTTTTGACCCTTGCATGCCACTCAGAAACGGACTCATCTGTACTCTGTGTTGCCAAATGAAAGTTCTTACGTTCACGAAAGACTACAGTAGGTGGAGTATAATGCGTTTTGAGAAGTTCACAAAGCTCTTTGTAAGTTTTTGATACAGGAGAAGCTGGACTGCATAAATTATGCAGTGTCTCGTACGGAATAGGACCAATAGCTTTTAAGAGTGTAGATTTTTTTGTATCCTCTTCCGTACAGTTTATATCAACCAAATGTATCTCCAGTCTCTCTTTCCATAAAAGCCATGACTCGTCTCGGGGGGAGAATTGAGGAACGCTGTTCGGTTGATATATGTTAACAGTACCGCTCTGCACATTTGCAGTTGCCATGTTTTTTTTTTTACTTGATTGTTCTTTGCTGCACAACTGTTTTATGTATTGTTGGTCTTATTTAGATGGTATTTATTTAGAAATTTTTTTTTTTTTTAAAGTTCTTTTGTTATTGAAGCACAATTATAATTTTGAACTGACCGGTAGTGTTTGTATGCAGTAATGTTATATGTCTGTATGTATACTTTGTTCACACACTTTGTAATATATAAGTATGTATGTATATTGTTTGATGTCTGTAACCGCTTGAACTATGTATGTTGTAGTCTTGATTTTAATTTTGTTGAGAAATACTATGTACGTTTTCTCAACACTTGCAACACCGAACTAGAGTATTTACTCTTTGTAATTATTTGTTCATACAAAATTTATTTTATTATTTATGTATATGTATATGTATGTATGTACATATGTATGTAACTGTTCACACGTTCAGCAGTAATTATACTTTATCCTCGTCGCCAATGTAATGTATTAAAACACTCGGAGTTCGGTTAACGACTGATTTATTATAGTAACAACTTGGTTGATATAAAGAAATGTAAATAAAGCTTTTGGCTGGAGCAATGTTAATAATGTCAATGTTATCATGATGTTATTGTTATGATACGTTATGTTAAAGTGACACTATATAACACGCCTCCGCCTTAAATTGATTACAAATATTTTTCAATTCAATATAATCAAATTTCATTAACAAAAAAAAAAAATATGTATATATATATATATATATATATATTTAAAAAAAAAAATGCAGAATATACATTCATTTACTTATAGTTACCTATGTATATATTTATATTAATTCATTTTGTTAATTTGAATAATGATTTATCTTCTTATTCTAGGTCTTAATATTCTAACATATTAATTTCTAGAATTATTTCTTTGACCTTCATTTAATTCATTTTCATTCGAATTAATTTCATTTGAAATATTTCTGTGAGCTTCATTTAAAACAATTTCATTTGATACATTTTCATTTTCTTCATTATTATTGTTAATAACTTGCTTATCAACTGGTGGTTCTATTTCATTTAAAGTATTGTTACTTGTAAGCTTACAGTACCTTCATTTGAGTATAATGGAATATCTTGCATTATATTTTCATTACTGGAATAAATAGTAGCCAGTTTTATTTGATCTGTATGTCTTTTTATAAGTCTACCATTTCTTAATCAACAAGTATATGATCGTGGTCCGATCTTTGTTTTTATAACAGCCGGAGCCCATGAACTTTTGTTTGGATTAGAATAGTCGCGAATTAAAACATTTTGCTCTTCTTCAAAATCAACAATCCTTTTGCCTTTATAATCTGAAATAGATTTTTCTTGCTTTTCAAGTATCACATCTCTAATGATTGGGGGTTTAATTAATTAATCTGTTGTGCAATGCTTCATGTTGCGATAGTCCATTAAAAATCGACTGAAAACGACATCTATATTCTGATTTTCAGTAGAATCTAAGTTCGCATAAATGGATTTTTTTAAAACTTTAACAAAATTTTCTGCCTGTCCATTGGTCGCTGGATGCCTTGGTGCCGTTAACACATGTTTAATTTTGTTTTTTTGAACAAAACATTTAAATTCATAAGATACAAATTGTCTGCCGTTGTCGCTGACGATTGTATGGACAATGCCAAAACGACTGAAAACTTCTCTAAGTTTTGTAATTACAAAATTTTTTAGTTTTAAAAACTTCGACCCATTTTGAATATGAATCTATTATTATAAAGAAATAAAAATTGTTAACAGGACCTGCAAAATCAATGTGGATTCTTTGCCAAACAGAATTTGTTGGTACCCATGGTATAAGTTTGCTCTTTTCAGGGCTAGGTAAAAGTCGCTGACAAGAAAGACATGATTTAATTAAGTGTTCTATGTCTTTATCAAGCTTGGGCCACCAAATGTAAGACCTAGCGACTGACTTAGTTTTTACTATACCTAGATGCGATTCATGGAGTAAATCACGTACAGATTTTCGCAGCTTTTTTGGAACTACAACTCGATAACCCCATAACAAGCAATCACGATCAACTGTTAATTCAATATCTTTGCCTGTATATGCTGCAAACTCTTCTCCTTGCAAATCTTTAATATTGCCCATTTTAACAAACTCAAAAACTTTAGATAGAACTGGATCTCTTCTAGTTTCACGAGCTATATCTGTGAAATCCAGATTTAAAATATTTTCTTTTTCGACATAATTTATATATGACGTATCATCTATGCTGTTAATTTCACCTTTGGCTTTTACCTGTGGCATACGTGAAAAATTGTCAGCATAATTAGCATGACCTTTTACATGTTCTATTTTATAATTAAAACCGGAAAGTATAAATGCCCACCTTTGGACACGAGCTGCCGCCATTATAGGCAAACCTTTGTTTTCACCAAATATTGAAATTAATGGTTTATGATCCGTTTTCAACGTAAAAAAATGTCCAATTAGATATTGCTTTAATTTGGTGACACAAAAAATTATAGCTAAAGCTTTCTTCTCATGCGTACTATATTTCCGTTCAGCTTTAGTTAAAGCTCTGGATATAAACGAAAATGGTTTTAATTCATTATTTGAAAATTTATGTGAAAGTATGCCAGCTATTGCATAGTCAGAAGCATCTGTAGTCAAAACAATGGGTAATTTTGGATTGAAATGTACCAAAACTTTATCCGAAGTAACCTCTTCCTTAATCATGTCGTACGCTATTTGACATTCTTTAGACCACTCATATTTTACATCTTTTTGTAATAATTTGTATAACGGAATCATTATTCTTGCATAATTATCAATAAATTTGGCATAATAATTTACCATACCTATAAATGCACGCAGTTCCGAAACATTTTCAGGAACTGGAGCCTTTAAAACTGATTCGGTTCTGTCTTTGTTCTTGCGTAAGCCAAATCTGTCAATTGTGAATCCCAAATATGATATACTTTCCTTAAAAAATTCACATTTCCTCACATTAAGTTTGAGACCTGCTTGACATAATTTTGTAAGAACAGTTTTTAAATTTTATATGTGCTGATGCATATTCTTTCCCGATATAGTTATATCATCTTGATATGCAACAACAAATGGTATACCTCGTAACAAATTCTCTATAGTTTTTTGAAATATCGATGCTGCAGGCTTAACGCCAAAAGGTAAGCGCTTCATTTTTAACGTGCCGATAGGAGTCGACCATGTACAAATCATTTGCGATTTTTCATCAAGTATTAATTGATTATACGCATTGGATAAGTCCAGTTTTGTGTAAACCTTCCAGTGATGCAAAAATCTCATCAATTAATGGTAAGGGGTATTTAAAATCTGATAAAAATTTATTTATAGTTACTTTATAATCTCCACAAATTCTAATATCACCATTAGGTTTTAAAATAGGAACAAGAGGAGTCCCCCATTCTGAGTGATCTACCGGTTCTAACACATCTTTTGCAATTAAATCACGTAAACTGTTTTCAATTTTTTCCTTCCAAGCAAACGGAATCGGACGGGGCTTAAAAAAAATGGGTTTGACATCATCATCCATAACCAAAGAGATTTCGCCAAATTTATAGCTACCAAGGCCATTGGCAAAGACTTCTGAAGACTCATTTTTAATCTGTTCAATTATAATGGAAGATTGATCAGTATTGTTTACCATATTTACTTGAACAAGTTCGAAATTAAATTTTCTTAAAAAGTTTCTACCAAACAAAGGATTGTTGTTATTATTTGTAACCACGAGTTTAATCTCTTTTTTTATTTCATTTAATTCCACCTCTTCATAGTATTCTCCTAATATCTGGATTCTATTTCCATTATAATCAACAAAAGGATCTTGACAAGAATTAAGACTTGCATTTTTACCATATTTTTCAAAGAAGGACTTCGACACCAAACTGCACGGAGCCCCAGAGTCACAAATTACCTTAACTGAAAATCCATTTATCTTAATGGAAACACTGTAAAGCTTCGTTGAATCGACACCACTGTTATGTGAAATACTGTAAATAGAGAAATCATTAGGATTGTTTTTGTCTAAATTTTCACTATTGGAATCTGATTCCGATAAATAATTTACAACTTTTTCCTTTTTATTATAAACTGTTTGTAAATGTCCAAATTTTTTACAGTGGTGAAACTTGCTCTCCTTATACCGACAGTCTCTAGATAAATGGTTTCGCCAACCACAGTGTATACAGGCGTTGTTGGATCTTGTTGACTTGTTGTATGTTGTTTTGTTTTCCTCAGGTTGACTCTTTTGCTTGTAGTCATTGTTGTAGTTTCTGTTTTGATTCTGGTATCCTCTATTTTGTAGTTTTTTTTTATGTTAACGTAGCCAATTTGCATATCACCTTCAATTTTCGTTAAAAGCTTCATCTCTATTATAAGCGACTTTCGCAGTGCTTCATCTATTGTAATTCGCTCATCCTCTTCACATAGTCGTTCAAAAATTTTGCTGTTTATACCCATGATGAAACGATCTAGCACAAATGCTGCCAAATTCTCACCGAATTTACAAGAGAGCGCAAGCTTTTTGACCCTTGCATGCCACTCAGAAACGGACTCATCTGTACTCTGTGTTGCCAAATGAAAGTTCTTACGTTCACGAAAGACTACAGTAGGTGGAGTATAATGCGTTTTGAGAAGTTCACAAAGCTCTTTGTAAGTTTTTGATACAGGAGAAGCTGGACTGCATAAATTATGTAGTGTCTCGTACGGAATAGGACCAATAGCTTTTAAGAGTGTAGATTTTTTTGTATTCTCTTCTGTACAGTTTATATCAACCAAATGTATCTCCAGTCTCTCTTTCCATAAAAGCCATGACTCGTCTCGGGGGGAGAATTGAGGAACGCTGTTCGGTTGATATATGTTAACAGTACCGCTCTGCACATTTGCAGTTGCCATGTTTTTTTTTTTTTTTTTACTTGATTGTTCTTTGCTGCACAACTGTTTTATGTATTGTTGGTCTTATTTAGATGGTATTTATTTAGAAATTTTTTTTTTTTAAGTTTTTTTGTTATTGGAGCACAATTATAATTTTGAACTGACCGGTAGTGTTTGTATGCAGTAATGTTATATGTCTGTATGTATACTTTGTTCACACACTTTGTAATATATAAGTATGTATGTATATTGTTTGATGTCTGTAACCGCTTGAACTATGTATGTTGTAGTCTTGATTTTAATTTTGTTGAGAAATACTATGTATGTTTTCTCAACACTTGCAACACCGAACTAGAGTATTTACTCTTTGTAATTATTTGTTCATACAAAATTTATTTTATTATTTATGTATATGTATATGTATGTATGTACATATGTATGTAACTGTTCACACGTTCAGCAGTAATTATACTTTATCCTCGTCGCCAATGTAATGTATTAAAACACTCGGAGTTCGGTTAACGACTGATTTATTATAGTAACAACTTGGTTGATATAAAGAAATGTAAATAAAGCTTTTGGCTGGAGCAATGTTAATAATGTCAATGTTATCATGATGTTATTGTTATGATACGTTATGTTAAAGTGACACTATATAACACGCCTCCGCTTTAAATTGATTACAAATATTTTTCAATTCAATATAATCAAATTTCATTAACAAAAAAAAAATATATATATATATATATATATTTAAAAAAAAAAATGCAGAATATACATTCATTTACTTATAGTTACCTATGTATATATTTATATTAATTCATTTTGTTAATTTGAATAATGATTTATCTTCTTATTCTAGGTCTTAATATTCTAACATATTAATTTCTAGAATTATCTCTTTGACCTTCATTTAATTCATTTTCATTCGAATTAATTTCATTTGAATTATTTCTGTGAGCTTCATTTAAAACAATTTCATTTGATACATTTTCATTTTCTTCATTATTATTGTTAATAACTTGCTTATCAACTGGTGGTTCTATTTCATTTAAAGTATTGTTACTTGTAAGCTTACAGTACCTTCATTTGAGTATAATGGAATATCTTGCATTATATTTTCATTACTGGAATAAATAGTAGCCAGTTTTATTTGATCTGTATGTCTTTTTATAAGTCTACCATTTCTTAATCAACAAGTATATGATCGTGGTCCGATCTTTGTTTTTATAACAGCCGGAGCCCATGAACTTTTGTTTGGATTAGAATAGTCGCGAATTAAAACATTTTGCTCTTCTTCAAAATCAACAATCCTTTTGCCTTTATAATCTGAAATAGATTTTTCTTGCTTTTCAAGTATCACATCTCTAATGATTGGGGGTTTAATTAATTAATCTGTTGTGCAATGCTTCATGTTGCGATAGTCCATTAAAAATCGACTTAAAACGACATCTATATTCTGATTTTCAGTAGAATCTAAGTTCGCATAAATGGATTTTTTTAAAACTTTAACAACATTTTCTGCCTGTCCATTGGTCGCTGGATGCCCTGGTGCCGTTAACACATGTTTAATTTTGTTTTTTTGAACAAAACATTTAAATTCGTCAGATACAAATTGTCTGCCGTTGTCGCTGACGATTGTATGGACAATGCCAAAACGACTGAAAACTTCTCTAAGTTTTGTAATTACAAAATTTGAGGTAATATTTTTAGTTTTAAAAACTTCGACCCATTTTGAATATGAATCTATTATTATAAAGAAATAAAAATTGTTAACAGGACCTGCAAAATCAATGTGGATTCTTTGCCAAACAGAATTTGTTGGTACCCATGGTATAAGTTTGCTCTTTTCAGGGCTAGGTAAAAGTCGCTGACAAGAAAGACATGATTTAATTAAGTGTTCTATGTCTTTATCAAGCTTGGGCCACCAAATGTAAGACCTAGCGACTGACTTAGTTTTTACTATACCTAGATGCGATTCATGGAGTAAATCAAGTACAGATTTTCGCAGCTTTTTTGGAACTACAACTCGATAACCCCATAACAAGCAATCACGATCAACTGTTAATTCAATATCTTTGCCTGTATATGCTGCAAACTCTTCTCCTTGTAAATCTTTAATTTTGCCCATTTTAACAAACTCAAAAACTTTAGATAGAACTGGATCTCTTCTAGTTTCACGAGCTATATCTGTGAAATCCAGATTTAAAATATTTTCTTTTTCGACATAATTTATATATGACGTATCATCTATGCTGTTAATTTCACCTTTGGCTTTTACCTGTGGCATACGTGAAAAATTGTCAGTATAATTAGCATGACCTTTTACATGTTCTATTTTATAATTAAAACCGGAAAGTATAAATGCCCACCTTTGGACACGAGCTGCCGCCATTATATGCAAACCTTTGTTTTCACCAAATATTGAAATTAATGGTTTATGATCCGTTTTCAACGTAAAAAAATGTCCAATTAGATATTGCTTTAATTTGGTGACACAAAAAATTATAGCTAAAGCTTTCTTCTCATGCGTACTATATTTCCGTTCAGCTTTAGTTAAAGCTCTGGATATAAACGAAAATGGTTTTAATTCATTATTTGAAAATTTATGTGAAAGTATGCCAGCTATTGCATAGTCAGAAGCATCTGTAGTCAAAACAATGGGTAATTTTGGATTGAAATGTACCAAAACTTTATCCGAAGTAACCTCTTCCTTAATCATGTCGTACGCTATTTGACATTCTTTAGACCACTCATATTTTACATCTTTTTGTAATAATTTGTATAACGGAATCATTATTCTTGCATAATTATCAATAAATTTGGCATAATAATTTACCATACCTATAAATGCACGCAGTTCCGAAACATTTTCAGGAACTGGAGCCTTTAAAACTGATTCGGTTCTGTCTTTGTTCTTGCGTAAGCCAAATCTGTCAATTGTGAATCCCAAATATGATATACTTTCCTTAAAAAATTCACATTTCCTCACATTAAGTTTGAGACCTGCTTGACATAATTTTGTAAGAACAGTTTTTAAATTTTATATGTGCTGATGCATATTCTTTCCCGATATAGTTATATCATCTTGATATGCAACAACAAATGGTATACCTCGTAACAAATTCTCTATAGTTTTTTGAAATATCGATGCTGCAGGCTTAACGCCAAAAGGTAAGCCCTTCATTTTTAACGTGCCGATAGGAGTCGACCATGTACAAATCATTTGCGATTTTTCATCAAGTATTAATTGATTATACGCATTGGATAAGTCCAGTTTTGTGTAAACCTTCCAATGATGCAAAAATCTCATCAATTAATGGTAAGGGGTATTTAAAATCTGATAAAAATTTATTTATAGTTACTTTATAATCTCCACAAATTCTAATATCACCATTAGGTTTTAAAATAGGAACAAGAGGAGTCCCCCATTCTGAGTGATCTACCGGTTCTAACACATCTTTTGCAATTAAATCACGTAAACTGTTTCCAATTTTTTCCTTCCAAGCAAACGGAATCGGACGGGGCTTAAAAAAAATGGGTTTGACATCATCATCCATAACCAAACAGATTTCGCCAAATTTATAGCTACCAAGGCCATTGTCAAAGACTTCTGAAAACTCATTTTTAATCTGTTTAATTATAATGGAAGATTGATCAGTATTGTTTACCATATTTACTTGAACAAGTTCGAAATTAAATTTTCTTAAAAAGTTTCTACCAAACAAAGGATTGTTGTTATTAATTGTAACCACGAGTTTAATCTCTTTTTTTATTTCATTTAATTCCACCTCTTCATAGTATTCTCCTAATATCTGGATTCTATTTCCATTATAATCAACAAAAGGATCTTGACAAGAATTAAGACTTGCATTATTACCATATTTTTCAAAGAATGACTTCGACACCAAACTGCACGGAGCCCCAGAGTCACAAATTACCTTAACTGAAAATCCATTTATCTTAATGGAAACACTGTAAAGCTTCGTTGAATCGACACCACTGTTATGTGAAATACTGTAAATAGAGAAATCATTAGGATTGTTTTTGTCTAAATTTTCACTATTGGAATCTGATTCCGATAAATAATTTACAACTTTTTCCTTTTTATTATAAACTGTTTGTAAATGTCCAAATTTTTTACAGTGGTGACACTTGCTCTCCTTATACCGTCAGTCTCTAGATAAATGGTTTCGCCAACCACAGTGTATACAGGCGTTGTTGGATCTTGTTGACTTGTTGTATGTTGTTTTGTTTTCCTCAGGTTGACTCTTTTGCTTGTAGTCATTGTTGTAGTTTCTGTTCTGATTCTGGTATCCTCTATTTTGTAGTTTTTTTTTATGTTAACGTAGCCAATTTGCATATCACCTTCAATTTTCGTTAAAAGCTTCATCTCTATTATAAGCGACTTTCGCAGTGCTTCATCTATTGTAATTCGCTCATCCTCTTCACATAGTCGTTCAAAAATTTTGCTGTTTATACCCATGATGAAACGATCTAGCACAAATGCTGCCAAATTCTCACCGAATTTACAAGAGAGCGCAAGCTTTTTGACCCTTGCATGCCACTCAGAAACGGACTCATCTGTACTCTGTGTTGCCAAATGAAAGTTCTTACGTTCACGAAAGACTACAGTAGGTGGAGTATAATGCGTTTTGAGAAGTTCACAAAGCTCTTTGTAAGTTTTTGATACAGGAGAAGCTGGACTGCATAAATTATGTAGTGTCTCGTACGGAATAGGACCAATAGCTTTTAAGAGTGTAGATTTTTTGTATTCTCTTCCGTACAGTTTATATCAACCAAATGTATCTCCAGTCTCTCTTTCCATAAAAGCCATGACTCGTCTCGGGGGGAGAATTGAGGAACGCTGTTCGGTTGATATATGTTAACAGTACCGCTCTGCACATTTGCTTTTGCCATGTTTTTTTTTTTTTTTTTTTTTTTTTTTACTTGATTGTTCTTTGCTGCACAACTGTTTTATGTATTGTTGGTCTTATTTAGATGGTATTTATTTAGAAATTTTTTTTCTTTTTAAAGTTTTTTTGTTATTGGAGCACAATTATAATTTTGAACTGACCGGTAGTGTTTGTATGCAGTAATGTTATATGTCTGTATGTATACTTTGTTCACACACTTTGTAATATATAAGTATGTATGTATATTGTTTGATGTCTGTAACCGCTTGAACTATGTATGTTGTAGTCTTGATTTTAATTTTGTTGAGAAATACTATGTACGTTTTCTCAATACTTGCAACACCGAACTAGAGTATTTACTCTTTGTAATTATTTGTTCATACAAAATTTATTTTATTATTTATGTATATGTATATGTATGTATGTACATATGTATGTAACTGTTCACACGTTCAGCAGTAATTATACTTTATCCTCGTCGCCAATGTAATGTATTAAAACACTCGGAGTTCGGTTAACGACTGATTTATTATAGTAACAACTTGGTTGATATAAAGAAATGTAAATAAAGCTTTTGGCTGGAGCAATGTTAATAATGTCAATTTTATCATGATGTTATTGTTATGATACGTTATGTTAAAGTGACACTATATAACACGCCTCCGCCTTAAATTGATTACAAATATTTTTCAATTCAATATAATCAAATTTCATTAACAAAAAAAAAAAATATATATATATATATATATTTAAAAAAAAAATGCAGAATATACATTCATTTACTTATAGTTACCTATGTATATATTTATATTAATTCATTTTGTTAATTTGAATAATGATTTATCTTCTTATTCTAGGTCTTAATATTCTAACATATTAATTTCTAGAATTATTTCTTTGACCTTCATTTAATTCATTTTCATTCGAATTAATTTCATTTGAATTATTTCTGTGAGCTTCATTTAAAACAATTTCATTTGATACATTTTCATTTTCTTCATTATTATTGTTAATAACTTGCTTATCAACTGGTGGTTCTATTTCATTTAAAGTATTGTTACTTGTAAGCTTACAGTACCTTCATTTGAGTATAATGGAATATCTTGCATTATATTTTCATTACTGGAATAAATAGTAGCCAGTTTTATTTGATCTGTATGTCTTTTTATAAGTCTACCATTTCTTAATCAACAAGTATATGATCGTGGTCCGATCTTTGTTTTTATAACAGCCGGAGCCCATGAACTTTTGTTTGGATTAGAATAGTCGCGAATTAAAACATTTTGCTCTTCTTCAAAATCAACAATCCTTTTGCCTTTATAATCTGAAATAGATTTTTCTTGCTTTTCAAGTATCACATCTCTAATGATTGGGGGTTTAATTAATTAATCTGTTGTGCAATGCTTCATGTTGCGATAGTCCATTAAAAATCGACTGAAAACGACATCTATATTCTGATTTTCAGTAGAATCTAAGTTCGCATAAATGGATTTTTTTAAAACTTTAACAAAATTTTCTGCCTGTCCATTGGTCGCTGGATGCCCTGGTGCCGTTAACACATGTTTAATTTTGTTTTTTTGAACAAAACATTTAAATTCGTCAGATACAAATTGTCTGCCGTTGTCGCTGACGATTGTATGGACAATGCCAAAACGACTGAAAACTTCTCTAAGTTTTGTAATTACAAAATTTGAGGTAATATTTTTAGTTTTAAAAACTTCGACCCATTTTGAATATGAATCTATTATTATAAAGAAATAAAAATTGTTAACAGGACCTGCAAAATCAATGTGGATTCTTTGCCAAACAGAATTTGTTGGTACCCATGGTATAAGTTTGCTCTTTTCAGGGCTAGGTAAAAGTCGCTGACAAGAAAGACATGATTTAATTAAGTGTTCTATGTCTTTATCAAGCTTGGGCCACCAAATGTAAGACCTAGCGACTGACTTAGTTTTTACTATACCTAGATGCGATTCATGGAGTAAATCAAGTACATTTTTTCGCAGCTTTTTTGGAACTACATGTCGATAACCCCATAACAAGCAATCACGATCAACTGTTAATTCAATATCTTTGCCTGTATATGCTGCAAACTCTTCTCCTTGTAAATCTTTAATTTTGCCCATTTTAACAAACTCAAAAACTTTAGATAGAACTGGATCTCTTCTAGTTTCACGAGCTATATCTGTGAAATCCAGATTTAAAATATTTTCTTTTTCGACATAATTTATATATGACGTATCATCTATGCTGTTAATTTCACCTTTGGCTTTTACCTGTGGCATACGTGAAAAATTGTCAGCATAATTAGCATGACCTTTTACATGTTCTATTTTATAATTAAAACCGGAAAGTATAAATGCCCACCTTTGGACACGAGCTGCCGCCATTATAGGCAAACCTTTGTTTTCACCAAATATTGAAATTAATGGTTTATGATCCGTTTTCAACGTAAAAAAATGTCCAATTAGATATTGCTTTAATTTGGTGACACAAAAAATTATAGCTAAAGCTTTCTTCTCATGCGTACTATATTTCCGTTCAGCTTTAGTTAAAGCTCTGGATATAAACGAAAATGGTTTTAATTCATTATTTGAAAATTTATGTGAAAGTATGCCAGCTATTGCATAGTCAGAAGCATCTGTAGTCAAAACAATGGGTAATTTTGGATTGAAATGTACCAAAACTTTATCCGAAGTAACCTCTTCCTTAATCATGTCGTACGCTATTTGACATTCTTTAGACCACTCATATTTTACATATTTTTGTAATAATTTGTATAACGGAATCATTATTCTTGCATAATTATCAATAAATTTGGCATAATAATTTACCATACCTATAAATGCACGCAGTTCCGAAACATTTTCAGGAACTGGAGCCTTTAAAACTGATTCGGTTCTGTCTTTGTTCTTGCGTAAGCCAAATCTGTCAATTGTGAATCCCAAATATGATATACTTTCCTTAAAAAATTCACATTTCCTCACATTAAGTTTGAGACCTGCTTAACATAATTTTGTAAGAACAGTTTTTAAATTTTATATGTGCTGATGCATATTCTTTCCCGATATAGTTATATCATCTTGATATGCAACAACAAATGGTATAACTCGTAACAAATTCTCTATAGTTTTTTGAAATATCGATGCTGCAGGCTTAACGCCAAAAGGTAACCGCTTAATTTTTAACGTGCCGATAGGAGTCGACCATGTACAAATCATTTGCGATTTTTCATCAAGTATTAATTGATTATACGCATTGGATAAGTCCAGTTTTGTGTAAACCTTCCAGTGATGCAAAAATCTCATCAATTAATGGTAAGGGGTATTTAAAATCTGATAAAAATTTATTTATAGTTACTTTATAATCTCCACAAATTCTAATATCACCATTAGGTTTTAAAATAGGAACAAGAGGAGTCCCCCATTCTGAGTGATCTACCGGTTCTAACACATCTTTTGCAATTAAATCACGTAAACTGTTTTCAATTTTTTCCTTCCAAGCAAACGGAATCGGACGGGGCTTAAAAAAAATGGGTTTGACATCATCATCCATAACCAAAGAGATTTCGCCAAATTTATAGCTACCAAGGCCATTGGCAAAGACTTCTGAAGACTCATTTTTAATCTGTTCAATTATAATGGAAGATTGATCAGTATTGTTTACCATATTTACTTGAACAAGTTCGAAATTAAATTTTCTTAAAAAGTTTCTACCAAACAAAGGATTGTTGTTATTATTTGTAACCACGAGTTTAATCTCTTTTTTTATTTCATTTAATTCCACCTCTTCATAGTATTCTCCTAATATCTGGATTCTATTTCCATTATAATCAACAAAAGGATCTTGACAAGAATTAAGACTTGCATTTTTACCATATTTTTCAAAGAAGGACTTCGACACCAAACTGCACGGAGCCCCAGAGTCACAAATTACCTTAACTGAAAATCCATTTATCTTAATGGAAACACTGTAAAGCTTCGTTGAATCGACACCACTGTTATGTGAAATACTGTAAATAGAGAAATCATTAGGATTGTTTTTGTCTAAATTTTCACTATTGGAATCTGATTCCGATAAATAATTTACAACTTTTTCCTTTTTATTATAAACTGTTTGTAAATGTCCAAATTTTTTACAGTGGTGAAACTTGCTCTCCTTATACCGACAGTCTCTAGATAAATGGTTTCGCCAACCACAGTGTATACAGGCGTTGTTGGATCTTGTTGACTTGTTGTATGTTGTTTTGTTTTCCTCAGGTTGACTCTTTTGCTTGTAGTCATTGTTGTAGTTTCTGTTTTGATTCTGGTATCCTCTATTTTGTAGTTTTTTTTTATGTTAACGTAGCCAATTTGCATATCACCTTCAATTTTCGTTAAAAGCTTCATCTCTATTATAAGCGACTTTCGCAGTGCTTCATCTATTGTAATTCGCTCATCCTCTTCACATAGTCGTTCAAAAATTTTGCTGTTTATACCCATGATGAAACGATCTAGCACAAATGCTGCCAAATTCTCACCGAATTTACAAGAGAGCGCAAGCTTTTTGACCCTTGCATGCCACTCAGAAACGGACTCATCTGTACTCTGTGTTGCCAAATGAAAGTTCTTACGTTCACGAAAGACTACAGTAGGTGGAGTATAATGCGTTTTGAGAAGTTCACAAAGCTCTTTGTAAGTTTTTGATACAGGAGAAGCTGGACTGCATAAATTATGTAGTGTCTCGTACGGAATAGGACCAATAGCTTTTAAGAGTGTAGATTTTTTTGTATTCTCTTCTGTACAGTTTATATCAACCAAATGTATCTCCAGTCTCTCTTTCCATAAAAGCCATGACTCGTCTCGGGGGGAGAATTGAGGAACGCTGTTCGGTTGATATATGTTAACAGTACCGCTCTGCACATTTGCAGTTGCCATGTTTTTTTTTTTTTTTTTACTTGATTGTTCTTTGCTGCACAACTGTTTTATGTATTGTTGGTCTTATTTAGATGGTATTTATTTAGAAATTTTTTTTTTTTAAGTTTTTTTGTTATTGGAGCACAATTATAATTTTGAACTGACCGGTAGTGTTTGTATGCAGTAATGTTATATGTCTGTATGTATACTTTGTTCACACACTTTGTAATATATAAGTATGTATGTATATTGTTTGATGTCTGTAACCGCTTGAACTATGTATGTTGTAGTCTTGATTTTAATTTTGTTGAGAAATACTATGTATGTTTTCTCAACACTTGCAACACCGAACTAGAGTATTTACTCTTTGTAATTATTTGTTCATACAAAATTTATTTTATTATTTATGTATATGTATATGTATGTATGTACATATGTATGTAACTGTTCACACGTTCAGCAGTAATTATACTTTATCCTCGTCGCCAATGTAATGTATTAAAACACTCGGAGTTCGGTTAACGACTGATTTATTATAGTAACAACTTGGTTGATATAAAGAAATGTAAATAAAGCTTTTGGCTGGAGCAATGTTAATAATGTCAATGTTATCATGATGTTATTGTTATGATACGTTATGTTAAAGTGACACTATATAACACGCCTCCGCTTTAAATTGATTACAAATATTTTTCAATTCAATATAATCAAATTTCATTAACAAAAAAAAAATATATATATATATATATATATATTTAAAAAAAAAAATGCAGAATATACATTCATTTACTTATAGTTACCTATGTATATATTTATATTAATTCATTTTGTTAATTTGAATAATGATTTATCTTCTTATTCTAGGTCTTAATATTCTAACATATTAATTTCTAGAATTATCTCTTTGACCTTCATTTAATTCATTTTCATTCGAATTAATTTCATTTGAATTATTTCTGTGAGCTTCATTTAAAACAATTTCATTTGATACATTTTCATTTTCTTCATTATTATTGTTAATAACTTGCTTATCAACTGGTGGTTCTATTTCATTTAAAGTATTGTTACTTGTAAGCTTACAGTACCTTCATTTGAGTATAATGGAATATCTTGCATTATATTTTCATTACTGGAATAAATAGTAGCCAGTTTTATTTGATCTGTATGTCTTTTTATAAGTCTACCATTTCTTAATCAACAAGTATATGATCGTGGTCCGATCTTTGTTTTTATAACAGCCGGAGCCCATGAACTTTTGTTTGGATTAGAATAGTCGCGAATTAAAACATTTTGCTCTTCTTCAAAATCAACAATCCTTTTGCCTTTATAATCTGAAATAGATTTTTCTTGCTTTTCAAGTATCACATCTCTAATGATTGGGGGTTTAATTAATTAATCTGTTGTGCAATGCTTCATGTTGCGATAGTCCATTAAAAATCGACTTAAAACGACATCTATATTCTGATTTTCAGTAGAATCTAAGTTCGCATAAATGGATTTTTTTAAAACTTTAACAACATTTTCTGCCTGTCCATTGGTCGCTGGATGCCCTGGTGCCGTTAACACATGTTTAATTTTGTTTTTTTGAACAAAACATTTAAATTCGTCAGATACAAATTGTCTGCCGTTGTCGCTGACGATTGTATGGACAATGCCAAAACGACTGAAAACTTCTCTAAGTTTTGTAATTACAAAATTTGAGGTAATATTTTTAGTTTTAAAAACTTCGACCCATTTTGAATATGAATCTATTATTATAAAGAAATAAAAATTGTTAACAGGACCTGCAAAATCAATGTGGATTCTTTGCCAAACAGAATTTGTTGGTACCCATGGTATAAGTTTGCTCTTTTCAGGGCTAGGTAAAAGTCGCTGACAAGAAAGACATGATTTAATTAAGTGTTCTATGTCTTTATCAAGCTTGGGCCACCAAATGTAAGACCTAGCGACTGACTTAGTTTTTACTATACCTAGATGCGATTCATGGAGTAAATCAAGTACAGATTTTCGCAGCTTTTTTGGAACTACAACTCGATAACCCCATAACAAGCAATCACGATCAACTGTTAATTCAATATCTTTGCCTGTATATGCTGCAAACTCTTCTCCTTGTAAATCTTTAATTTTGCCCATTTTAACAAACTCAAAAACTTTAGATAGAACTGGATCTCTTCTAGTTTCACGAGCTATATCTGTGAAATCCAGATTTAAAATATTTTCTTTTTCGACATAATTTATATATGACGTATCATCTATGCTGTTAATTTCACCTTTGGCTTTTACCTGTGGCATACGTGAAAAATTGTCAGTATAATTAGCATGACCTTTTACATGTTCTATTTTATAATTAAAACCGGAAAGTATAAATGCCCACCTTTGGACACGAGCTGCCGCCATTATATGCAAACCTTTGTTTTCACCAAATATTGAAATTAATGGTTTATGATCCGTTTTCAACGTAAAAAAATGTCCAATTAGATATTGCTTTAATTTGGTGACACAAAAAATTATAGCTAAAGCTTTCTTCTCATGCGTACTATATTTCCGTTCAGCTTTAGTTAAAGCTCTGGATATAAACGAAAATGGTTTTAATTCATTATTTGAAAATTTATGTGAAAGTATGCCAGCTATTGCATAGTCAGAAGCATCTGTAGTCAAAACAATGGGTAATTTTGGATTGAAATGTACCAAAACTTTATCCGAAGTAACCTCTTCCTTAATCATGTCGTACGCTATTTGACATTCTTTAGACCACTCATATTTTACATCTTTTTGTAATAATTTGTATAACGGAATCATTATTCTTGCATAATTATCAATAAATTTGGCATAATAATTTACCATACCTATAAATGCACGCAGTTCCGAAACATTTTCAGGAACTGGAGCCTTTAAAACTGATTCGGTTCTGTCTTTGTTCTTGCGTAAGCCAAATCTGTCAATTGTGAATCCCAAATATGATATACTTTCCTTAAAAAATTCACATTTCCTCACATTAAGTTTGAGACCTGCTTGACATAATTTTGTAAGAACAGTTTTTAAATTTTATATGTGCTGATGCATATTCTTTCCCGATATAGTTATATCATCTTGATATGCAACAACAAATGGTATACCTCGTAACAAATTCTCTATAGTTTTTTGAAATATCGATGCTGCAGGCTTAACGCCAAAAGGTAAGCCCTTCATTTTTAACGTGCCGATAGGAGTCGACCATGTACAAATCATTTGCGATTTTTCATCAAGTATTAATTGATTATACGCATTGGATAAGTCCAGTTTTGTGTAAACCTTCCAATGATGCAAAAATCTCATCAATTAATGGTAAGGGGTATTTAAAATCTGATAAAAATTTATTTATAGTTACTTTATAATCTCCACAAATTCTAATATCACCATTAGGTTTTAAAATAGGAACAAGAGGAGTCCCCCATTCTGAGTGATCTACCGGTTCTAACACATCTTTTGCAATTAAATCACGTAAACTGTTTCCAATTTTTTCCTTCCAAGCAAACGGAATCGGACGGGGCTTAAAAAAAATGGGTTTGACATCATCATCCATAACCAAACAGATTTCGCCAAATTTATAGCTACCAAGGCCATTGTCAAAGACTTCTGAAAACTCATTTTTAATCTGTTTAATTATAATGGAAGATTGATCAGTATTGTTTACCATATTTACTTGAACAAGTTCGAAATTAAATTTTCTTAAAAAGTTTCTACCAAACAAAGGATTGTTGTTATTAATTGTAACCACGAGTTTAATCTCTTTTTTTATTTCATTTAATTCCACCTCTTCATAGTATTCTCCTAATATCTGGATTCTATTTCCATTATAATCAACAAAAGGATCTTGACAAGAATTAAGACTTGCATTATTACCATATTTTTCAAAGAATGACTTCGACACCAAACTGCACGGAGCCCCAGAGTCACAAATTACCTTAACTGAAAATCCATTTATCTTAATGGAAACACTGTAAAGCTTCGTTGAATCGACACCACTGTTATGTGAAATACTGTAAATAGAGAAATCATTAGGATTGTTTTTGTCTAAATTTTCACTATTGGAATCTGATTCCGATAAATAATTTACAACTTTTTCCTTTTTATTATAAACTGTTTGTAAATGTCCAAATTTTTTACAGTGGTGACACTTGCTCTCCTTATACCGTCAGTCTCTAGATAAATGGTTTCGCCAACCACAGTGTATACAGGCGTTGTTGGATCTTGTTGACTTGTTGTATGTTGTTTTGTTTTCCTCAGGTTGACTCTTTTGCTTGTAGTCATTGTTGTAGTTTCTGTTCTGATTCTGGTATCCTCTATTTTGTAGTTTTTTTTTATGTTAACGTAGCCAATTTGCATATCACCTTCAATTTTCGTTAAAAGCTTCATCTCTATTATAAGCGACTTTCGCAGTGCTTCATCTATTGTAATTCGCTCATCCTCTTCACATAGTCGTTCAAAAATTTTGCTGTTTATACCCATGATGAAACGATCTAGCACAAATGCTGCCAAATTCTCACCGAATTTACAAGAGAGCGCAAGCTTTTTGACCCTTGCATGCCACTCAGAAACGGACTCATCTGTACTCTGTGTTGCCAAATGAAAGTTCTTACGTTCACGAAAGACTACAGTAGGTGGAGTATAATGCGTTTTGAGAAGTTCACAAAGCTCTTTGTAAGTTTTTGATACAGGAGAAGCTGGACTGCATAAATTATGTAGTGTCTCGTACGGAATAGGACCAATAGCTTTTAAGAGTGTAGATTTTTTGTATTCTCTTCCGTACAGTTTATATCAACCAAATGTATCTCCAGTCTCTCTTTCCATAAAAGCCATGACTCGTCTCGGGGGGAGAATTGAGGAACGCTGTTCGGTTGATATATGTTAACAGTACCGCTCTGCACATTTGCTTTTGCCATGTTTTTTTTTTTTTTTTTTTTTTTTTTTACTTGATTGTTCTTTGCTGCACAACTGTTTTATGTATTGTTGGTCTTATTTAGATGGTATTTATTTAGAAATTTTTTTTCTTTTTAAAGTTTTTTTGTTATTGGAGCACAATTATAATTTTGAACTGACCGGTAGTGTTTGTATGCAGTAATGTTATATGTCTGTATGTATACTTTGTTCACACACTTTGTAATATATAAGTATGTATGTATATTGTTTGATGTCTGTAACCGCTTGAACTATGTATGTTGTAGTCTTGATTTTAATTTTGTTGAGAAATACTATGTACGTTTTCTCAATACTTGCAACACCGAACTAGAGTATTTACTCTTTGTAATTATTTGTTCATACAAAATTTATTTTATTATTTATGTATATGTATATGTATGTATGTACATATGTATGTAACTGTTCACACGTTCAGCAGTAATTATACTTTATCCTCGTCGCCAATGTAATGTATTAAAACACTCGGAGTTCGGTTAACGACTGATTTATTATAGTAACAACTTGGTTGATATAAAGAAATGTAAATAAAGCTTTTGGCTGGAGCAATGTTAATAATGTCAATTTTATCATGATGTTATTGTTATGATACGTTATGTTAAAGTGACACTATATAACACGCCTCCGCCTTAAATTGATTACAAATATTTTTCAATTCAATATAATCAAATTTCATTAACAAAAAAAAAAAATATATATATATATATATATTTAAAAAAAAAATGCAGAATATACATTCATTTACTTATAGTTACCTATGTATATATTTATATTAATTCATTTTGTTAATTTGAATAATGATTTATCTTCTTATTCTAGGTCTTAATATTCTAACATATTAATTTCTAGAATTATTTCTTTGACCTTCATTTAATTCATTTTCATTCGAATTAATTTCATTTGAATTATTTCTGTGAGCTTCATTTAAAACAATTTCATTTGATACATTTTCATTTTCTTCATTATTATTGTTAATAACTTGCTTATCAACTGGTGGTTCTATTTCATTTAAAGTATTGTTACTTGTAAGCTTACAGTACCTTCATTTGAGTATAATGGAATATCTTGCATTATATTTTCATTACTGGAATAAATAGTAGCCAGTTTTATTTGATCTGTATGTCTTTTTATAAGTCTACCATTTCTTAATCAACAAGTATATGATCGTGGTCCGATCTTTGTTTTTATAACAGCCGGAGCCCATGAACTTTTGTTTGGATTAGAATAGTCGCGAATTAAAACATTTTGCTCTTCTTCAAAATCAACAATCCTTTTGCCTTTATAATCTGAAATAGATTTTTCTTGCTTTTCAAGTATCACATCTCTAATGATTGGGGGTTTAATTAATTAATCTGTTGTGCAATGCTTCATGTTGCGATAGTCCATTAAAAATCGACTGAAAACGACATCTATATTCTGATTTTCAGTAGAATCTAAGTTCGCATAAATGGATTTTTTTAAAACTTTAACAAAATTTTCTGCCTGTCCATTGGTCGCTGGATGCCCTGGTGCCGTTAACACATGTTTAATTTTGTTTTTTTGAACAAAACATTTAAATTCGTCAGATACAAATTGTCTGCCGTTGTCGCTGACGATTGTATGGACAATGCCAAAACGACTGAAAACTTCTCTAAGTTTTGTAATTACAAAATTTGAGGTAATATTTTTAGTTTTAAAAACTTCGACCCATTTTGAATATGAATCTATTATTATAAAGAAATAAAAATTGTTAACAGGACCTGCAAAATCAATGTGGATTCTTTGCCAAACAGAATTTGTTGGTACCCATGGTATAAGTTTGCTCTTTTCAGGGCTAGGTAAAAGTCGCTGACAAGAAAGACATGATTTAATTAAGTGTTCTATGTCTTTATCAAGCTTGGGCCACCAAATGTAAGACCTAGCGACTGACTTAGTTTTTACTATACCTAGATGCGATTCATGGAGTAAATCAAGTACATTTTTTCGCAGCTTTTTTGGAACTACATGTCGATAACCCCATAACAAGCAATCACGATCAACTGTTAATTCAATATCTTTGCCTGTATATGCTGCAAACTCTTCTCCTTGTAAATCTTTAATTTTGCCCATTTTAACAAACTCAAAAACTTTAGATAGAACTGGATCTCTTCTAGTTTCACGAGCTATATCTGTGAAATCCAGATTTAAAATATTTTCTTTTTCGACATAATTTATATATGACGTATCATCTATGCTGTTAATTTCACCTTTGGCTTTTACCTGTGGCATACGTGAAAAATTGTCAGCATAATTAGCATGACCTTTTACATGTTCTATTTTATAATTAAAACCGGAAAGTATAAATGCCCACCTTTGGACACGAGCTGCCGCCATTATAGGCAAACCTTTGTTTTCACCAAATATTGAAATTAATGGTTTATGATCCGTTTTCAACGTAAAAAAATGTCCAATTAGATATTGCTTTAATTTGGTGACACAAAAAATTATAGCTAAAGCTTTCTTCTCATGCGTACTATATTTCCGTTCAGCTTTAGTTAAAGCTCTGGATATAAACGAAAATGGTTTTAATTCATTATTTGAAAATTTATGTGAAAGTATGCCAGCTATTGCATAGTCAGAAGCATCTGTAGTCAAAACAATGGGTAATTTTGGATTGAAATGTACCAAAACTTTATCCGAAGTAACCTCTTCCTTAATCATGTCGTACGCTATTTGACATTCTTTAGACCACTCATATTTTACATATTTTTGTAATAATTTGTATAACGGAATCATTATTCTTGCATAATTATCAATAAATTTGGCATAATAATTTACCATACCTATAAATGCACGCAGTTCCGAAACATTTTCAGGAACTGGAGCCTTTAAAACTGATTCGGTTCTGTCTTTGTTCTTGCGTAAGCCAAATCTGTCAATTGTGAATCCCAAATATGATATACTTTCCTTAAAAAATTCACATTTCCTCACATTAAGTTTGAGACCTGCTTAACATAATTTTGTAAGAACAGTTTTTAAATTTTATATGTGCTGATGCATATTCTTTCCCGATATAGTTATATCATCTTGATATGCAACAACAAATGGTATAACTCGTAACAAATTCTCTATAGTTTTTTGAAATATCGATGCTGCAGGCTTAACGCCAAAAGGTAACCGCTTAATTTTTAACGTGCCGATAGGAGTCGACCATGTACAAATCATTTGCGATTTTTCATCAAGTATTAATTGATTATACGCATTGGATAAGTCCAGTTTTGTGTAAACCTTCCAGTGATGCAAAAATCTCATCAATTAATGGTAAGGGGTATTTAAAATCTGATAAAAATTTATTTATAGTTACTTTATAATCTCCACAAATTCTAATATCACCATTAGGTTTTAAAATAGGAACAAGAGGAGTCCCCCATTCTGAGTGATCTACCGGTTCTAACACATCTTTTGCAATTAAATCACGTAAACTGTTTTCAATTTTTTCCTTCCAAGCAAACGGAATCGGACGGGGCTTAAAAAAAATGGGTTTGACATCATCATCCATAACCAAAGAGATTTCGCCAAATTTATAGCTACCAAGGCCATTGGCAAAGACTTCTGAAGACTCATTTTTAATCTGTTCAATTATAATGGAAGATTGATCAGTATTGTTTACCATATTTACTTGAACAAGTTCGAAATTAAATTTTCTTAAAAAGTTTCTACCAAACAAAGGATTGTTGTTATTATTTGTAACCACGAGTTTAATCTCTTTTTTTATTTCATTTAATTCCACCTCTTCATAGTATTCTCCTAATATCTGGATTCTATTTCCATTATAATCAACAAAAGGATCTTGACAAGAATTAAGACTTGCATTTTTACCATATTTTTCAAAGAATGACTTCGACACCAAACTGCACGGAGCCCCAGAGTCACAAATTACCTTAACTGAAAATCCATTTATCTTAATGGAAACACTGTAAAGCTTCGTTGAATCGACACCACTGTTATGTGAAATACTGTAAATAGAGAAATCATTAGGATTGTTTTTGTCTAAATTTTCACTATTGGAATCTGATTCCGATAAATAATTTACAACTTTTTCCTTTTTATTATAAACTGTTTGTAAATGTCCAAATTTTTTACAGTGGTGACACTTGCTCTCCTTATACCGACAGTCTCTAGATAAATGGTTTCGTTAACCACAGTGTATACAGGCGTTGTTGGATCTTGTTGACTTGTTGTATGTTGTTTTGTTTTCCTCAGGTTGACTCTTTTGCTTGTAGTCATTGTTGTAGTTTCTGTTTTGATTCTGGTATCCTCTATTTTGTAGTTTTTTTTTATGTTAACGTAGCCAATTTGCATATCACCTTCAATTTTCGTTAAAAGCTTCATCTCTATTATAAGCGACTTTCGCAGTGCTTCATCTATTGTAATTCGCTCATCCTCTTCACATAGTCGTTCAAAAATTTTGCTGTTTATACCCATGATGAAACGATCTAGCACAAATGCTGCCAAATTCTCACCGAATTTACAAGAGAGCGCAAGCTTTTTGACCCTTGCATGCCACTCAGAAACGGACTCATCTGTACTCTGTGTTGCCAAATGAAAGTTCTTACGTTCACGAAAGACTACAGTAGGTGGAGTATAATGCGTTTTGAGAAGTTCACAAAGCTCTTTGTAAGTTTTTGATACAGGAGAAGCTGGACTGCATAAATTATGTAGTGTCTCGTACGGAATAGGACCAATAGCTTTTAAGAGTGTAGATTTTTTTGTATTCTCTTCTGTACAGTTTATATCAACCAAATGTATCTCCAGTCTCTCTTTCCATAAAAGCCATGACTCGTCTCGGGGGGAGAATTGAGGAACGCTGTTCGGTTGATATATGTTAACAGTACCGCTCTGCACATTTGCAGTTGCCATGTTTTTTTTTTTTTTTTTACTTGATTGTTCTTTGCTGCACAACTGTTTTATGTATTGTTGGTCTTATTTAGATGGTATTTATTTAGAAATTTTTTTTTTTTAAGTTTTTTTGTTATTGGAGCACAATTTTAATTTTGAACTGACCGGTAGTGTTTGTATGCAGTAATGTTATATGTCTGTATGTATACTTTGTTCACACACTTTGTAATATATAAGTATGTATGTATATTGTTTGATGTCTGTAACCGCTTGAACTATGTATGTTGTAGTCTTGATTTTAATTTTGTTGAGAAATACTATGTACGTTTTCTCAACACTTGCAACACCGAACTAGAGTATTTACTCTTTGTAATTATTTGTTCATACAAAATTTATTTTATTATTTATGTATATGTATATGTATGTATGTACATATGTATGTAACTGTTCACACGTTCAGCAGTAATTATACTTTATCCTCGTCGCCAATGTAATGTATTAAAACACTCGGAGTTCGGTTAACGACTGATTTATTATAGTAACAACTTGGTTGATATAAAGAAATGTAAATAAAGCTTTTGGCTGGAGCAATGTTAATAATGTCAATGTTATCATGATGTTATTGTTATGATACGTTATGTTAAAGTGACACTATATAACACGCCTCCGCTTTAAATTGATTACAAATATTTTTCAATTCAATATAATCAAATTTCATTAACAAAAAAAAAAATATATATATATATATATATATATTTAAAAAAAAAAATGCAGAATATACATTCATTTACTTATAGTTACCTATGTATATATTTATATTAATTCATTTTGTTAATTTGAATAATGATTTATCTTCTTATTCTAGGTCTTAATATTCTAACATATTAATTTCTAGAATTATCTCTTTGACCTTCATTTAATTCATTTTCATTCGAATTAATTTCATTTGAATTATTTCTGTGAGCTTCATTTAAAACAATTTCATTTGATACATTTTCATTTTCTTCATTATTATTGTTAATAACTTGCTTATCAACTGGTGGTTCTATTTCATTTAAAGTATTGTTACTTGTAAGCTTACAGTACCTTCATTTGAGTATAATGGAATATCTTGCATTATATTTTCATTACTGGAATAAATAGTAGCCAGTTTTATTTGATCTGTATGTCTTTTTATAAGTCTACCATTTCTTAATCAACAAGTATATGATCGTGGTCCGATCTTTGTTTTTATAACAGCCGGAGCCCATGAACTTTTGTTTGGATTAGAATAGTCGCGAATTAAAACATTTTGCTCTTCTTCAAAATCAACAATCCTTTTGCCTTTATAATCTGAAATAGATTTTTCTTGCTTTTCAAGTATCACATCTCTAATGATTGGGGGTTTAATTAATTAATCTGTTGTGCAATGCTTCATGTTGCGATAGTCCATTAAAAATCGACTTAAAACGACATCTATATTCTGATTTTCAGTAGAATCTAAGTTCGCATAAATGGATTTTTTTAAAACTTTAACAACATTTTCTGCCTGTCCATTGGTCGCTGGATGCCCTGGTGCCGTTAACACATGTTTAATTTTGTTTTTTTGAACAAAACATTTAAATTCGTCAGATACAAATTGTCTGCCGTTGTCGCTGACGATTGTATGGACAATGCCAAAACGACTGAAAACTTCTCTAAGTTTTGTAATTACAAAATTTGAGGTAATATTTTTAGTTTTAAAAACTTCGACCCATTTTGAATATGAATCTATTATTATAAAGAAATAAAAATTGTTAACAGGACCTGCAAAATCAATGTGGATTCTTTGCCAAACAGAATTTGTTGGTACCCATGGTATAAGTTTGCTCTTTTCAGGGCTAGGTAAAAGTCGCTGACAAGAAAGACATGATTTAATTAAGTGTTCTATGTCTTTATCAAGCTTGGGCCACCAAATGTAAGACCTAGCGACTGACTTAGTTTTTACTATACCTAGATGCGATTCATGGAGTAAATCAAGTACAGATTTTCGCAGCTTTTTTGGAACTACAACTCGATAACCCCATAACAAGCAATCACGATCAACTGTTAATTCAATATCTTTGCCTGTATCTGCTGCAAACTCTTCTCCTTGTAAATCTTTAATTTTGCCCATTTTAACAAACTCAAAAACTTTAGATAGAACTGGATCTCTTCTAGTTTCACGAGCTATATCTGTGAAATCCAGATTTAAAATATTTTCTTTTTCGACATAATTTATATATGACGTATCATCTATGCTGTTAATTTCACCTTTGGCTTTTACCTGTGGCATACGTGAAAAATTGTCAGTATAATTAGCATGACCTTTTACATGTTCTATTTTATAATTAAAACCGGAAAGTATAAATGCCCACCTTTGGACACGAGCTGCCGCCATTATATGCAAACCTTTGTTTTCACCAAATATTGAAATTAATGGTTTATGATCCGTTTTCAACGTAAAAAAATGTCCAATTAGATATTGCTTTAATTTGGTGACACAAAAAATTATAGCTAAAGCTTTCTTCTCATGCGTACTATATTTCCGTTCAGCTTTAGTTAAAGCTCTGGATATAAACGAAAATGGTTTTAATTCATTATTTGAAAATTTATGTGAAAGTATGCCAGCTATTGCATAGTCAGAAGCATCTGTAGTCAAAACAATGGGTAATTTTGGATTGAAATGTACCAAAACTTTATCCGAAGTAACCTCTTCCTTAATCATGTCGTACGCTATTTGACATTCTTTAGACCACTCATATTTTACATCTTTTTGTAATAATTTGTATAACGGAATCATTATTCTTGCATAATTATCAATAAATTTGGCATAATAATTTACCATACCTATAAATGCACGCAGTTCCGAAACATTTTCAGGAACTGGAGCCTTTAAAACTGATTCGGTTCTGTCTTTGTTCTTGCGTAAGCCAAATCTGTCAATTGTGAATCCCAAATATGATATACTTTCCTTAAAAAATTCACATTTCCTCACATTAAGTTTGAGACCTGCTTGACATAATTTTGTAAGAACAGTTTTTAAATTTTATATGTGCTGATGCATATTCTTTCCCGATATAGTTATATCATCTTGATATGCAACAACAAATGGTATACCTCGTAACAAATTCTCTATAGTTTTTTGAAATATCGATGCTGCAGGCTTAACGCCAAAAGGTAAGCCCTTCATTTTTAACGTGCCGATAGGAGTCGACCATGTACAAATCATTTGCGATTTTTCATCAAGTATTAATTGATTATACGCATTGGATAAGTCCAGTTTTGTGTAAACCTTCCAATGATGCAAAAATCTCATCAATTAATGGTAAGGGGTATTTAAAATCTGATAAAAATTTATTTATAGTTACTTTATAATCTCCACAAATTCTAATATCACCATTAGGTTTTAAAATAGGAACAAGAGGAGTCCCCCATTCTGAGTGATCTACCGGTTCTAACACATCTTTTGCAATTAAATCACGTAAACTGTTTCCAATTTTTTCCTTCCAAGCAAACGGAATCGGACGGGGCTTAAAAAAAATGGGTTTGACATCATCATCCATAACCAAACAGATTTCGCCAAATTTATAGCTACCAAGGCCATTGGCAAAGACTTCTGAAGACTCATTTTTAATCTGTTCAATTATAATGGAAGATTGATCAGTATTGTTTACCATATTTACTTGAACAAGTTCGAAATTAAATTTTCTTAAAAAGTTTCTACCAAACAAAGGATTGTTGTTATTAATTGTAACCACGAGTTTAATCTCTTTTTTTATTTCATTTAATTCCACCTCTTCATAGTATTCTCCTAATATCTGGATTCTATTTCCATTATAATCAACAAAAGGATCTTGACAAGAATTAAGACTTGCATTATTACCATATTTTTCAAAGAATGACTTCGACACCAAACTGCCCCAGAGTCACAAATTACCTTAACTGAAAATCCATTTATCTTAATGGAAACACTGTAAAGCTTCGTTGAATCGACACCACTGTTATGTGAAATACTGTAAATAGAGAAATCATTAGGATTGTTTTTGTCTAAATTTTCACTATTGGAATCTGATTCCGATAAATAATTTACAACTTTTTCCTTTTTATTATAAACTGTTTGTAAATGTCCAAATTTTTTACAGTGGTGACACTTGCTCTCCTTATACCGTCAGTCTCTAGATAAATGGTTTCGCCAACCACAGTGTATACAGGCGTTGTTGGATCTTGTTGACTTGTTGTATGTTGTTTTGTTTTCCTCAGGTTGACTCTTTTGCTTGTAGTCATTGTTGTAGTTTCTGTTCTGATTCTGGTATCCTCTATTTTGTAGTTTTTTTTTATGTTAACGTAGCCAATTTGCATATCACCTTCAATTTTCGTTAAAAGCTTCATCTCTATTATAAGCGACTTTCGCAGTGCTTCATCTATTGTAATTCGCTCATCCTCTTCACATAGTCGTTCAAAAATTTTGCTGTTTATACCCATGATGAAACGATCTAGCACAAATGCTGCCAAATTCTCACCGAATTTACAAGAGAGCGCAAGCTTTTTGACCCTTGCATGCCACTCAGAAACGGACTCATCTGTACTCTGTGTTGCCAAATGAAAGTTCTTACGTTCACGAAAGACTACAGTAGGTGGAGTATAATGCGTTTTGAGAAGTTCACAAAGCTCTTTGTAAGTTTTTGATACAGGAGAAGCTGGACTGCATAAATTATGTAGTGTCTCGTACGGAATAGGACCAATAGCTTTTAAGAGTGTAGATTTTTTGTATTCTCTTCCGTACAGTTTATATCAACCAAATGTATCTCCAGTCTCTCTTTCCATAAAAGCCATGACTCGTCTCGGGGGGAGAATTGAGGAACGCTGTTCGGTTGATATATGTTAACAGTACCGCTCTGCACATTTGCTTTTGCCATGTTTTTTTTTTTTTTTTTTTTTTTTTACTTGATTGTTCTTTGCTGCACAACTGTTTTATGTATTGTTGGTCTTATTTAGATGGTATTTATTTAGAAATTTTTTTTTTTTTAAAAGTTTTTTTGTTATTGGAGCACAATTATAATTTTGAACTGACCGGTAGTGTTTGTATGCAGTAATGTTATATGTCTGTATGTATACTTTGTTCACACACTTTGTAATATATAAGTATGTATGTATATTGTTTGATGTCTGTAACCGCTTGAACTATGTATGTTGTAGTCTTGATTTTAATTTTGTTGAGAAATACTATGTACGTTTTCTCAATACTTGCAACACCGAACTAGAGTATTTACTCTTTGTAATTATTTGTTCATACAAAATTTATTTTATTATTTATGTATATGTATATGTATGTATGTACATATGTATGTAACTGTTCACACGTTCAGCAGTAATTATACTTTATCCTCGTCGCCAATGTAATGTATTAAAACACTCGGAGTTCGGTTAACGACTGATTTATTATAGTAACAACTTGGTTGATATAAAGAAATGTAAATAAAGCTTTTGGCTGGAGCAATGTTAATAATGTCAATTTTATCATGATGTTATTGTTATGATACGTTATGTTAAAGTGACACTATATAACACGCCTCCGCCTTAAATTGATTACAAATATTTTTCAATTCAATATAATCAAATTTCATTAACAAAAAAAAAAAAATATATATATATATATATATTTAAAAAAAAAATGCAGAATATACATTCATTTACTTATAGTTACCTATGTATATATTTATATTAATTCATTTTGTTAATTTGAATAATGATTTATCTTCTTATTCTAGGTCTTAATATTCTAACATATTAATTTCTAGAATTATTTCTTTGACCTTCATTTAATTCATTTTCATTCGAATTAATTTCATTTGAATTATTTCTGTGAGCTTCATTTAAAACAATTTCATTTGATACATTTTCATTTTCTTCATTATTATTGTTAATAACTTGCTTATCAACTGGTGGTTCTATTTCATTTAAAGTATTGTTACTTGTAAGCTTACAGTACCTTCATTTGAGTATAATGGAATATCTTGCATTATATTTTCATTACTGGAATAAATAGTAGCCAGTTTTATTTGATCTGTATGTCTTTTTATAAGTCTACCATTTCTTAATCAACAAGTATATGATCGTGGTCCGATCTTTGTTTTTATAACAGCCGGAGCCCATGAACTTTTGTTTGGATTAGAATAGTCGCGAATTAAAACATTTTGCTCTTCTTCAAAATCAACAATCCTTTTGCCTTTATAATCTGAAATAGATTTTTCTTGCTTTTCAAGTATCACATCTCTAATGATTGGGGGTTTAATTAATTAATCTGTTGTGCAATGCTTCATGTTGCGATAGTCCATTAAAAATCGACTGAAAACGACATCTATATTCTGATTTTCAGTAGAATCTAAGTTCGCATAAATGGATTTTTTTAAAACTTTAACAAAATTTTCTGCCTGTCCATTGGTCGCTGGATGCCCTGGTGCCGTTAACACATGTTTAATTTTGTTTTTTTGAACAAAACATTTAAATTCGTCAGATACAAATTGTCTGCCGTTGTCGCTGACGATTGTATGGACAATGCCAAAACGACTGAAAACTTCTCTAAGTTTTGTAATTACAAAATTTGAGGTAATATTTTTAGTTTTAAAAACTTCGACCCATTTTGAATATGAATCTATTATTATAAAGAAATAAAAATTGTTAACAGGACCTGCAAAATCAATGTGGATTCTTTGCCAAACAGAATTTGTTGGTACCCATGGTATAAGTTTGCTCTTTTCAGGGCTAGGTAAAAGTCGCTGACAAGAAAGACATGATTTAATTAAGTGTTCTATGTCTTTATCAAGCTTGGGCCACCAAATGTAAGACCTAGCGACTGACTTAGTTTTTACTATACCTAGATGCGATTCATGGAGTAAATCAAGTACATTTTTTCGCAGCTTTTTTGGAACTACATGTCGATAACCCCATAACAAGCAATCACGATCAACTGTTAATTCAATATCTTTGCCTGTATATGCTGCAAACTCTTCTCCTTGTAAATCTTTAATTTTGCCCATTTTAACAAACTCAAAAACTTTAGATAGAACTGGATCTCTTCTAGTTTCACGAGCTATATCTGTGAAATCCAGATTTAAAATATTTTCTTTTTCGACATAATTTATATATGACGTATCATCTATGCTGTTAATTTCACCTTTGGCTTTTACCTGTGGCATACGTGAAAAATTGTCAGCATAATTAGCATGACCTTTTACATGTTCTATTTTATAATTAAAACCGGAAAGTATAAATGCCCACCTTTGGACACGAGCTGCCGCCATTATAGGCAAACCTTTGTTTTCACCAAATATTGAAATTAATGGTTTATGATCCGTTTTCAACGTAAAAAAATGTCCAATTAGATATTGCTTTAATTTGGTGACACAAAAAATTATAGCTAAAGCTTTCTTCTCATGCGTACTATATTTCCGTTCAGCTTTAGTTAAAGCTCTGGATATAAACGAAAATGGTTTTAATTCATTATTTGAAAATTTATGTGAAAGTATGCCAGCTATTGCATAGTCAGAAGCATCTGTAGTCAAAACAATGGGTAATTTTGGATTGAAATGTACCAAAACTTTATCCGAAGTAACCTCTTCCTTAATCATGTCGTACGCTATTTGACATTCTTTAGACCACTCATATTTTACATCTTTTTGTAATAATTTGTATAACGGAATCATTATTCTTGCATAATTATCAATAAATTTGGCATAATAATTTACCATACCTATAAATGCACGCAGTTCCGAAACATTTTCAGGAACTGGAGCCTTTAAAACTGATTCGGTTCTGTCTTTGTTCTTGCGTAAGCCAAATCTGTCAATTGTGAATCCCAAATATGATATACTTTCCTTAAAAAATTCACATTTCCTCACATTAAGTTTGAGACCTGCTTAACATAATTTTGTAAGAACAGTTTTTAAATTTTATATGTGCTGATGCATATTCTTTCCCGATATAGTTATATCATCTTGATATGCAACAACAAATGGTATAACTCGTAACAAATTCTCTATAGTTTTTTGAAATATCGATGCTGCAGGCTTAACGCCAAAAGGTAAGCGCTTAATTTTTAACGTGCCGATAGGAGTCGACCATGTACAAATCATTTGCGATTTTTCATCAAGTATTAATTGATTATACGCATTGGATAAGTCCAGTTTTGTGTAAACCTTCCAGTGATGCAAAAATCTCATCAATTAATGGTAAGGGGTATTTAAAATCTGATAAAAATTTATTTATAGTTACTTTATAATCTCCACAAATTCTAATATCACCATTAGGTTTTAAAATAGGAACAAGAGGAGTCCCCCATTCTGAGTGATCTACCGGTTCTAACACATCTTTTGCAATTAAATCACGTAAACTGTTTTCAATTTTTTCCTTCCAAGCAAACGGAATCGGACGGGGCTTAAAAAAAATGGGTTTGACATCATCATCCATAACCAAAGAGATTTCGCCAAATTTATAGCTACCAAGGCCATTGGCAAAGACTTCTGAAGACTCATTTTTAATCTGTTCAATTATAATGGAAGATTGATCAGTATTGTTTACCATATTTACTTGAACAAGTTCGAAATTAAATTTTCTTAAAAAGTTTCTACCAAACAAAGGATTGTTGTTATTATTTGTAACCACGAGTTTAATCTCTTTTTTTATTTCATTTAATTCCACCTCTTCATAGTATTCTCCTAATATCTGGATTCTATTTCCATTATAATCAACAAAAGGATCTTGACAAGAATTAAGACTTGCATTTTTACCATATTTTTCAAAGAATGACTTCGACACCAAACTGCACGGAGCCCCAGAGTCACAAATTACCTTAACTGAAAATCCATTTATCTTAATGGAAACACTGTAAAGCTTCGTTGAATCGACACCACTGTTATGTGAAATACTGTAAATAGAGAAATCATTAGGATTGTTTTTGTCTAAATTTTCACTATTGGAATCTGATTCCGATAAATAATTTACAACTTTTTCCTTTTTATTATAAACTGTTTGTAAATGTCCAAATTTTTTACAGTGGTGACACTTGCTCTCCTTATACCGACAGTCTCTAGATAAATGGTTTCGCCAACCACAGTGTATACAGGCGTTGTTGGATCTTGTTGACTTGTTGTATGTTGTTTTGTTTTCCTCAGGTTGACTCTTTTGCTTGTAGTCATTGTTGTAGTTTCTGTTTTGATTCTGGTATCCTCTATTTTGTAGTTTTTTTTTATGTTAACGTAGCCAATTTGCATATCACCTTCAATTTTCGTTAAAAGCTTCATCTCTATTATAAGCGACTTTCGCAGTGCTTCATCTATTGTAATTCGCTCATCCTCTTCACATAGTCGTTCAAAAATTTTGCTGTTTATACCCATGATGAAACGATCTAGCACAAATGCTGCCAAATTCTCACCGAATTTACAAGAGAGCGCAAGCTTTTTGACCCTTGCATGCCACTCAGAAACGGACTCATCTGTACTCTGTGTTGCCAAATGAAAGTTCTTACGTTCACGAAAGACTACAGTAGGTGGAGTATAATGCGTTTTGAGAAGTTCACAAAGCTCTTTGTAAGTTTTTGATACAGGAGAAGCTGGACTGCATAAATTATGTAGTGTCTCGTACGGAATAGGACCAATAGCTTTTAAGAGTGTAGATTTTTTGTATTCTCTTCCGTACAGTTTATATCAACCAAATGTATCTCCAGTCTCTCTTTCCATAAAAGCCATGACTCGTCTCGGGGGGAGAATTGAGGAACGCTGTTCGGTTGATATATGTTAACAGTACCGCTCTGCACATTTGCTTTTGCCATGTTTTTTTTTTTTTTTTTTTTTTTTTTTTTTACTTGATTGTTCTTTGCTGCACAACTGTTTTATGTATTGTTGGTCTTATTTAGATGGTATTTATTTAGAAATTTTTTTTTTTTAAAGTTTTTTTGTTATTGGAGCACAATTATAATTTTGAACTGACCGGTAGTGTTTGTATGCAGTAATGTTATATGTCTGTATGTATACTTTGTTCACACACTTTCTAATATATAAGTATGTATGTATATTGTTTGATGTCTGTAACCGCTTGAACTATGTATGTTGTAGTCTTGATTTTAATTTTGTTGAGAAATACTATGTACGTTTTCTCAACACTTGCAACACCGAACTAGAGTATTTACTCTTTGTAATTATTTGTTCATACAAAATTTATTTTATTATTTATGTATATGTATATGTATGTATGTACATATGTATGTAACTGTTCACACGTTCAGCAGTAATTATACTTTATCCTCGTCGCCAATGTAATGTATTAAAACACTCGGAGTTCGGTTAACGACTGATTTATTATAGTAACAACTTGGTTGATATAAAGAAATGTAAATAAAGCTTTTGGCTGGAGCAATGTTAATAATGTCAATGTTATCATGATGTTATTGTTATGATACGTTATGTTAAAGTGACACGCCTCCGCCTTAAATTGATTACAAATATTTTTCAATTCAATATAATCAAATTTCATTAACAAAAAAAAATTCAGAATTCATTTACTTATAGTTACCTATGTATATATTTATATTAATTCATTTTGTTAATTTGAATAATGATTTATCTTCTTATTCTAGGTCTTAATATTCTAACATATTCATTTCTAGAATTATTTCTTTGACCTTCATTTAATTCATTTTCATTCGAATTAATTTAATTTGAATTATTTCTGTGAGCTTCATTTAAAACAATTTCATTTGATACATTTTCATTTTCTTCATTATTATTGTTAATAACTTGCTTATCAACTGCTGGTTCTATTTCATTTAAAGTATTGTTACTTGTAAGCTTACAGTACCTTCATTTGAGTATAATGGAATATCTTGCATTATATTTTCATTACTGGAATAAATAGTAGCCAGTTTTATTTGATCTGTATGTCTTTTTATAAGTCTACCATTTCTTAATCAACAAGTATATGATCGTGGTCCGATCTTTGTTTTTATAACAGCCGGAGCCCATGAACTTTTGTTTGGATTAGAATAGTCGCGAATTAAAACATTTTGCTCTTCTTCAAAATCAACAATCCTTTTGCCTTTATAATCTGAAATAGATTTTTCTTGCTTTTCAAGTATCACATCTCTAATGATTGGGGGTTTAATTAATTAATCTGTTGTGCAATGCTTCATGTTGCGATAGTCCATTAAAAATCGACTGAAAACGACATCTATATTCTGATTTTCAGTAGAATCTAAGTTCGCATAAATGGATTTTTTTAAAACTTTAACAAAATTTTCTGCCTGTCCATTGGTCGCTGGATGCCCTGGTGCCGTTAACACATGTTTAATTTTGTTTTTTTGAACAAAACATTTAAATTCGTCAGATACAAATTGTCTGCCGTTGTCGCTGACGATTGTATGGACAATGCCAAAACGACTGAAAACTTCTCTAAGTTTTGTACTTACAAAATTTGAGGTAATATTTTTAGTTTTAAAAACTTCGACCCATTTTGAATATGAATCTATTATTATAAAGAAATAAAAATTGTTAACAGGACCTGCAAAATCAATGTGGATTCTTTGCCAAACAGAATTTGTTGGTACCCATGGTATAAGTTTGCTCTTTTCAGGGCTAGGTAAAAGTCGCTGACAAGAAAGACATGATTTAATTAAGTGTTCTATGTCTTTATCAAGCTTGGGCCACCAAATGTAAGACCTAGCGACTGACTTAGTTTTTACTATACCTAGATGCGATTCATGGAGTAAATCAAGTACATTTTTTCGCAGCTTTTTTGGAACTACATGTCGATAACCCCATAACAAGCAATCACGATCAACTGTTAATTAAATATCTTTGCCTGTATATGCTGCAAACTCTTCTCCTTGTAAATCTTTAATTTTGCCCATTTTAACAAACTCAAAAACTTTAGATAGAACTGGATCTCTTCTAGTTTCACGAGCTATATCTGTGAAATCCAGATTTAAAATATTTTCTTTTTCGACATAATTTATATATGACGTATCATCTATGCTGTTAATTTCACCTTTGGCTTTTACCTGTGGCATACGTGAAAAATTGTCAGCATAATTAGCATGACCTTTTACATGTTCTATTTTATAATTAAAACCGGAAAGTATAAATGCCCACCTTTGGACACGAGCTGCCGCCATTATAGGCAAACCTTTGTTTTCACCAAATATTGAAATTAATGGTTTATGATCCGTTTTCAACGTAAAAAAATGTCCAATTAGATATTGCTTTAATTTGGTGACACAAAAAATTATAGCTAAAGCTTTCTTCTCATGCGTACTATATTTCCGTTCAGCTTTAGTTAAAGCTCTGGATATAAACGAAAATGGTTTTAATTCATTATTTGAAAATTTATGTGAAAGTATGCCAGCTATTGCATAGTCAGAAGCATCTGTAGTCAAAACAATGGGTAATTTTGGATTGAAATGTACCAAAACTTTATCCGAAGTAACCTCTTCCTTAATCATGTCGTACGCTATTTGACATTCTTTAGACCACTCATATTTTACATCTTTTTGTAATAATTTGTATAACGGAATCATTATTCTTGCATAATTATCAATAAATTTGGCATAATAATTTACCATACCTATAAATGCACGCAGTTCCGAAACATTTTCAGGAACTGGAGCCTTTAAAACTGATTCGGTTCTGTCTTTGTTCTTGCGTAAGCCAAATCTGTCAATTGTGAATCCCAAATATGATATACTTTCCTTAAAAAATTCACATTTCCTCACATTAAGTTTGAGACCTGCTTAACATAATTTTGTAAGAACAGTTTTTAAATTTTATATGTGCTGATGCATATTCTTTCCCGATATAGTTATATCATCTTGATATGCAACAACAAATGGTATAACTCGTAACAAATTCTCTATAGTTTTTTGAAATATCGATGCTGCAGGCTTAACGCCAAAAGGTAAGCGCTTAATTTTTAACGTGCCGATAGGAGTCGACCATGTACAAATCATTTGCGATTTTTCATCAAGTATTAATTGATTATACGCATTGGATAAGTCCAGTTTTGTGTAAACCTTCCAGTGATGCAAAAATCTCATCAATTAATGGTAAGGGGTATTTAAAATCTGATAAAAATTTATTTATAGTTACTTTATAATCTCCACAAATTCTAATATCACCATTAGGTTTTAAAATAGGAACAAGAGGAGTCCCCCATTCTGAGTGATCTACCGGTTCTAACACATCTTTTGCAATTAAATCACGTAAACTGTTTTCAATTTTTTCCTTCCAAGCAAACGGAATCGGACGGGGCTTAAAAAAAATGGGTTTGACATCATCATCCATAACCAAAGAGATTTCGCCAAATTTATAGCTACCAAGGCCATTGGCAAAGACTTCTGAAGACTCATTTTTAATCTGTTCAATTATAATGGAAGATTGATCAGTATTGTTTACCATATTTACTTGAACAAGTTCGAAATTAAATTTTCTTAAAAAGTTTCTACCAAACAAAGGATTGTTGTTATTATTTGTAACCACGAGTTTAATCTCTTTTTTTATTTCATTTAATTCCACCTCTTCATAGTATTCTCCTAATATCTGGATTCTATTTCCATTATAATCAACAAAAGGATCTTGACAAGAATTAAGACTTGCATTTTTACCATATTTTTCAAAGAATGACTTCGACACCAAACTGCACGGAGCCCCAGAGTCACAAATTACCTTAACTGAAAATCCATTTATCTTAATGGAAACACTGTAAAGCTTCGTTGAATCGACACCACTGTTATGTGAAATACTGTAAATAGAGAAATCATTAGGATTGTTTTTGTCTAAATTTTCACTATTGGAATCTGATTCCGATAAATAATTTACAACTTTTTCCTTTTTATTATAAACTGTTTGTAAATGTCCAAATTTTTTACAGTGGTGACACTTGCTCTCCTTATACCGACAGTCTCTAGATAAATGGTTTCGCCAACCACAGTGTATACAGGCGTTGTTGGATCTTGTTGACTTGTTGTATGTTGTTTTGTTTTCCTCAGGTTGACTCTTTTGCTTGTAGTCATTGTTGTAGTTTCTGTTTTGATTCTGGTATCCTCTATTTTGTAGTTTTTTTTTATGTTAACGTAGTCAATTTGCTTATCCCCTTCAATTTTCGTTAAAAGCTTCATCTCTATTATAAGCGACTTTCGCAGTGCTTCATCTATTGTAATTCGCTCATCCTCTTCACATAGTCGTTCAAAAATTTTGCTGTTTATACCCATGATGAAACGATCTAGCACAAATGCTGCCAAATTCTCACCGAATTTACAAGAGAGCGCAAGCTTTTTGACCCTTGCATGCCACTCAGAAACGGACTCATCTGTACTCTGTGTTGCCAAATGAAAGTTCTTACGTTCACGAAAGACTACAGTAGGTGGAGTATAATGCGTTTTGAGAATTTCACAAAGCTCTTTGTAAGTTTTTGATACAGGAGAAGCTGGACTGCATAAATTATGTAGTGTCTCGTACGGAATAGGACCAATAGCTTTTAAGAGTGTAGATTTTTTTGTATTCTCTTCCGTACAGTTTATATCAACCAAATGTATCTCCAGTCTCTCTTTCCATAAAAGCCATGACTCGTCTCGGGGGGAGAATTGAGGAACGCTGTTCGGTTGATATATGTTAACAGTACCGCTCTGCACATTTGCAGTTGCCATGTTTTTTTTTTTTTTTTTTTTTTTTTTTTTACTTGATTGTTCTTTGCTGCACAACTGTTTTATGTATTGTTGGTCTTATTTAGATGGTATTTATTTAGAAATTTTATTTTTTTTTAAGTTTTTTTGTTATTGGAGCACAATTATAATTTTGAACTGACCGGTAGTGTTTGTATGCAGTAATGTTATATGTCTGTATGTATACTTTGTTCACACACTTTGTAATATATAAGTATGTATGTATATTGTTTGATGTCTGTAACCGCTTGAACTATGTATGTTGTAGTCGATTTTAATTTTGTTGAGAAATACTATGTACGTTTTCTCAACACTTGCAACACCGAACTAGAGTATTTACTCTTTGTAATTATTTGTTCATACAAAATTTATTTTATTATTTATGTATATGTATATGTATGTATGTACATATGTATGTAACTGTTCACACGTTCAGCAGTAATTATACTTTATCCTCGTCGCCAATGTAATGTATTAAAATACTCGGAGTTCGGTTAACGACTGATTTATTATAGTAACAACTTGGTTGATATAAAGAAATGTAAATAAAGCTTTTGGCTGGAGCAATGTTAATAATGTCAATGTTATCATGATGTTATTGTTATGATACGTTATGTTAAAGTGACACTATATAACACGCCTCCGCTTTAAATTGATTACAAATATTTTTCAATTCAATATAATCAAATTTCATTAACAAAAAAAAAAAAAATATATATATATATATATTTAAAAAAAAAAATGCAGAATATACATTCATTTACTTATAGTTACCTATGTATATATTTATATTAATTCATTTTGTTAATTTGAATAATGATTTATCTTCTTATTCTAGGTCTTAATATTCTAACATATTCATTTCTAGAATTATTTCTTTGACCTTCATTTAATTCATTTTCATTCGAATTAATTTCATTTGAATTATTTCTGTGAGCTTCATTTAAAACAATTTCATTTGATACATTTTCATTTTCTTCATTATTATTGTTAATAACTTGCTTATCAACTGGTGGTTCTATTTCATTTAAAGTATTGTTACTTGTAAGCTTACAGTACCTTCATTTGAGTATAATGGAATATCTTGCATTATATTTTCATTACTGGAATAAATAGTAGCCAGTTTTATTTGATCTGTATGTCTTTTTATAAGTCTACCATTTCTTAATCAACAAGTATATGATCGTGGTCCGATCTTTGTTTTTATAACAGCCGGAGCCCATGAACTTTTGTTTGGATTAGAATAGTCGCGAATTAAAACATTTTGCTCTTCTTCAAAATCAACAATCCTTTTGCCTTTATAATCTGAAATAGATTTTTCTTGCTTTTCAAGTATCACATCTCTAATGATTGGGGGTTTAATTAATTAATCTGTTGTGCAATGCTTCATGTTGCGATAGTCCATTAAAAATCGACTTAAAACGACATCTATATTCTGATTTTCAGTAGAATCTAAGTTCGCATAAATGGATTTTTTTAAAACTTTAACAAAATTTTCTGCCTGTCCATTGGTCGCTGGATGCCCTGGTGCCGTTAACACATGTTTAATTTTGTTTTTTTGAACAAAACATTTAAATTCGTCAGATACAAATTGTCTGCCGTTGTCGCTGACGATTGTATGGACAATGCCAAAACGACTGAAAACTTCTCTAAGTTTTGTAATTACAAAATTTGAGGTAATATTTTTAGTTTTAAAAACTTCGACCCATTTTGAATATGAATCTATTATTATAAAGAAATAAAAATTGTTAACAGGACCTGCAAAATCAATGTGGATTCTTTGCCAAACAGAATTTGTTGGTACCCATGGTATAAGTTTGCTCTTTTCAGGGCTAGGTAAAAGTCGCTGACAAGAAAGACATGATTTAATTAAGTGTTCTATGTCTTTATCAAGCTTGGGCCACCAAATGTAAGACCTAGCGACTGACTTAGTTTTTACTATACCTAGATGCGATTCATGGAGTAAATCAAGTACAGATTTTCGCAGCTTTTTTGGAACTACAACTCGATAACCCCATAACAAGCAATCACGATCAACTGTTAATTCAATATCTTTGCCTGTATATGCTGCAAACTCTTCTCCTTGCAAATCTTTAATTTTGCCCATTTTAACAAACTCAAAAACTTTAGATAGAACTGGATCTCTTCTAGTTTCACGAGCTATATCTGTGAAATCCAGATTTAAAATATTTTCTTTTTCGACATAATTTATATATGACGTATCATCTATGCTGTTAATTTCACCTTTGGCTTTTACCTGTGGCATACGTGAAAAATTGTCAGCATAATTAGCATGACCTTTTACATGTTCTATTTTATAATTAAAACCGGAAAGTATAAATGCCCACCTTTGGACACGAGCTGCCGCCATTATAGGCAAACCTTTGTTTTCACCAAATATTGAAATTAATGGTTTATGATCCGTTTTCAACGTAAAAAAATGTCCAATTAGATATTGCTTTAATTTGGTGACACAAAAAATTATAGCTAAAGCTTTCTTCTCATGCGTACTATATTTCCGTTCAGCTTTAGTTAAAGCTCTGGATATAAACGAAAATGGTTTTAATTCATTATTTGAAAATTTATGTGAAAGTATGCCAGCTATTGCATAGTCAGAAGCATCTGTAGTCAAAACAATGGGTAATTTTGGATTGAAATGTACCAAAACTTTATCCGAAGTAACCTCTTCCTTAATCATGTCGTACGCTATTTGACATTCTTTAGACCACTCATATTTTACATCTTTTTGTAATAATTTGTATAACGGAATCATTATTCTTGCATAATTATCAATAAATTTGGCATAATAATTTACCATACCTATAAATGCACGCAGTTCCGAAACATTTTCAGGAACTGGAGCCTTTAAAACTGATTCGGTTCTGTCTTTGTTCTTGCGTAAGCCAAATCTGTCAATTGTGAATCCCAAATATGATATACTTTCCTTAAAAAATTCACATTTCCTCACATTAAGTTTGAGACCTGCTTGACATAATTTTGTAAGAACAGTTTTTAAATTTTATATGTGCTGATGCATATTCTTTCCCGATATAGTTATATCATCTTGATATGCAACAACAAATGGTATACCTCGTAACAAATTCTCTATAGTTTTTTGAAATATCGATGCTGCAGGCTTAACGCCAAAAGGTAAGCGCTTCATTTTTAACGTGCCGATAGGAGTCGACCATGTACAAATCATTTGCGATTTTTCATCAAGTATTAATTGATTATACGCATTGGATAAGTCCAGTTTTGTGTAAACCTTCCAGTGATGCAAAAATCTCATCAATTAATGGTAAGGGGTATTTAAAATCTGATAAAAATTTATTTATAGTTACTTTATAATCTCCACAAATTCTAATATCACCATTAGGTTTTAAACTAGGAACAAGAGGAGTCCCCCATTCTGAGTGATCTACCGGTTCTAACACATCTTTTGCAATTAAATCACGTAAACTGTTTTCAATTTTTTCCTTCCAAGCAAACGGAATCGGACGGGGCTTAAAAAAAATGGGTTTGACATCATCATCCATAACCAAAGAGATTTCGCCAAATTTATAGCTACCAAGGCCATTGGCAAAGACTTCTGAAGACTCATTTTTAATCTGTTCAATTATAATGGAAGATTGATCAGTATTGTTTACCATATTTACTTGAACAAGTTCGAAATTAAATTTTCTTAAAAAGTTTCTACCAAACAAAGGATTGTTGTTATTATTTGTAACCACGAGTTTAATCTCTTTTTTTATTTCATTTAATTCCACCTCTTCATAGTATTCTCCTAATATCTGGATTCTATTTCCATTATAATCAACAAAAGGATCTTGACAAGAATTAAGACTTGCATTTTTACCATATTTTTCAAAGAATGACTTCGACACCAAACTGCACGGAGCCCCAGAGTCACAAATTACCTTAACTGAAAATCCATTTATCTTAATGGAAACACTGTAAAGCTTCGTTGAATCGACACCACTGTTATGTGAAATACTGTAAATAGAGAAATCATTAGGATTGTTTTTGTCTAAATTTTCACTATTGGAATCTGATTCCGATAAATAATTTACAACTTTTTCCTTTTTATTATAAACTGTTTGTAAATGTCCAAATTTTTTACAGTGGTGACACTTGCTCTCCTTATACCGACAGTCTCTAGATAAATGGTTTCGCCAACCACAGTGTATACAGGCGTTGTTGGATCTTGTTGACTTGTTGTATGTTGTTTTGTTTTCCTCAGGTTGACTCTTTTGCTTGTAGTCATTGTTGTAGTTTCTGTTTTGATTCTGGTATCCTCTATTTTGTAGTTTTTTTTTATGTTAACGTAGCCAATTTGCATATCACCTTCAATTTTCGTTAAAAGCTTCATCTCTATTATAAGCGACTTTCGCAGTGCTTCATCTATTGTAATTCGCTCATCCTCTTCACATAGTCGTTCAAAAATTTTGCTGTTTATACCCATGATGAAACGATCTAGCACAAATGCTGCCAAATTCTCACCGAATTTACAAGAGAGCGCAAGCTTTTTGACCCTTGCATGCCACTCAGAAACGGACTCATCTGTACTCTGTGTTGCCAAATGAAAGTTCTTACGTTCACGAAAGACTACAGTAGGTGGAGTATAATGCGTTTTGAGAAGTTCACAAAGCTCTTTGTAAGTTTTTGATACAGGAGAAGCTGGACTGCATAAATTATGTAGTGTCTCGTACGGAATAGGACCAATAGCTTTTAAGAGTGTAGATTTTTTTGTATTCTCTTCCGTACAGTTTATATCAACCAAATGTATCTCCAGTCTCTCTTTCCATAAAAGCCATGACTCGTCTCGGGGGGAGAATTGAGGAACGCTGTTCGGTTGATATATGTTAACAGTACCGCTCTGCACAGTACTTGCAGTTGCCATGTTTTTTTTTTTTTTTTTACTTGATTGTTCTTTGCTGCACAACTGTTTTATGTATTGTTGGTCTTATTTAGATGGTATTTATTTAGAATTTTTTTTTTTTTTAAAGTTTTTTTGTTATTGGAGCACAATTATAATTTTGAACTGACCGGTAGTGTTTGTATGCAGTAATGTTATATGTCTGTATGTATACTTTGTTCACACACTTTGTAATATATAAGTATGTATGTATATTGTTTGATGTCTGTAACCGCTTGAACTATGTATGTTGTAGTCTTGATTTTAATTTTGTTGAGAAATACTATGTACGTTTTCTCAATACTTGCAACACCGAACTAGAGTATTTACTCTTTGTAATTATTTGTTCATACAAAATTTATTTTATTATTTATGTATATGTATATGTATGTATGTACATATGTATGTAACTGTTCACACGTTCAGCAGTAATTATACTTTATCCTCGTCGCCAATGTAATGTATTAAAACACTCGGAGTTCGGTTAACGACTGATTTATTATAGTAACAACTTGGTTGATATAAAGAAATGTAAATAAAGCTTTTGGCTGGAGCAATGTTAATAATGTCAATTTTATCATGATGTTATTGTTATGATACGTTATGTTAAAGTAACACTACATAACACGCCTCCGCTTTAAATTGATTACAAATATTTTTCAATTCAATATAATCAAATTTCATTAACAAAAAAAAAAATATATATATATATATATATATATTTAAAAAAAAAAATGCAGAATATACATTCATTTACTTATAGTTACCTATGTATATATTTATATTAATTCATTTTGTTAATTTGAATAATGATTTATCTTCTTATTCTAGGTCTTAATATTCTAACATATTCATTTCTAGAATTATTTCTTTGACCTTCATTTAATTCATTTTCATTCGAATTAATTTCATTTGAATTATTTCTGTGAGCTTCATTTAAAACAATTTCATTGGATACATTTTCATTTTCTTCATTATTATTGTTAATAACTTGCTTATCAACTGGTGGTTCTATTTCATTTAAAGTATTGTTACTTGTAAGCTTACAGTACCTTCATTTGAGTATAATGGAATATCTTGCATTATATTTTCATTACTGGAATAAATAGTAGCCAGTTTTATTTGATCTGTATGTCTTTTTATAAGTCTACCATTTCTTAATCAACAAGTATATGATCGTGGTCCGATCTTTGTTTTTATAACAGCCGGAGCCCATGAACTTTTGTTTGGATTAGAATAGTCGCGAATTAAAACATTTTGCTCTTCTTCAAAATCAACAATCCTTTTGCCTTTATAATCTGAAATAGATTTTTCTTGCTTTTCAAGTATCACATCTCTAATGATTGGGGGTTTAATTAATTAATCTGTTGTGCAATGCTTCATGTTGCGATAGTCCATTAAAAATCGACTTAAAACGACATCTATATTCTGATTTTCAGTAGAATCTAAGTTCGCATAAATGGATTTTTTTAAAACTTTAACAAAATTTTCTGCCTGTCCATTGGTCGCTGGATGCCCTGGTGCCGTTAACACATGTTTAATTTTGTTTTTTTGAACAAAACATTTAAATTCGTCAGATACAAATTGTCTGCCGTTGTCGCTGACGATTGTATGGACAATGCCAAAACGACTGAAAACTTCTCTAAGTTTTGTAATTACAAAATTTGAGGTAATATTTTTAGTTTTAAAAACTTCGACCCATTTTGAATATGAATCTATTATTATAAAGAAATAAAAATTGTTAACAGGACCTGCAAAATCAATGTGGATTCTTTGCCAAACAGAATTTGTTGGTACCCATGGTATAAGTTTGCTCTTTTCAGGGCTAGGTAAAAGTCGCTGACAAGAAAGACATGATTTAATTAAGTGTTCTATGTCTTTATCAAGCTTGGGCCACCAAATGTAAGACCTAGCGACTGACTTAGTTTTTACTATACCTAGATGCGATTCATGGAGTAAATCAAGTACAGATTTTCGCAGCTTTTTTGGAACTACAACTCGATAACCCCATAACAAGCAATCACGATCAACTGTTAATTCAATATCTTTGCCTGTATATGCTGCAAACTCTTCTCCTTGCAAATCTTTAATTTTGCCCATTTTAACAAACTCAAAAACTTTAGATAGAACTGGATCTCTTCTAGTTTCACGAGCTATATCTGTGAAATCCAGATTTAAAATATTTTCTTTTTCGACATAATTTATATATGACGTATCATCTATGCTGTTAATTTCACCTTTGGCTTTTACCTGTGGCATACGTGAAAAATTGTCAGCATAATTAGCATGACCTTTTACATGTTCTATTTTATAATTAAAACCGGAAAGTATAAATGCCCACCTTTGGACACGAGCTGCCGCCATTATAGGCAAACCTTTGTTTTCACCAAATATTGAAATTAATGGTTTATGATCCGTTTTCAACGTAAAAAAATGTCCAATTAGATATTGCTTTAATTTGGTGACACAAAAAATTATAGCTAAAGCTTTCTTCTCATGCGTACTATATTTCCGTTCAGCTTTAGTTAAAGCTCTGGATATAAACGAAAATGGTTTTAATTCATTATTTGAAAATTTATGTGAAAGTATGCCAGCTATTGCATAGTCAGAAGCATCTGTAGTCAAAACAATGGGTAATTTTGGATTGAAATGTACCAAAACTTTATCCGAAGTAACCTCTTCCTTAATCATGTCGTACGCTATTTGACATTCTTTAGACCACTCATATTTTACATCTTTTTGTAATAATTTGTATAACGGAATCATTATTCTTGCATAATTATCAATAAATTTGGCATAATAATTTACCATACCTATAAATGCACGCAGTTCCGAAACATTTTCAGGAACTGGAGCCTTTAAAACTGATTCGGTTCTGTCTTTGTTCTTGCGTAAGCCAAATCTGTCAATTGTGAATCCCAAATATGATATACTTTCCTTAAAAAATTCACATTTCCTCACATTAAGTTTGAGACCTGCTTGACATAATTTTGTAAGAACAGTTTTTAAATTTTATATGTGCTGATGCATATTCTTTCCCGATATAGTTATATCATCTTGATATGCAACAACAAATGGTATACCTCGTAACAAATTCTCTATAGTTTTTTGAAATATCGATGCTGCAGGCTTAACGCCAAAAGGTAAGCGCTTCATTTTTAACGTGCCGATAGGAGTCGACCATGTACAAATCATTTGCGATTTTTCATCAAGTATTAATTGATTATACGCATTGGATAAGTCCAGTTTTGTGTAAACCTTCCAGTGATGCAAAAATCTCATCAATTAATGGTAAGGGGTATTTAAAATCTGATAAAAATTTATTTATAGTTACTTTATAATCTCCACAAATTCTAATATCACCATTAGGTTTTAAAATAGGAACAAGAGGAGTCCCCCATTCTGAGTGATCTACCGGTTCTAACACATCTTTTGCAATTAAATCACGTAAACTGTTTTCAATTTTTTCCTTCCAAGCAAACGGAATCGGACGGGGCTTAAAAAAAATGGGTTTGACATCATCATCCATAACCAAAGAGATTTCGCCAAATTTATAGCTACCAAGGCCATTGGCAAAGACTTCTGAAGACTCATTTTTAATCTGTTCAATTATAATGGAAGATTGATCAGTATTGTTTACCATATTTACTTGAACAAGTTCGAAATTAAATTTTCTTAAAAAGTTTCTACCAAACAAAGGATTGTTGTTATTATTTGTAACCACGAGTTTAATCTCTTTTTTTATTTCATTTAATTCCACCTCTTCATAGTATTCTCCTAATATCTGGATTCTATTTCCATTATAATCAACAAAAGGATCTTGACAAGAATTAAGACTTGCATTTTTACCATATTTTTCAAAGAATGACTTCGACACCAAACTGCACGGAGCCCCAGAGTCACAAATTACCTTAACTGAAAATCCATTTATCTTAATGGAAACACTGTAAAGCTTCGTTGAATCGACACCACTGTTATGTGAAATACTGTAAATAGAGAAATCATTAGGATTGTTTTTGTCTAAATTTTCACTATTGGAATCTGATTCCGATAAATAATTTACAACTTTTTCCTTTTTATTATAAACTGTTTGTAAATGTCCAAATTTTTTACAGTGGTGACACTTGCTCTCCTTATACCGACAGTCTCTAGATAAATGGTTTCGCCAACCACAGTGTATACAGGCGTTGTTGGATCTTGTTGACTTGTTGTATGTTGTTTTGTTTTCCTCAGGTTGACTCTTTTGCTTGTAGTCATTGTTGTAGTTTCTGTTTTGATTCTGGTATCCTCTATTTTGTAGTTTTTTTTTATGTTAACGTAGCCAATTTGCATATCACCTTCAATTTTCGTTAAAAGCTTCATCTCTATTATAAGCGACTTTCGCAGTGCTTCATCTATTGTAATTCGCTCATCCTCTTCACATAGTCGTTCAAAAATTTTGCTGTTTATACCCATGATGAAACGATCTAGCACAAATGCTGCCAAATTCTCACCGAATTTACAAGAGAGCGCAAGCTTTTTGACCCTTGCATGCCACTCAGAAACGGACTCATCTGTACTCTGTGTTGCCAAATGAAAGTTCTTACGTTCACGAAAGACTACAGTAGGTGGAGTATAATGCGTTTTGAGAAGTTCACAAAGCTCTTTGTAAGTTTTTGATACAGGAGAAGCTGGACTGCATAAATTATGTAGTGTCTCGTACGGAATAGGACCAATAGCTTTTAAGAGTGTAGATTTTTTTGTATTCTCTTCCGTACAGTTTATATCAACCAAATGTATCTCCAGTCTCTCTTTCCATAAAAGCCATGACTCGTCTCGGGGGGAGAATTGAGGAACGCTGTTCGGTTGATATATGTTAACAGTACCGCTCTGCACAGTACTTGCAGTTACCATGTTTTTTTTTTTTTTTTTACTTGATTGTTCTTTGCTGCACAACTGTTTTATGTATTGTTGGTCTTATTTAGATGGTATTTATTTAGAATTTTTTTTTTTTTTTAAGTTTTTTTGTTATTGGAGCACAATTATAATTTTGAACTGACCGGTAGTGTTTGTATGCAGTAATGTTATATGTCTGTATGTATACTTTGTTCACACACTTTGTAATATATAAGTATGTATGTATATTGTTTGATGTCTGTAACCGCTTGAACTATGTATGTTGTAGTCTTGATTTTAATTTTGTTGAGAAATACTATGTACGTTTTCTCAATACTTGCAACACCGAACTAGAGTATTTACTCTTTGTAATTATTTGTTCATACAAAATTTATTTTATTATTTATGTATATGCATATGTATGTATGTACATATGTATGTAACTGTTCACACGTTCAGCAGTAATTATACTTTATCCTCGTCGCCAATGTAATGTATTAAAACACTCGGAGTTCGGTTAACGACTGATTTATTATAGTAACAACTTGGTTGATATAAAGAAATGTAAATAAAGCTTTTGGCTGGAGCAATGTTAATAATGTCAATTTTATCATGATGTTATTGTTATGATACGTTATGTTAAAGTGACACTATATAACACGCCTCCGCTTTAAATTGATTACAAATATTTTTCAATTCAATATAATCAAATTTCATTAACAAAAAAAAAAAAAAATATATATATATATATATTTAAAAAAAAAATGCAGAATATACATTCATTTACTTATAGTTACCTATGTATATATTTATATTAATTCATTTTGTTAATTTGAATAATGATTTATCTTCTTATTCTAGGTCTTAATATTCTAACATATTCATTTCTAGAATTATTTCTTTGACCTTCATTTAATTCATTTTCATTCGAATTAATTTCATTTGAATTATTTCTGTGAGCTTCATTTAAAACAATTTCATTTGATACATTTTCATTTTCTTCATTATTATTGTTAATAACTTGCTTATCAACTGGTGGTTCTATTTCATTTAAAGTATTGTTACTTGTAAGCTTACAGTACCTTCATTTGAGTATAATGGAATATCTTGCATTATATTTTCATTACTGGAATAAATAGTAGCCAGTTTTATTTGATCTGTATGTCTTTTTATAAGTCTACCATTTCTTAATCAACAAGTATATGATCGTGGTCCGATCTTTGTTTTTATAACAGCCGGAGCCCATGAACTTTTGTTTGGACTAGAATAGTCGCGAATTAAAACATTTTGCTCTTCTTCAAAATCAACAATCCTTTTGCCTTTATAATCTGAAATAGATTTTTCTTGCTTTTCAAGTATCACATCTCTAATGATTGGGGGTTTAATTAATTAATCTGTTGTGCAATGCTTCATGTTGCGATAGTCCATTAAAAATCGACTTAAAACGACATCTATATTCTGATTTTCAGTAGAATCTAAGTTCGCATAAATGGATTTTTTTAAAACTTTAACAAAATTTTCTGCCTGTCCATTGGTCGCTGGATGCCCTGGTGCCGTTAACACATGTTTAATTTTGTTTTTTTGAACAAAACATTTAAATTCGTCAGATACAAATTGTCTGCCGTTGTCGCTGACGATTGTATGGACAATGCCAAAACGACTGAAAACTTCTCTAAGTTTTGTAATTACAAAATTTGAGGTAATATTTTTAGTTTTAAAAACTTCGACCCATTTTGAATATGAATCTATTATTATAAAGAAATAAAAATTGTTAACAGGACCTGCAAAATCAATGTGGATTCTTTGCCAAACAGAATTTGTTGGTACCCATGGTATAAGTTTGCTCTTTTCAGGGCTAGGTAAAAGTCGCTGACAAGAAAGACATGATTTAATTAAGTGTTCTATGTTTTTATCAAGCTTGGGCCACCAAATGTAAGACCTAGCGACTGACTTAGTTTTTACTATACCTAGATGCGATTCATGGAGTAAATCAAGTACAGATTTTCGCAGCTTTTTTGGAACTACAACTCGATAACCCCATAACAAGCAATCACGATCAACTGTTAATTCAATATCTTTGCCTGTATATGCTGCAAACTCTTCTCCTTGCAAATCTTTAATTTTGCCCATTTTAACAAACTCAAAAACTTTAGATAGAACTGGATCTCTTCTAGTTTCACGAGCTATATCTGTGAAATCCAGATTTAAAATATTTTCTTTTTCGACATAATTTATATATGACGTATCATCTATGCTGTTAATTTCACCTTTGGCTTTTACCTGTGGCATACGTGAAAAATTGTCAGCATAATTAGCATGACCTTTTACATGTTCTATTTTATAATTAAAACCGGAAAGTATAAATGCCCACCTTTGGACACGAGCTGCCGCCATTATAGGCAAACCTTTGTTTTCACCAAATATTGAAATTAATGGTTTATGATCCGTTTTCAACGTAAAAAAATGTCCAATTAGATATTGCTTTAATTTGGTGACACAAAAAATTATAGCTAAAGCTTTCTTCTCATGCGTACTATATTTCCGTTCAGCTTTAGTTAAAGCTCTGGATATAAACGAAAATGGTTTTAATTCATTATTTGAAAATGTATGTGAAAGTATGCCAGCTATTGCATAGTCAGAAGCATCTGTAGTCAAAACAATGGGTAATTTTGGATTGAAATGTACCAAAACTTTATCCGAAGTAACCTCTTCCTTAATCATGTCGTACGCTATTTGACATTCTTTAGACCACTCATATTTTACATCTTTTTGTAATAATTTGTATAACGGAATCATTATTCTTGCATAATTATCAATAAATTTGGCATAATAATTTACCATACCTATAAATGCACGCAGTTCCGAAACATTTTCAGGAACTGGAACCTTTAAAACTGATTCGGTTCTGTCTTTGTTCTTGCGTAAGCCAAATCTGTCAATTGTGAATCCCAAATATGATATACTTTCCTTAAAAAATTCACATTTCCTCACATTAAGTTTGAGACCTGCTTAACATAATTTTGTAAGAACAGTTTTTAAATTTTATATGTGCTGATGCATATTCTTTCCCGATATAGTTATATCATCTTGATATGCAACAACAAATGGTATAACTCGTAACAAATTCTCTATAGTTTTTTGAAATATCGATGCTGCAGGCTTAACGCCAAAAGGTAAGCGCTTAATTTTTAACGTGCCGATAGGAGTCGACCATGTACAAATCATTTGCGATTTTTCATCAAGTATTAATTGATTATACGCATTGGATAAGTCCAGTTTTGTGTAAACCTTCCAGTGATGCAAAAATCTCATCAATTAATGGTAAGGGGTATTTAAAATCTGATAAAAATTTATTTATAGTTACTTTATAATCTCCACAAATTCTAATATCACCATTAGGTTTTAAAATAGGAACAAGAGGAGTCCCCCATTCTGAGTGATCTACCGGTTCTAACACATCTTTTGCAATTAAATCACGTAAACTGTTTTCAATTTTTTCCTTCCAAGCAAACGGAATCGGACGGGGCTTAAAAAAAATGGGTTTGACATCATCATCCATAACCAAAGAGATTTCGCCAAATTTATAGCTACCAAGGCCATTGGCAAAGACTTCTGAAGACTCATTTTTAATCTGTTCAATTATAATGGAAGATTGATCAGTATTGTTTACCATATTTACTTGAACAAGTTCGAAATAAAATTTTCTTAAAAAGTTTCTACCAAACAAAGGATTGTTGTTATTATTTGTAACCACGAGTTTAATCTCTTTTTTTATTTCATTTAATTCCACCTCTTCATAGTATTCTCCTAATATCTGGATTCTATTTCCATTATAATCAACAAAAGGATCTTGATAAGAATTAAGACTTGCATTTTTACCATATTTTTCAAAGAATGACTTCGACACCAAACTGCACGGAGCCCCAGAGTCACAAATTACCTTAACTGAAAATCCATTTATCTTAATGGAAACACTGTAAAGCTTCGTTGAATCGACACCACTGTTATGTGAAATACTGTAAATAGAGAAATCATTAGGATTGTTTTTGTCTAAATTTTCACTATTGGAATCTGATTCCGATAAATAATTTACAACTTTTTCCTTTTTATTATAAACTGTTTGTAAATGTCCAAATTTTTTACAGTGGTGACACTTGCTCTTCTTATACCGACAGTCTCTAGATAAATGGTTTCGCCAACCACAGTGTATACAGGCGTTGTTGGATCTTGTTGACTTGTTGTATGTTGTTTTGTTTTCCTCAGGTTGACTCTTTTGCTTGTAGTCATTGTTGTAGTTTCTGTTTTGATTCTGGTATCCTCTATTTTGTAGTTTTTTTTTATGTTAACGTAGCCAATTTGCATATCACCTTCAATTTTCGTTAAAAGCTTCATCTCTATTATAAGCGACTTTCGCAGTGCTTCATCTATTGTAATTCGCTCATCCTCTTCACATAGTCGTTCAAAAATTTTGCTGTTTATACCCATGATGAAACGATCTAGCACAAATGCTGCCAAATTCTCACCGAATTTACAAGAGAGCGCAAGCTTTTTGACCCTTGCATGCCACTCAGAAACGGACTCATCTGTACTCTGTGTTGCCAAATGAAAGTTCTTACGTTCACGAAAGACTACAGTAGGTGGAGTATAATGCGTTTTGAGAAGTTCACAAAGCTCTTTGTAAGTTTTTGATACAGGAGAAGCTGGACTGCATAAATTATGTAGTGTCTCGTACGGAATAGGACCAATAGCTTTTAAGAGTGTAGATTTTTTTGTATTCTCTTCCGTACAGTTTATATCAACCAAATGTATCTCCAGTCTCTCTTTCCATAAAAGCCATGACTCGTCTCGGGGGGAGAATTGAGGAACGCTGTTCGGTTGATATATGTTAACAGTACCGCTCTGCACATTTGCAGTTGCCATGTTTTTTTTTTTTTTTACTTGATTGTTCTTTGCTGCACAACTGTTTTATGTATTGTTGGTCTTATTTAGATGGTATTTATTTAGAAAATTTTTTTTTAAAGTTTTTTTGTTATTGGAGCACAATTATAATTTTGAACTGACCGGTAGTGTTTGTATGCAGTAATGTTATATGTCTGTATGTATACTTTGTTCACACACTTTGTAATATATAAGTATGTATGTATATTGTTTGATGTCTGTAACCGCTTGAACTATGTATGTTGTAGTCTTGATTTTAATTTTGTTGAGAAATACTATGTACGTTTTCTCAACACTTGCAACACCGAACTAGAGTATTTACTCTTTGTAATTATTTGTTCACACAAAATTTATTTTATTATTTATGTATATGTATATGTATGTATGTACATATGTATGTAACTGTTCACACGTTCAGCAGTAATTATACTTTATCCTCGTCGCCAATGTAATGTATTAAAACACTCGGAGTTCGGTTAACGACTGATTTATTATAGTAACAACTTGGTTGATATAAAGAAATGTAACTAAAGCTTTTGGCTGGAGCAATGTTAATAATGTCAATGTTATCATGATGTTATTGTTATGATACGTTATGTTAAAGTGACACTATATAACACGCCTCCGCTTTAAATTGATTACAAATATTTTTCAATTCAATATAATCAAATTTCATTAACAAAAAAAAAATATATATATATATATATATATTTAAAAAAAAAAATGCAGAATATACATTCATTTACTTATAATTACCTATGTATATATTTATATTAATTCATTTTGTTAATTTGAATAATGATTTATCTTCTTATTCTAGGTCTTAATATTCTAACATATGAATTTCTAGAATTATCTCTTTGACCTTCATTTAATTCATTTTCATTCGAATTAATTTCATTTGAATTATTTCTGTGAGCTTCATTTAAAACAATTTCATTTGATACATTTTCATTTTCTTCATTATTATTGTTAATAACTTGCTTATCAACTGGTGGTTCTATTTCATTTAAAGTATTGTTACTTGTAAGCTTACAGTACCTTCATTTGAGTATAATGGAATATCTTGCATTATATTTTCATTACTGGAATAAATAGTAGCCAGTTTTATTTGATCTGTATGTCTTTTTATAAGTCTACCATTTCTTAATCAACAAGTATATGATCGTGGTCCGATCTTTGTTTTTATAACAGCCGGAGCCCATGAACTTTTGTTTGGATTAGAATAGTCGCGAATTAAAACATTTTGCTCTTCTTCAAAATCAACAATCCTTTTGCCTTTATAATCTGAAATAGATTTTTCTTGCTTTTCAAGTATCACATCTCTAATGATTGGGGGTTTAATTAATTAATCTGTTGTGCAATGCTTCATGTTGCGATAGTCCATTAAAAATCGACTTAAAACGACATCTATATTCTGATTTTCAGTAGAATCTAAGTTCGCATAAATGGATTTTTTTAAAACTTTAACAACATTTTCTGCCTGTCCATTGGTCGCTGGATGCCCTGGTGCCGTTAACACATGTTTAATTTTGTTTTTTTGAACAAAACATTTAAATTCGTCAGATACAAATTGTCTGCCGTTGTCGCTGACGATTGTATGGACAATGCCAAAACGACTGAAAACTTCTCTAAGTTTTGTAATTACAAAATTTGAGGTAATATTTTTAGTTTTAAAAACTTCGACCCATTTTGAATATGAATCTATTATTATAAAGAAATAAAAATTGTTAACAGGACCTGCAAAATCAATGTGGATTCTTTGCCAAACAGAATTTGTTGGTACCCATGGTATAAGTTTGCTCTTTTCAGGGCTAGGTAAAAGTCGCTGACAAGAAAGACATGATTTAATTAAGTGTTCTATGTCTTTATCAAGGTTGGGCCACCAAATGTAAGACCTAGCGACTAACTTAGTTTTTACTATACCTAGATGCGATTCATGGAGTAAATCAAGTACAGATTTTCGCAGCTTTTTTGGAACTACAACTCGATAACCCCATAACAAGCAATCACGATCAACTGTTAATTCAATATCTTTGCCTGTATATGCTGCAAACTCTTCTCCTTGCAAATCTTTAATTTTGCCCATTTTAACAAACTCAAAAACTTTAGATAGAACTGGATCTCTTCTAGTTTCACGAGCTATATCTGTGAAATCCAGATTTAAAATATTTTCTTTTTCGACATAATTTATATATGACGTATCATCTATGCTGTTAATTTCACCTTTGGCTTTTACCTGTGGCATACGTGAAAAATTGTCAGCATAATTAGCATGACCTTTTACATGTTCTATTTTATAATTAAAACCGGAAAGTATAAATGCCCACCTTTGGACACGAGCTGCCGCCATTATATGCAAACCTTTGTTTTCACCAAATATTGAAATTAATGGTTTATGATCCGTTTTCAACGTAAAAAAATGTCCAATTAGATATTGCTTTAATTTGGTGACACAAAAAATTATAGCTAAAGCTTTCTTCTCATGCGTACTATATTTCCGTTCAGCTTTAGTTAAAGCTCTGGATATAAACGAAAATGGTTTTAATTCATTATTTGAAAATTTATGTGAAAGTATGCCAGCTATTGCATAGTCAGAAGCATCTGTAGTCAAAACAATGGGTAATTTTGGATTGAAATGTACCAAAACTTTATCCGAAGTAACCTCTTCCTTAATCATGTCGTACGCTATTTGACATTCTTTAGACCACTCATATTTTACATCTTTTTGTAATAATTTGTATAACGGAATCATTATTCTTGCATAATTATCAATAAATTTGGCATAATAATTTACCATACCTATAAATGCACGCAGTTCCGAAACATTTTCAGGAACTGGAGCCTTTAAAACTGATTCGGTTCTGTCTTTGTTCTTGCGTAAGCCAAATCTGTCAATTGTGAATCCCAAATATGATATACTTTCCTTAAAAAATTCACATTTCCTCACATTAAGTTTGAGACCTGCTTGACATAATTTTGTAAGAACAGTTTTTAAATTTTATATGTGCTGATGCATATTCTTTCCCGATATAGTTATATCATCTTGATATGCAACAACAAATGGTATACCTCGTAACAAATTCTCTATAGTTTTTTGAAATATCGATGCTGCAGGCTTAACGCCAAAAGGTAAGCGCTTCATTTTTAACGTGCCGATAGGAGTCGACCATGTACAAATCATTTGCGATTATTAATTGATTATACGCATTGGATAAGTCCAGTTTTGTGTAAACCTTCCAATGATGCAAAAATCTCATCAATTAATGGTAAGGGGTATTTAAAATCTGATAAAAATTTATTTATAGTTACTTTATAATCTCCACAAATTCTAATATCACCATTAGGTTTTAAAATAGGAACAAGAGGAGTCCCCCATTCTGAGTGATCTACCGGTTCTAACACATCTTTTGCAATTAAATCACGTAAACTGTTTCCAATTTCTTCCTTCCAAGCAAACGGAATCGGACGGGGCTTAAAAAAAATGGGTTTGACATCATCATCCATAACCAAAGAGATTTCGCCAAATTTATAGCTACCAAGGCCATTGGCAAAGACTTCTGAAGACTCATTTTTAATCTGTTCAATTATAATGGAAGATTGATCAGTATTGTTTACCATATTTACTTGAACAAGTTCGAAATTAAATTTTCTTAAAAAGTTTCTACCAAACAAAGGATTGTTGTTATTATTTGTAACCACGAGTTTAATCTCTTTTTTTATTTCATTTAATTCCACCTCTTCATAGTATTCTCCTAATATCTGGATTCTATTTCCATTATAATCAACAAAAGGATCTTGACAAGAATTAAGACTTGCATTTTTACCATATTTTTCAAAGAATGACTTCGACACCAAACTGCACGAAGCCCCAGAGTCACAAATTACCTAACTGAAAATCCATTTATCTTAATGGAAACACTGTAAAGCTTCGTTGAATCGACACCACTGTTATGTGAAATACTGTAAATAGAGAAATCATTAGGATTGTTTTTGTCTAAATTTTCACTATTGGAATCTGATTCCGATAAATAATTTACAACTTTTTCCTTTTTATTATAAACTGTTTGTAAATGTCCAAATTTTTTACAGTGGTGACACTTGCTCTCCTTATACCGACAGTCTCTAGATAAATGGTTTCGCCAACCACAGTGTATACAGGCGTTGTTGGATCTTGTTGACTTGTTGTATGTTGTTTTGTTTTCCTCAGGTTGACTCTTTTGCTTGTAGTCATTGTTGTAGTTTCTGTTTTGATTCTGGTATCCTCTATTTTGTAGTTTTTTTTTATGTTAACGTAGCCAATTTGCATATTACCTTCAATTTTCGTTAAAAGCTTCATCTCTATTATAAGCGACTTTCGCAGTGCTTCATCTATTGTAATTCGCTCATCCTCTTCACATAGTCGTTCAAAAATTTTGCTGTTTATACCCATGATGAAACAATCTAGCACAAATGCTGCCAAATTCTCACCGAATTTACAAGAGAGCGCAAGCTTTTTGACCCTTGCATGCCACTCAGAAACGGACTCATCTGTACTTTGTGTTGCCAAATGAAAGTTCTTACGTTCACGAAAGACTACAGTAGGTGGAGTATAATGCGTTTTGAGAAGTTCACAAAGCTCTTTGTAAGTTTTTGATACAGGAGAAGCTGGACTGCATAAATTATGTAGTGTCTCGTACGGAATAGGACCAATAGCTTTTAAGAGTGTAGATTTTTTTGTATTCTCTTCCGTACAGTTTATATCAACCAAATGTATCTCCAGTCTCTCTTTCCATAAAAGCCATGACTCGTCTCGGGGGGAGAATTGAGGAACGCTGTTCGGTTGATATATGTTAACAGTACCGCTCTGCACATTTGCAGTTGCCATGTTTTTTTTTTTTTTTTACTTGATTGTTCTTTGCTGCACAACTGTTTTATGTATTGTTGGTCTTATTTAGATGGTATTTATTTAGAAATTTTTTTTTTTAAAGTTTTTTTGTTATTGGAGCACAATTATAATTTTGAACTGACCGGTAGTGTTTGTATGCAGTAATGTTATATGTCTGTATGTATACTTTGTTCACACACTTTGTAATATATAAGTATGTATGTATATTGTTTGATGTCTGTAACCGCTTGAACTATGTATGTTGTAGTCTTGATTTTAATTTTGTTGAGAAATACTATGTACGTTTTCTCAACACTTGCAACACCGAACTAGAGTATTTACTCTTTGTAATTATTTGTTCATACAAAATTTATTTTATTATTTATGTATATGTATATGTATGTATGTACATATGTATGTAACTGTTCACACGTTCAGCAGTAATTATACTTTATCCTCGTCGCCAATGTAATGTATTAAAACACTTGGAGTTCGGTTAACGACTGATTTATTATAGTAACAACTTGGTTGATATAAAGAAATGTAAATAAAGCTTTTGGCTGGAGCAATGTTAATAATGTCAATGTTATCATGATGTTATTGTTATGATACGTTATGTTAAAGTGACACTATATAACACGCCTCCGCTTTAAATTGATTACAAATATTTTTCAATTCAATATAATCAAATTTCATTAACAAAAAAAAAAAAAATATATATATATATATATTTAAAAAAAAAAATGCAGAATATACATTCATTTACTTATAGTTACCTATGTATATATTTATATTAATTCATTTTGTTAATTTGAATAATGATTTATCTTCTTATTCTAGGTCTTAATATTCTAACATATGAATTTCTAGAATTATCTCTTTGACCTTCATTTAATTCATTTTCATTCGAATTAATTTCATTTGAATTATTTCTGTGAGCTTCATTTAAAACAATTTCATTTGATACATTTTCATTTTCTTCATTATTATTGTTAATAACTTGCTTATCAACTGGTGGTTCTATTTCATTTAAAGTATTGTTACTTGTAAGCTTACAGTACCTTCATTTGAGTATAATGGAATATCTTGCATTATATTTTCATTACTGGAATAAATAGTAGCCAGTTTTATTTGATCTGTATGTCTTTTTATAAGTCTACCATTTCTTAATCAACAAGTATATGATCGTGGTCCGATCTTTGTTTTTATAACAGCCGGAGCCCATGAACTTTTGTTTGGATTAGAATAGTCGCGAATTAAAACATTTTGCTCTTCTTCAAAATCAACAATCCTTTTGCCTTTATAATCTGAAATAGATTTTTCTTGCTTTTCAAGTATCACATCTCTAATGATTGGGGGTTTAATTAATTAATCTGTTGTGCAATGCTTCATGTTGCGATAGTCCATTAAAAATCGACTTAAAACGACATCTATATTCTGATTTTCAGTAGAATCTAAGTTCGCATAAATGGATTTTTTTAAAACTTTAACAACATTTTCTGCCTGTCCATTGGTCGATGGATGCCCTGGTGCCGTTAACACATGTTTAATTTTGTTTTTTTGAACAAAACATTTAAATTCGTCAGATACAAATTGTCTGCCGTTGTCGCTGACGATTGTATGGACAATGCCAAAACGACTGAAAACTTCTCTAAGTTTTGTAATTACAAAATTTGAGGTAATATTTTTAGTTTTAAAAACTTCGACCCATTTTGAATATGAATCTATTATTATAAAGAAATAAAAATTGTTAACAGGACCTGCAAAATCAATGTGGATTCTTTGCCAAACAGAATTTGTTGGTACCCATGGTATAAGTTTGCTCTTTTCAGGGCTAGGTAAAAGTCGCTGACAAGAAAGACATGATTTAATTAAGTGTTCTATGTCTTTATCAAGCTTGGGCCACCAAATGTAAGACCTAGCGACTGACTTAGTTTTTACTATACCTAGATGCGATTCATGGAGTAAATCAAGTACAGATTTTCGCAGCTTTTTTGGAACTACAACTCGATAACCCCATAACAAGCAATCACGATCAACTGTTAATTCAATATCTTTGCCTGTATATGCTGCAAACTCTTCTCCTTGTAAATCTTTAATTTTGCCCATTTTAACAAACTCAAAAACTTTAGATAGAACTGGATCTCTTCTAGTTTCACGAGCTATATCTGTGAAATCCAGATTTAAAATATTTTCTTTTTCGACATAATTTATATATGACGTATCATCTATGCTGTTAATTTCACCTTTGGCTTTTACCTGTGGCATACGTGAAAAATTGTCAGCATAATTAGCATGACCTTTTACATGTTCTATTTTATAATTAAAACCGGAAAGTATAAATGCCCACCTTTGGACACGAGCTGCCGCCATTATATGCAAACCTTTGTTTTCACCAAATATTGAAATTAATGGTTTATGATCCGTTTTCAACGTAAAAAAATGTCCAATTAGATATTGCTTTAATTTGGTGACACAAAAAATTATAGCTAAAGCTTTCTTCTCATGCGTACTATATTTCCGTTCAGCTTTAGTTAAAGCTCTGGATATAAACGAAAATGGTTTTAATTCATTATTTGAAAATTTATGTGAAAGTATGCCAGCTATTGCATAGTCAGAAGCATCTGTAGTCAAAACAATGGGTAATTTTGGATTGAAATTTACCAAAACTTTATCCGAAGTAACCTCTTCCTTAATCATGTCGTACGCTATTTGACATTCTTTAGACCACTCATATTTTACATCTTTTTGTAATAATTTGTATAACGGAATCATTATTCTTGCATAATTATCAATAAATTTGGCATAATAATTTACCATACCTATAAATGCACGCAGTTCCGAAACATTTTCAGGAACTGGAGCCTTTAAAACTGATTCGGTTCTGTCTTTGTTCTTGCGTAAGCCAAATCTGTCAATTGTGAATCCCAAATATGATATACTTTCCTTAAAAAATTCACATTTCCTCACATTAAGTTTGAGACCTGCTTGACATAATTTTGTAAGAACAGTTTTTAAATTTTATATGTGCTGATGCATATTCTTTCCCGATATAGTTATATCATCTTGATATGCAACAACAAATGGTATACCTCGTAACAAATTCTCTATAGTTTTTTGAAATATCGATGCTGCAGGCTTAACGCCAAAAGGTAAGCGCTTCATTTTTAACGTGCCGATAGGAGTCGACCATGTACAAATCATTTGCGATTTTTCATCAAGTATTAATTGATTATACGCATTGGATAAGTCCAGTTTTGTGTAAACCTTCCAATGATGCAAAAATCTCATCAATTAATGGTAAGGGGTATTTAAAATCTGATAAAAATTTATTTATAGTTACTTTATAATCTCCACAAATTCTAATATCACCATTAGGTTTTAAAATAGGAACAAGAGGAGTCCCCCATTCTGAGTGATATACCGGTTCTAACACATCTTTTGCAATTAAATCACGTAAACTGTTTTCAATTTTTTCCTTCCAAGCAAACGGAATCGGACGGGGCTTAAAAAAAATGGGTTTGACATCATCATCCATAACCAAAGAGATTTCGCCAAATTTATAGCTACCAAGGCCATTGGCAAAGACTTCTGAAGACTCATTTTTAATCTGTTCAATTATAATGGAAGATTGATCAGTATTGTTTACCATATTTACTTGAACAAGTTCGAAATTAAATTTTCTTAAAAAGTTTCTACCAAACAAAGGATTGTTGTTATTATTTGTAACCACGAGTTTAATCTCTTTTTTTATTTCATTTAATTCCACCTCTTCATAGTATTCTCCTAATATCTGGATTCTATTTCCATTATAATCAACAAAAGGATCTTGACAAGAATTAAGACTTGCATTTTTACCATATTTTTCAAAGAATGACTTCGACACCAAACTGCACGGAGCCCCAGAGTCACAAATTACCTAACTGAAAATCCATTTATCTTAATGGAAACACTGTAAAGCTTCGTTGAATCGACACCACTGTTATGTGAAATACTGTAAATAGAGAAATCATTAGGATTGTTTTTGTCTAAATTTTCACTATTGGAATCTGATTCCGATAAATAATTTACAACTTTTTCCTTTTTATTATAAACTGTTTGTAAATGTCCAAATTTTTTACAGTGGTGACACTTGCTCTCCTTATACCGACAGTCTCTAGATAAATGGTTTCGCCAACCACAGTGTATACAGGCGTTGTTGGATCTTGTTGACTTGTTGTATGTTGTTTTGTTTTCCTCAGGTTGACACTTTTGCTTGTAGTCATTGTTGTAGTTTCTGTTTTGATTCTGGTATCCTCTATTTTGTAGTTTTTTTTTATGTTAACGTAGCCAATTTGCATATCACCTTCAATTTTCGTTAAAAGCTTCATCTCTATTATAAGCGACTTTCGCAGTGCTTCATCTATTGTAATTCGCTCATCCTCTTCACATAGTCGTTCAAAAATTTTGCTGTTTATACCCATGATGAAACGATCTAGCACAAATGCTGCCAAATTCTCACCGAATTTACAAGAGAGCGCAAGCTTTTTGACCCTTGCATGCCACTCAGAAACGGACTCATCTGTACTCTGTGTTGCCAAATGAAAGTTCTTACGTTCACGAAAGACTACAGTAGGTGGAGTATAATGCGTTTTGAGAAGTTCACAAAGCTCTTTGTAAGTTTTTGATACAGGAGAAGCTGGACTGCATAAATTATGTAGTGTCTCGTACGGAATAGGACCAATAGCTTTTAAGAGTGTAGATTTTTTTGTATTCTCTTCCGTACAGTTTATATCAACCAAATGTATCTCCAGTCTCTCTTTCCATAAAAGCCATGACTCGTCTCGGGGGGAGAATTGAGGAACGCTGTTCGGTTGATATATGTTAACAGTACCGCTCTGCACATTTGCAGTTGCCATGTTTTTTTTTTTTTTTTACTTGATTGTTCTTTGCTGCACAACTGTTTTATGTATTGTTGGTCTTATTTAGATGGTATTTATTTAGAAATTTTTTTTTTTTAAGTTTTTTTGTTATTGGAGCACAATTATAATTTTGAACTGACCGGTAGTGTTTGTATGCAGTAATGTTATATGTCTGTATGTATACTTTGTTCACACACTTTGTAATATATAAGTATGTATGTATATTGTTTGATGTCTGTAACCGCTTGAACTATGTATGTTGTAGTCTTGATTTTAATTTTGTTGAGAAATACTATGTACGTTTTCTCAACACTTGCAACACCGAACTAGAGTATTTACTCTTTGTAATTATTTGTTCATACAAAATTTATTTTATTATTTATGTATATGTATATGTATGTATGTACATATGTATGTAACTGTTCACACGTTCAGCAGTAATTATACTTTATCCTCGTCGCCAATGTAATGTATTAAAACACTCGGAGTTCGGTTAACGACTGATTTATTATAGTAACAACTTGGTTGATATAAAGAAATGTAAATAAAGCTTTTGGCTGGAGCAATGTTAATAATGTCAATGTTATCATGATGTTATTGTTATGATACGTTATGTTAAAGTGACACTATATAACACGCCTCCGCTTTAAATTGATTACAAATATTTTTCAATTCAATATAATCAAATTTCATTAACAAAAAAAAAAAAATATATATATATATATATTTAAAAAAAAAAATGCAGAATATACATTCATTTACTTATAGTTACCTATGTATATATTTATATTAATTCATTTTGTTAATTTGAATAATGATTTATCTTCTTATTCTAGGTCTTAATATTCTAACATATGAATTTCTAGAATTATCTCTTTGACCTTCATTTAATTCATTTTCATTCGAATTAATTTCATTTGAATTATTTCTGTGAGCTTCATTTAAAACAATTTCATTTGATACATTTTCATTTTCTTCATTATTATTGTTAATAACTTGCTTATCAACTGGTGGTTCTATTTCATTTAAAGTATTGTTACTTGTAAGCTTACAGTACCTTCATTTGAGTATAATGGAATATCTTGCATTATATTTTCATTACTGGAATAAATAGTAGCCAGTTTTATTTGATCTGTATGTCTTTTTATAAGTCTACCATTTCTTAATCAACAAGTATATGATCGTGGTCCGATCTTTGTTTTTATAACAGCCGGAGCCCATGAACTTTTGTTTGGACTAGAATAGTCGCGAATTAAAACATTTTGCTCTTCTTCAAAATCAACAATCCTTTTGCCTTTATAATCTGAAATAGATTTTTCTTGCTTTTCAAGTATCACATCTCTAATGATTGGGGGTTTAATTAATTAATCTGTTGTGCAATGCTTCATGTTGCGATAGTCCATTAAAAATCGACTTAAAACGACATCTATATTCTGATTTTCAGTAGAATCTAAGTTCGCATAAATGGATTTTTTTAAAACTTTAACAACATTTTCTGCCTGTCCATTGGTCGCTGGATGCCCTGGTGCCGTTAACACATGTTTAATTTTGTTTTTTTGAACAAAACATTTAAATTCGTCAGATACAAATTGTCTGCCGTTGTCGCTGACGATTGTATGGACAATGCCAAAACGACTGAAAACTTCTCTAAGTTTTGTAATTACAAAATTTGAGGTAATATTTTTAGTTTTAAAAACTTCGACCCATTTTGAATATGAATCTATTATTATAAAGAAATAAAAATTGTTAACAGGACCTGCAAAATCAATGTGGATTCTTTGCCAAACAGAATTTGTTGGTACCCATGGTATAAGTTTGCTCTTTTCAGGGCTAGGTAAAAGTCGCTGACAAGAAAGACATGATTTAATTAAGTGTTCTATGTCTTTATCAAGCTTGGGCCACCAAATGTAAGACCTAGCGACTGACTTAGTTTTTACTATACCTAGATGCGATTCATGGAGTAAATCAAGTACAGATTTTCGCAGCTTTTTTGGAACTACAACTCGATAACCCCATAACAAGCAATCACGATCAACTGTTAATTCAATATCTTTGCCTGTATATGCTGCAAACTCTTCTCCTTGTAAATCTTTAATTTTGCCCATTTTAACAAACTCAAAAACTTTAGATAGAACTGGATCTCTTCTAGTTTCACGAGCTATATCTGTGAAATCCAGATTTAAAATATTTTCTTTTTCGACATAATTTATATATGACGTATCATCTATGCTGTTAATTTCACCTTTGGCTTTTACCTGTGGCATACGTGAAAAATTGTCAGCATAATTAGCATGACCTTTTACATGTTCTATTTTATAATTAAAACCGGAAAGTATAAATGCCCACCTTTGGACACGAGCTGCCGCCATTATATGCAAACCTTTGTTTTCACCAAATATTGAAATTAATGGTTTATGATCCGTTTTCAACGTAAAAAAATGTCCAATTAGATATTGCTTTAATTTGGTGACACAAAAAATTATAGCTAAAGCTTTCTTCTCATGCGTACTATATTTCCGTTCAGCTTTAGTTAAAGCTCTGGATATAAACGAAAATGGTTTTAATTCATTATTTGAAAATTTATGTGAAAGTATGCCAGCTATTGCATAGTCAGAAGCATCTGTAGTCAAAACAATGGGTAATTTTGGATTGAAATGTACCAAAACTTTATCCGAAGTAACCTCTTCCTTAATCATGTCGTACGCTATTTGACATTCTTTAGACCACTCATATTTTACATCTTTTTGTAATAATTTGTATAACGGAATCATTATTCTTGCATAATTATCAATAAATTTGGCATAATAATTTACCATACCTATAAATGCACGCAGTTCCGAAACATTTTCAGGAACTGGAGCCTTTAAAACTGATTCGGTTCTGTCTTTGTTCTTGCGTAAGCCAAATCTGTCAATTGTGAATCCCAAATATGATATACTTTCCTTAAAAAATTCACATTTCCTCACATTAAGTTTGAGACCTGCTTGACATAATTTTGTAAGAACAGTTTTTAAATTTTATATGTGCTGATGCATATTCTTTCCCGATATAGTTATATCATCTTGATATGCAACAACAAATGGTATACCTCGTAACAAATTCTCTATAGTTTTTTGAAATATCGATGCTGCAGGCTTAACGCCAAAAGGTAAGCGCTTCATTTTTAACGTGCCGATAGGAGTCGACCATGTACAAATCATTTGCGATTTTTCATCAAGTATTAATTGATTATACGCATTGGATAAGTCCAGTTTTGTGTAAACCTTCCAATGATGCAAAAATCTCATCAATTAATGGTAAGGGGTATTTAAAATCTGATAAAAATTTATTTATAGTTACTTTATAATCTCCACAAATTCTAATATCACCATTAGGTTTTAAAATAGGAACAAGAGGAGTCCCCCATTCTGAGTGATATACCGGTTCTAACACATCTTTTGCAATTAAATCACGTAAACTGTTTTCAATTTTTTCCTTCCAAGCAAACGGAATCGGACGGGGCTTAAAAAAAATGGGTTTGACATCATCATCCATAACCAAAGAGATTTCGCCAAATTTATAGCTACCAAGGCCATTGGCAAAGACTTCTGAAGACTCATTTTTAATCTGTTCAATTATAATGGAAGATTGATCAGTATTGTTTACCATATTTACTTGAACAAGTTCGAAATTAAATTTTCTTAAAAAGTTTCTACCAAACAAAGGATTGTTGTTATTATTTGTAACCACGAGTTTAATCTCTTTTTTTTATTTCATTTAATTCCACCTCTTCATAGTATTCTCCTAATATCTGGATTCTATTTCCATTATAATCAACAAAAGGATCTTGACAAGATTATTATTAATTAAGACTTGCATTTTTACCATATTTTTCAAAGAATGACTTCGACACCAAACTGCACGGAGCCCCAGAGTCACAAATTACCTAACTGAAAATCCATTTATCTTAATGGAAACACTGTAAAGCTTCGTTGAATCGACACCACTGTTATGTGAAATACTGTAAATAGAGAAATCATTAGGATTGTTTTTGTCTAAATTTTCACTATTGGAATCTGATTCCGATAAATAATTTACAACTTTTTCCTTTTTATTATAAACTGTTTGTAAATGTCCAAATTTTTTACAGTGGTGACACTTGCTCTCCTTATACCGACAGTCTCTAGATAAATGGTTTCGCCAACCACAGTGTATACAGGCGTTGTTGGATCTTGTTGACTTGTTGTATGTTGTTTTGTTTTCCTCAGGTTGACACTTTTGCTTGTAGTCATTGTTGTAGTTTCTGTTTTGATTCTGGTATCCTCTATTTTGTAGTTTTTTTTTATGTTAACGTAGCCAATTTGCATATCACCTTCAATTTTCGTTAAAAGCTTCATCTCTATTATAAGCGACTTTCGCAGTGCTTCATCTATTGTAATTCGCTCATCCTCTTCACATAGTCGTTCAAAAATTTTGCTGTTTATACCCATGATGAAACGATCTAGCACAAATGCTGCCAAATTCTCACCGAATTTACAAGAGAGCGCAAGCTTTTTGACCCTTGCATGCCACTCAGAAACGGACTCATCTGTACTCTGTGTTACCAAATGAAAGTTCTTACGTTCACGAAAGACTACAGTAGGTGGAGTATAATGCGTTTTGAGAAGTTCACAAAGCTCTTTGTAAGTTTTTGATACAGGAGAAGCTGGACTGCATAAATTATGTAGTGTCTCGTACGGAATAGGACCAATAGCTTTTAAGAGTGTAGATTTTTTTGTATTCTCTTCCGTACAGTTTATATCAACCAAATGTATCTCCAGTCTCTCTTTCCATAAAAGCCATGACTCGTCTCGGGGGGAGAATTGAGGAACGCTGTTCGGTTGATATATGTTAACAGTACCGCTCTGCACATTTGCAGTTGCCATGTTTTTTTTTTTTTTTTACTTGATTGTTCTTTGCTGCACAACTGTTTTATGTATTGTTGGTCTTATTTAGATGGTATTTATTTAGAAATTTTTTTTTTTCAAGTTTTTTTGTTATTGGAGCACAATTATAATTTTGAACTGACCGGTAGTGTTTGTATGCAGTAATGTTATATGTCTGTATGTATACTTTGTTCACACACTTTGTAATATATAAGTATGTATGTATATTGTTTGATGTCTGTAACCGCTTGAACTATGTATGTTGTAGTCTTGATTTTAATTTTGTTGAGAAATACTATGTACGTTTTCTCAACACTTGCAACACCGAACTAGAGTATTTACTCTTTGTAATTATTTGTTCATACAAAATTTATTTTATTATTTATGTATATGTATATGTATGTATGTACATATGTATGTAACTGTTCACACGTTCAGCAGTAATTATACTTTATCCTCGTCGCCAATGTAATGTATTAAAACACTCGGAGTTCGGTTAACGACTGATTTATTATAGTAACAACTTGGTTGATATAAAGAAATGTAAATAAAGCTTTTGGCTGGAGCAATGTTAATAATGTCAATGTTATCATGATGTTATTGTTATGATACGTTATGTTAAAGTGACACTATATAACACGCCTCCGCTTTAAATTGATTACAAATATTTTTCAATTCAATATAATCAAATTTCATTAACAAAAAAAAAAAAATATATATATATATATATTTAAAAAAAAAAATGCAGAATATACATTCATTTACTTATAGTTACCTATGTATATATTTATATTAATTCATTTTGTTAATTTGAATAATGATTTATCTTCTTATTCTAGGTCTTAATATTCTAACATATGAATTTCTAGAATTATCTCTTTGACCTTCATTTAATTCATTTTCATTCGAATTAATTTCATTTGAATTATTTCTGTGAGCTTCATTTAAAACAATTTCATTTGATACATTTTCATTTTCTTCATTATTATTGTTAATAACTTGCTTATCAACTGGTGGTTCTATTTCATTTAAAGTATTGTTACTTGTAAGCTTACAGTACCTTCATTTGAGTATAATGGAATATCTTGCATTATATTTTCATTACTGGAATAAATAGTAGCCAGTTTTATTTGATCTGTATGTCTTTTTATAAGTCTACCATTTCTTAATCAACAAGTATATGATCGTGGTCCGATCTTTGTTTTTATAACAGCCGGAGCCCATGAACTTTTGTTTGGATTAGAATAGTCGCGAATTAAAACATTTTGCTCTTCTTCAAAATCAACAATCCTTTTGCCTTTATAATCTGAAATAGATTTTTCTTGCTTTTCAAGTATCACATCTCTAATGATTGGGGGTTTAATTAATTAATCTGTTGTGCAATGCTTCATGTTGCGATAGTCCATTAAAAATCGACTTAAAACGACATCTATATTCTGATTTTCAGTAGAATCTAAGTTCGCATAAATGGATTTTTTTAAAACTTTAACAACATTTTCTGCCTGTCCATTGGTCGCTGGATGCCCTGGTGCCGTTAACACATGTTTAATTTTGTTTTTTTGAACAAAACATTTAAATTCGTCAGATACAAATTGTCTGCCGTTGTCGCTGACGATTGTATGGACAATGCCAAAACGACTGAAAACTTCTCTAAGTTTTGTAATTACAAAATTTGAGGTAATATTTTTAGTTTTAAAAACTTCGACCCATTTTGAATATGAATCTATTATTATAAAGAAATAAAAATTGTTAACAGGACCTGCAAAATCAATGTGGATTCTTTGCCAAACAGAATTTGTTGGTACCCATGGTATAAGTTTGCTCTTTTCAGGGCTAGGTAAAAGTCGCTGACAAGAAAGACATGATTTAATTAAGTGTTCTATGTCTTTATCAAGCTTGGGCCACCAAATGTAAGACCTAGCGACTGACTTAGTTTTTACTATACCTAGATGCGATTCATGGAGTAAATCAAGTACAGATTTTCGCAGCTTTTTTGGAACTACAACTCGATAACCCCATAACAAGCAATCACGATCAACTGTTAATTCAATATCTTTGCCTGTATATGCTGCAAACTCTTCTCCTTGTAAATCTTTAATTTTGCCCATTTTAACAAACTCAAAAACTTTAGATAGAACTGGATCTCTTCTAGTTTCACGAGCTATATCTGTGAAATCCAGATTTAAAATATTTTCTTTTTCGACATAATTTATATATGACGTATCATCTATGCTGTTAATTTCACCTTTGGCTTTTACCTGTGGCATACGTGAAAAATTGTCAGCATAATTAGCATGACCTTTTACATGTTCTATTTTATAATTAAAACCGGAAAGTATAAATGCCCACCTTTGGACACGAGCTGCCGCCATTATATGCAAACCTTTGTTTTCACCAAATATTGAAATTAATGGTTTATGATCCGTTTTCAACGTAAAAAAATGTCCAATTAGATATTGCTTTAATTTGGTGACACAAAAAATTATAGCTAAAGCTTTCTTCTCATGCGTACTATATTTCCGTTCAGCTTTAGTTAAAGCTCTGGATATAAACGAAAATGGTTTTAATTCATTATTTGAAAATTTATGTGAAAGTATGCCAGCTATTGCATAGTCAGAAGCATCTGTAGTCAAAACAATGGGTAATTTTGGATTGAAATGTACCAAAACTTTATCCGAAGTAACCTCTTCCTTAATCATGTCGTACGCTATTTGACATTCTTTAGACCACTCATATTTTACATCTTTTTGTAATAATTTGTATAACGGAATCATTATTCTTGCATAATTATCAATAAATTTGGCATAATAATTTACCATACCTATAAATGCACGCAGTTCCGAAACATTTTCAGGAACTGGAGCCTTTAAAACTGATTCGGTTCTGTCTTTGTTCTTGCGTAAGCCAAATCTGTCAATTGTGAATCCCAAATATGATATACTTTCCTTAAAAAATTCACATTTCCTCACATTAAGTTTGAGACCTGCTTGACATAATTTTGTAAGAACAGTTTTTAAATTTTATATGTGCTGATGCATATTCTTTCCCGATATAGTTATATCATCTTGATATGCAACAACAAATGGTATACCTCGTAACAAATTCTCTATAGTTTTTTGAAATATCGATGCTGCAGGCTTAACGCCAAAAGGTAAGCGCTTCATTTTTAACGTGCCGATAGGAGTCGACCATGTACAAATCATTTGCGATTTTTCATCAAGTATTAATTGATTATACGCATTGGATAAGTCCAGTTTTGTGTAAACCTTCCAATGATGCAAAAATCTCATCAATTAATGGTAAGGGGTATTTAAAATCTGATAAAAATTTATTTATAGTTACTTTATAATCTCCACAAATTCTAATATCACCATTAGGTTTTAAAATAGGAACAAGAGGAGTCCCCCATTCTGAGTGATATACCGGTTCTAACACATCTTTTGCAATTAAATCACGTAAACTGTTTTCAATTTTTTCCTTCCAAGCAAACGGAATCGGACGGGGCTTAAAAAAAATGGGTTTGACATCATCATCCATAACCAAAGAGATTTCGCCAAATTTATAGCTACCAAGGCCATTGGCAAAGACTTCTGAAGACTCATTTTTAATCTGTTCAATTATAATGGAAGATTGATCAGTATTGTTTACCATATTTACTTGAACAAGTTCGAAATTAAATTTTCTTAAAAAGTTTCTACCAAACAAAGGATTGTTGTTATTATTTGTAACCACGAGTTTAATCTCTTTTTTTATTTCATTTAATTCCACCTCTTCATAGTATTCTCCTAATATCTGGATTCTATTTCCATTATAATCAACAAAAGGATCTTGACAAGATTATTATTAATTAAGACTTGCATTTTTACCATATTTTTCAAAGAATGACTTCGACACCAAACTGCACGGAGCCCCAGAGTCACAAATTACCTAACTGAAAATCCATTTATCTTAATGGAAACACTGTAAAGCTTCGTTGAATCGACACCACTGTTATGTGAAATACTGTAAATAGAGAAATCATTAGGATTGTTTTTGTCTAAATTTTCACTATTGGAATCTGATTCCGATAAATAATTTACAACTTTTTCCTTTTTATTATAAACTGTTTGTAAATGTCCAAATTTTTTACAGTGGTGACACTTGCTCTCCTTATACCGACAGTCTCTAGATAAATGGTTTCGCCAACCACAGTGTATACAGGCGTTGTTGGATCTTGTTGACTTGTTGTATGTTGTTTTGTTTTCCTCAGGTTGACACTTTTGCTTGTAGTCATTGTTGTAGTTTCTGTTTTGATTCTGGTATCCTCTATTTTGTAGTTTTTTTTTATGTTAACGTAGCCAATTTGCATATCACCTTCAATTTTCGTTAAAAGCTTCATCTCTATTATAAGCGACTTTCGCAGTGCTTCATCTATTGTAATTCGCTCATCCTCTTCACATAGTCGTTCAAAAATTTTGCTGTTTATACCCATGATGAAACGATCTAGCACAAATGCTGCCAAATTCTCACCGAATTTACAAGAGAGCGCAAGCTTTTTGACCCTTGCATGCCACTCAGAAACGGACTCATCTGTACTCTGTGTTGCCAAATGAAAGTTCTTACGTTCACGAAAGACTACAGTAGGTGGAGTATAATGCGTTTTGAGAAGTTCACAAAGCTCTTTGTAAGTTTTTGATACAGGAGAAGCTGGACTGCATAAATTATGTAGTGTCTCGTACGGAATAGGACCAATAGCTTTTAAGAGTGTAGATTTTTTTGTATTCTCTTCCGTACAGTTTATATCAACCAAATGTATCTCCAGTCTCTCTTTCCATAAAAGCCATGACTCGTCTCGGGGGGAGAATTGAGGAACGCTGTTCGGTTGATATATGTTAACAGTACCGCTCTGCACATTTGCAGTTGCCATGTTTTTTTTTTTTTTTTACTTGATTGTTCTTTGCTGCACAACTGTTTTATGTATTGTTGGTCTTATTTAGATGGTATTTATTTAGAAATTTTTTTTTTTTAAGTTTTTTTGTTATTGGAGCACAATTATAATTTTGAACTGACCGGTAGTGTTTGTATGCAGTAATGTTATATGTCTGTATGTATACTTTGTTCACACACTTTGTAATATATAAGTATGTATGTATATTGTTTGATGTCTGTAACCGCTTGAACTATGTATGTTGTAGTCTTGATTTTAATTTTGTTGAGAAATACTATGTACGTTTTCTCAACACTTGCAACACCGAACTAGAGTATTTACTCTTTGTAATTATTTGTTCATACAAAATTTATTTTATTATTTATGTATATGTATATGTATGTATGTACATATGTATGTAACTGTTCACACGTTCAGCAGTAATTATACTTTATCCTCGTCGCCAATGTAATGTATTAAAACACTCGGAGTTCGGTTAACGACTGATTTATTATAGTAACAACTTGGTTGATATAAAGAAATGTAAATAAAGCTTTTGGCTGGAGCAATGTTAATAATGTCAATGTTATCATGATGTTATTGTTATGATACGTTATGTTAAAGTGACACTATATAACACGCCTCCGCTTTAAATTGATTACAAATATTTTTCAATTCAATATAATCAAATTTCATTAACAAAAAAAAAAAAAAATATATATATATATATTTAAAAAAAAAAATGCAGAATATACATTCATTTACTTATAGTTACCTATGTATATATTTATATTAATTCATTTTGTTAATTTGAATAATGATTTATCTTCTTATTCTAGGTCTTAATATTCTAACATATGAATTTCTAGAATTATCTCTTTGACCTTCATTTAATTCATTTTCATTCGAATTAATTTCATTTGAATTATTTCTGTGAGCTTCATTTAAAACAATTTCATTTGATACATTTTCATTTTCTTCATTATTATTGTTAATAACTTGCTTATCAACTGGTGGTTCTATTTCATTTAAAGTATTGTTACTTGTAAGCTTACAGTACCTTCATTTGAGTATAATGGAATATCTTGCATTATATTTTCATTACTGGAATAAATAGTAGCCAGTTTTATTTGATCTGTATGTCTTTTTATAAGTCTACCATTTCTTAATCAACAAGTATATGATCGTGGTCCGATCTTTGTTTTTATAACAGCCGGAGCCCATGAACTTTTGTTTGGATTAGAATAGTCGCGAATTAAAACATTTTGCTCTTCTTCAAAATCAACAATCCTTTTGCCTTTATAATCTGAAATAGATTTTTCTTGCTTTTCAAGTATCACATCTCTAATGATTGGGGGTTTAATTAATTAATCTGTTGTGCAATGCTTCATGTTGCGATAGTCCATTAAAAATCGACTTAAAACGACATCTATATTCTGATTTTCAGTAGAATCTAAGTTCGCATAAATGGATTTTTTTAAAACTTTAACAACATTTTCTGCCTGTCCATTGGTCGCTGGATGCCCTGGTGCCGTTAACACATGTTTAATTTTGTTTTTTTGAACAAAACATTTAAATTCGTCAGATACAAATTGTCTGCCGTTGTCGCTGACGATTGTATGGACAATGCCAAAACGACTGAAAACTTCTCTAAGTTTTGTAATTACAAAATTTGAGGTAATATTTTTAGTTTTAAAAACTTCGACCCATTTTGAATATGAATCTATTATTATAAAGAAATAAAAATTGTTAACAGGACCTGCAAAATCAATGTGGATTCTTTGCCAAACAGAATTTGTTGGTACCCATGGTATAAGTTTGCTCTTTTCAGGGCTAGGTAAAAGTCGCTGACAAGAAAGACATGATTTAATTAAGTGTTCTATGTCTTTATCAAGCTTGGGCCACCAAATGTAAGACCTAGCGACTGACTTAGTTTTTACTATACCTAGATGCGATTCATGGAGTAAATCAAGTACAGATTTTCGCAGCTTTTTTGGAACTACAACTCGATAACCCCATAACAAGCAATCACGATCAACTGTTAATTCAATATCTTTGCCTGTATATGCTGCAAACTCTTCTCCTTGTAAATCTTTAATTTTGCCCATTTTAACAAACTCAAAAACTTTAGATAGAACTGGATCTCTTCTAGTTTCACGAGCTATATCTGTGAAATCCAGATTTAAAATATTTTCTTTTTCGACATAATTTATATATGACGTATCATCTATGCTGTTAATTTCACCTTTGGCTTTTACCTGTGGCATACGTGAAAAATTGTCAGCATAATTAGCATGACCTTTTACATGTTCTATTTTATAATTAAAACCGGAAAGTATAAATGCCCACCTTTGGACACGAGCTGCCGCCATTATATGCAAACCTTTGTTTTCACCAAATATTGAAATTAATGGTTTATGATCCGTTTTCAACGTAAAAAAATGTCCAATTAGATATTGCTTTAATTTGGTGACACAAAAAATTATAGCTAAAGCTTTCTTCTCATGCGTACTATATTTCCGTTCAGCTTTAGTTAAAGCTCTGGATATAAACGAAAATGGTTTTAATTCATTATTTGAAAATTTATGTGAAAGTATGCCAGCTATTGCATAGTCAGAAGCATCTGTAGTCAAAACAATGGGTAATTTTGGATTGAAATGTACCAAAACTTTATCCGAAGTAACCTCTTCCTTAATCATGTCGTACGCTATTTGACATTCTTTAGACCACTCATATTTTACATCTTTTTGTAATAATTTGTATAACGGAATCATTATTCTTGCATAATTATCAATAAATTTGGCATAATAATTTACCATACCTATAAATGCACGCAGTTCCGAAACATTTTCAGGAACTGGAGCCTTTAAAACTGATTCGGTTCTGTCTTTGTTCTTGCGTAAGCCAAATCTGTCAATTGTGAATCCCAAATATGATATACTTTCCTTAAAAAATTCACATTTCCTCACATTAAGTTTGAGACCTGCTTGACATAATTTTGTAAGAACAGTTTTTAAATTTTATATGTGCTGATGCATATTCTTTCCCGATATAGTTATATCATCTTGATATGCAACAACAAATGGTATACCTCGTAACAAATTCTCTATAGTTTTTTGAAATATCGATGCTGCAGGCTTAACGCCAAAAGGTAAGCGCTTCATTTTTAACGTGCCGATAGGAGTCGACCATGTACAAATCATTTGCGATTTTTCATCAAGTATTAATTGATTATACGCATTGGATAAGTCCAGTTTTGTGTAAACCTTCCAATGATGCAAAAATCTCATCAATTAATGGTAAGGGGTATTTAAAATCTGATAAAAATTTATTTATAGTTACTTTATAATCTCCACAAATTCTAATATCACCATTAGGTTTTAAAATAGGAACAAGAGGAGTCCCCCATTCTGAGTGATATACCGGTTCTAACACATCTTTTGCAATTAAATCACGTAAACTGTTTTCAATTTTTTCCTTCCAAGCAAACGGAATCGGACGGGGCTTAAAAAAAATGGGTTTGACATCATCATCCATAACCAAAGAGATTTCGCCAAATTTATAGCTACCAAGGCCATTGGCAAAGACTTCTGAAGACTCATTTTTAATCTGTTCAATTATAATGGAAGATTGATCAGTATTGTTTACCATATTTACTTGAACAAGTTCGAAATTAAATTTTCTTAAAAAGTTTCTACCAAACAAAGGATTGTTGTTATTATTTGTAACCACGAGTTTAATCTCTTTTTTTATTTCATTTAATTCCACCTCTTCATAGTATTCTCCTAATATCTGGATTCTATTTCCATTATAATCAACAAAAGGATCTTGACAAGAATTAAGACTTGCATTTTTACCATATTTTTCAAAGAATGACTTCGACACCAAACTGCACGGAGCCCCAGAGTCACAAATTACCTAACTGAAAATCCATTTATCTTAATGGAAACACTGTAAAGCTTCGTTGAATCGACACCACTGTTATGTGAAATACTGTAAATAGAGAAATCATTAGGATTGTTTTTGTCTAAATTTTCACTATTGGAATCTGATTCCGATAAATAATTTACAACTTTTTCCTTTTTATTATAAACTGTTTGTAAATGTCCAAATTTTTTACAGTGGTGACACTTGCTCTCCTTATACCGACAGTCTCTAGATAAATGGTTTCGCCAACCACAGTGTATACAGGAGTTGTTGGATCTTGTTGACTTGTTGTATGTTGTTTTGTTTTCCTCAGGTTGACTCTTTTGCTTGTAGTCATTGTTGTAGTTTCTGTTTTGATTCTGGTATCCTCTATTTTGTAGTTTTTTTTTATGTTAACGTAGCCAATTTGCATATCACCTTCAATTTTCGTTAAAAGCTTCATCTCTATTATAAGCGACTTTCGCAGTGCTTCATCTATTGTAATTCGCTCATCCTCTTCACATAGTCGTTCAAAAATTTTGCTGTTTATACCCATGATGAAACGATCTAGCACAAATGCTGCCAAATTCTCACCGAATTTACAAGAGAGCGCAAGCTTTTTGACCCTTGCATGCCACTCAGAAACGGACTCATCTGTACTCTGTGTTGCCAAATGAAAGTTCTTACGTTCACGAAAGACTACAGTAGGTGGAGTATAATGCGTTTTGAGAAGTTCACAAAGCTCTTTGTAAGTTTTTGATACAGGAGAAGCTGGACTGCATAAATTATGTAGTGTCTCGTACGGAATAGGACCAATAGCTTTTAAGAGTGTAGATTTTTTTGTATTCTCTTCCGTACAGTTTATATCAACCAAATGTATCTCCAGTCTCTCTTTCCATAAAAGCCATGACTCGTCTCGGGGGGAGAATTGAGGAACGCTGTTCGGTTGATATATGTTAACAGTGCCGCTCTGCACATTTGCAGTTGCCATGTTTTTTTTTTTTTTTTTTTTTTTTTTTACTTGATTGTTCTTTGCTGCACAACTGTTTTATGTATTGTTGGTCTTATTTAGATGGTATTTATTTAGAAATTTTTTTTTTTTTAAAGTTTTTTTGTTATTGGAGCACAATTATAATTTTGAACTGACCGGTAGTGTTTGTATGCAGTAATGTTATATGTCTGTATGTATACTTTGTTCACACACTTTGTAATATATAAGTATGTATGTATATTGTTTGATGTCGGTAACCGCTTGAACTATGTATGTTGTAGTCTTGATTTTAATTTTGTTTAGAAATACTATGTTCGTTTTCTCAACACTTGCAACACCGAACTAGAGTATTTACTCTTTGTAATTATTTGTTCATACAAAATGTATTTTATTATTTATGTATATGTATATGTATGTATGTACATATGTATGTAACTGTTCACACGTTCAGCAGTAATTATACTTTATCCTCGTCGCCAATGTAATGTATTAAAACACTCGGAGTTCGGTTAACGACTGATTTATTATAGTAACAACTTGGTTGATATAAAGAAATGTAAATAAAGCTTTTGGCTGGAGCAATGTTAATAATGTCAATTTTATCATGATGTTATTGTTATGATACGTTATGTTAAAGTGACACTATATAACACGCCTCCGCCTTAAATTGATTACAAATATTTTTCAATTCAATATAATCAAATTTCATTAACAAAAAAAAAAATAATATATATATATATATATATATATATATATATATATATATATATATATTTAAAAAAAAAAATGCAGAATATACATTCATTTACTTATAGTTACCTATGTATATATTTATATTAATTCATTTTGTTAATTTGAATAATGATTTATCTTCTTATTGTAGGTCTTAATATTCTAACATATTAATTTCTAGAATTATTTCTTTGACCTTCATTTAATTCATTTTCATTCGAATTAATTTCATTTGAATTATTTCTGTGAGCTTCATTTAAAACAATTTCATTTGATACATTTTCATTTTCTTCATTATTATTGTTAATAACTTGCTTATCAACTGGTGGTTCTATTTCATTTAAAGTATTGTTACTTGTAAGCTTACAGTACCTTCATTTGAGTATAATGGAATATCTTGCATTATATTTTCATTACTGGAATAAATAGTAGCCAGTTTTATTTGATCTGTATGTCTTTTTATAAGTCTACCATTTCTTAATCAACAAGTATATGATCGTGGTCCGATCTTTGTTTTTATAACAGCCGGAGCCCATGAACTTTTGTTTGGATTAGAATAGTCGCGAATTAAAACATTTTGCTCTTCTTCAAAATCAACAATCCTTTTGCCTTTATAATCTGAAATAGATTTTTCTTGCTTTTCAAGTATCACATCTCTAATGATTGGGGGTTTAATTAATTAATCTGTTGTGCAGTGCTTCATGTTGCGATAGTCCATTAAAAATCGACTGAAAACGACATCTATATTCTGATTTTCAGTAGAATCTAAGTTCGCATAAATGGATTTTTTTAAAACTTTAACAAAATTTTCTGCCTGTCCATTGGTCGCTGGATGCCTTGGTGCCGTTAACACATGTTTAATTTTGTTTTTTTGAACAAACCATTTAAATTCGTCAGATACAAATTGTCTGCCGTTGTCGCTGACGATTGTATGGACAATGCCAAAACGACTGAAAACTTCTCTAAGTTTTGTAATTACAAAATTTGAGGTAATATTTTTAGTTTTAAAAACTTCGACCCATTTTGAATATGAATCTATTATTATAAAGAAATAAAAATTGTTAACAGGACCTGCAAAATCAATGTGGATTCTTTGCCAAACAGAATTTGTTGGTACCCATGGTATAAGTTTGCTCTTTTCAGGGCTAGGTAAAAGTCGCTGACAAGAAAGACATGATTTAATTAAGTGTTCTATGTCTTTATCAAGCTTGGGCCACCAAATGTAAGACCTAGCGACTGACTTAGTTTTTACTATACCTAGATGCGATTCATGGAGTAAATCAAGTACAGATTTTCGCAGCTTTTTTGGAACTACAACTCGATAACCCCATAACAAGCAATCACGATCAACTGTTAATTCAATATCTTTGCCTGTATATGCTGCAAACTCTTCTCCTTGTAAATCTTTAATTTTGCCCATTTTAACAAACTCAAAAACTTTAGATAGAACTGGATCTCTTCTAGTTTCACGAGCTATATCTGTGAAATCCAGATTTAAAATATTTTCTTTTTCGACATAATTTATATATGACGTATCATCTATGCTGTTAATTTCACCTTTGGCTTTTACCTGTGGCATACGTGAAAAATTGTCAGCATAATTAGCATGACCTTTTACATGTTCTATTTTATAATTAAAACCGGAAAGTATAAATGCCCACCTTTGGACACGAGCTGCCGCCATTATAGGCAAACCTTTGTTTTCACCAAATATTGAAATTAATGGTTTATGATCCGTTTTCAACGTAAAAAAATGTCCAATTAGATATTGCTTTAATTTGGTGACACAAAAAATTATACCTAACGCTTTCTTCTCATGCGTACTATATTTCCGTTCAGCTTTAGTTAAAGCTCTGGATATAAACGAAAATGGTTTTAATTCATTATTTGAAAATTTATGTGAAAGTATGCCAGCTATTGCATAGTCAGAAGCATCTGTAGTCAAAACAATGGGTAATTTTGGATTGAAATGTACCAAAACTTTATCCGAAGTAACCTCTTCCTTAATCATGTCGTACGCTATTTGACATTCTTTAGACCACTCATATTTTACATCTTTTTGTAATAATTTGTATAACGGAATCATTATTCTTGCATAATTATCAATAAATTTGGCATAATAATTTACCATACCTATAAATGCACGCAGTTCCGAAACATTTTCAGGAACTGGAGCCTTTAAAACTGATTCGGTTCTGTCTTTGTTCTTGCGTAAGCCAAATCTGTCAATTGTGAATCCCAAATATGATATACTTTCCTTAAAAAATTCACATTTCCTCACATTAAGTTTGAGACCTGCTTGACATAATTTTGTAAGAACAGTTTTTAAATTTTATATGTGCTGATGCATATTCTTTCCCGATATAGTTATATCATCTTGATATGCAACAACAAATGGTATACCTCGTAACAAATTCTCTATAGTTTTTTGAAATATCGATGCTGCAGGCTTAACGCCAAAAGGTAAGCGCTTCATTTTTAACGTGCCGATAGGAGTCGACCATGTACAAATCATTTGCGATTTTTCATCAAGTATTAATTGATTATACGCATTGGATAAGTCCAGTTTTGTGTAAACCTTCCAATGATGCAAAAATCTCATCAATTAATGGTAAGGGGTATTTAAAATCTGATAAAAATTTATTTATAGTTACTTTATAATCTCCACAAATTCTAATATCACCATTAGGTTTTAAAATAGGAACAAGAGGAGTCCCCCATTCTGAGTGATATACCGGTTCTAACACATCTTTTGCAATTAAATCACGTAAACTGTTTTCAATTTTTTCCTTCCAAGCAAACGGAATCGGACGGGGCTTAAAAAAAATGGGTTTGACATCATCATCCATAACCAAAGAGATTTCGCCAAATTTATAGCTACCAAGGCCATTGGCAAAGACTTCTGAAGACTCATTTTTAATCTGTTCAATTATAATGGAAGATTGATCAGTATTGTTTACCATATTTACTTGAACAAGTTCGAAATTAAATTTTCTTAAAAAGTTTCTACCAAACAAAGGATTGTTGTTATTATTTGTAACCACGAGTTTAATCTCTTTTTTTATTTCATTTAATTCCACCTCTTCATAGTATTCTCCTAATATCTGGATTCTATTTCCATTATAATCAACAAAAGGATCTTGACAAGAATTAAGACTTGCATTTTTACCATATTTTTCAAAGAATGACTTCGACACCAAACTGCACGGAGCCCCAGAGTCACAAATTACCTAACTGAAAATCCATTTATCTTAATGGAAACACTGTAAAGCTTCGTTGAATCGACACCACTGTTATGTGAAATACTGTAAATAGAGAAATCATTAGGATTGTTTTTGTCTAAATTTTCACTATTGGAATCTGATTCCGATAAATAATTTACAACTTTTTCCTTTTTATTATAAACTGTTTGTAAATGTCCAAATTTTTTACAGTGGTGACACTTGCTCTCCTTATACCGACAGTCTCTAGATAAATGGTTTCGCCAACCACAGTGTATACAGGAGTTGTTGGATCTTGTTGACTTGTTGTATGTTGTTTTGTTTTCCTCAGGTTGACTCTTTTGCTTGTAGTCATTGTTGTAGTTTCTGTTTTGATTCTGGTATCCTCTATTTTGTAGTTTTTTTTTATGTTAACGTAGCCAATTTGCATATCACCTTCAATTTTCGTTAAAAGCTTCATCTCTATTATAAGCGACTTTCGCAGTGCTTCATCTATTGTAATTCGCTCATCCTCTTCACATAGTCGTTCAAAAATTTTGCTGTTTATACCCATGATGAAACGATCTAGCACAAATGCTGCCAAATTCTCACCGAATTTACAAGAGAGCGCAAGCTTTTTGACCCTTGCATGCCACTCAGAAACGGACTCATCTGTACTCTGTGTTGCCAAATGAAAGTTCTTACGTTCACGAAAGACTACAGTAGGTGGAGTATAATGCGTTTTGAGAAGTTCACAAAGCTCTTTGTAAGTTTTTGATACAGGAGAAGCTGGACTGCATAAATTATGTAGTGTCTCGTACGGAATAGGACCAATAGCTTTTAAGAGTGTAGATTTTTTTGTATTCTCTTCCGTACAGTTTATATCAACCAAATGTATCTCCAGTCTCTCTTTCCATAAAAGCCATGACTCGTCTCGGGGGGAGAATTGAGGAACGCTGTTCGGTTGATATATGTTAACAGTGCCGCTCTGCACATTTGCAGTTGCCATGTTTTTTTTTTTTTTTTTTTTTTTTTTTTACTTGATTGTTCTTTGCTGCACAACTGTTTTATGTATTGTTGGTCTTATTTAGATGGTATTTATTTAGAAATTTTTTTTTTTTTAAAGTTTTTTTGTTATTGGAGCACAATTATAATTTTGAACTGACCGGTAGTGTTTGTATGCAGTAATGTTATATGTCTGTATGTATACTTTGTTCACACACTTTGTAATATATAAGTATGTATGTATATTGTTTGATGTCGGTAACCGCTTGAACTATGTATGTTGTAGTCTTGATTTTAATTTTGTTTAGAAATACTATGTTCGTTTTCTCAACACTTGCAACACCGAACTAGAGTATTTACTCTTTGTAATTATTTGTTCATACAAAATGTATTTTATTATTTATGTATATGTATATGTATGTATGTACATATGTATGTAACTGTTCACACGTTCAGCAGTAATTATACTTTATCCTCGTCGCCAATGTAATGTATTAAAACACTCGGAGTTCGGTTAACGACTGATTTATTATAGTAACAACTTGGTTGATATAAAGAAATGTAAATAAAGCTTTTGGCTGGAGCAATGTTAATAATGTCAATTTTATCATGATGTTATTGTTATGATACGTTATGTTAAAGTGACACTATATAACACGCCTCCGCCTTAAATTGATTACAAATATTTTTCAATTCAATATAATCAAATTTCATTAACAAAAAAAAAAATAATATATATATATATATATATATATATATATATATATATATATATATATATATTTAAAAAAAAAAATGCAGAATATACATTCATTTACTTATAGTTACCTATGTATATATTTATATTAATTCATTTTGTTAATTTGAATAATGATTTATCTTCTTATTGTAGGTCTTAATATTCTAACATATTAATTTCTAGAATTATTTCTTTGACCTTCATTTAATTCATTTTCATTCGAATTAATTTCATTTGAATTATTTCTGTGAGCTTCATTTAAAACAATTTCATTTGATACATTTTCATTTTCTTCATTATTATTGTTAATAACTTGCTTATCAACTGGTGGTTCTATTTCATTTAAAGTATTGTTACTTGTAAGCTTACAGTACCTTCATTTGAGTATAATGGAATATCTTGCATTATATTTTCATTACTGGAATAAATAGTAGCCAGTTTTATTTGATCTGTATGTCTTTTTATAAGTCTACCATTTCTTAATCAACAAGTATATGATCGTGGTCCGATCTTTGTTTTTATAACAGCCGGAGCCCATGAACTTTTGTTTGGATTAGAATAGTCGCGAATTAAAACATTTTGCTCTTCTTCAAAATCAACAATCCTTTTGCCTTTATAATCTGAAATAGATTTTTCTTGCTTTTCAAGTATCACATCTCTAATGATTGGGGGTTTAATTAATTAATCTGTTGTGCAGTGCTTCATGTTGCGATAGTCCATTAAAAATCGACTGAAAACGACATCTATATTCTGATTTTCAGTAGAATCTAAGTTCGCATAAATGGATTTTTTTAAAACTTTAACAAAATTTTCTGCCTGTCCATTGGTCGCTGGATGCCTTGGTGCCGTTAACACATGTTTAATTTTGTTTTTTTGAACAAACCATTTAAATTCGTCAGATACAAATTGTCTGCCGTTGTCGCTGACGATTGTATGGACAATGCCAAAACGACTGAAAACTTCTCTAAGTTTTGTAATTACAAAATTTGAGGTAATATTTTTAGTTTTAAAAACTTCGACCCATTTTGAATATGAATCTATTATTATAAAGAAATAAAAATTGTTAACAGGACCTGCAAAATCAATGTGGATTCTTTGCCAAACAGAATTTGTTGGTACCCATGGTATAAGTTTGCTCTTTTCAGGGCTAGGTAAAAGTCGCTGACAAGAAAGACATGATTTAATTAAGTGTTCTATGTCTTTATCAAGCTTGGGCCACCAAATGTAAGACCTAGCGACTGACTTAGTTTTTACTATACCTAGATGCGATTCATGGAGTAAATCAAGTACAGATTTTCGCAGCTTTTTTGGAACTACAACTCGATAACCCCATAACAAGCAATCACGATCAACTGTTAATTCAATATCTTTGCCTGTATATGCTGCAAACTCTTCTCCTTGTAAATCTTTAATTTTGCCCATTTTAACAAACTCAAAAACTTTAGATAGAACTGGATCTCTTCTAGTTTCACGAGCTATATCTGTGAAATCCAGATTTAAAATATTTTCTTTTTCGACATAATTTATATATGACGTATCATCTATGCTGTTAATTTCACCTTTGGCTTTTACCTGTGGCATACGTGAAAAATTGTCAGCATAATTAGCATGACCTTTTACATGTTCTATTTTATAATTAAAACCGGAAAGTATAAATGCCCACCTTTGGACACGAGCTGCCGCCATTATAGGCAAACCTTTGTTTTCACCAAATATTGAAATTAATGGTTTATGATCCGTTTTCAACGTAAAAAAATGTCCAATTAGATATTGCTTTAATTTGGTGACACAAAAAATTATACCTAACGCTTTCTTCTCATGCGTACTATATTTCCGTTCAGCTTTAGTTAAAGCTCTGGATATAAACGAAAATGGTTTTAATTCATTATTTGAAAATTTATGTGAAAGTATGCCAGCTATTGCATAGTCAGAAGCATCTGTAGTCAAAACAATGGGTAATTTTGGATTGAAATGTACCAAAACTTTATCCGAAGTAACCTCTTCCTTAATCATGTCGTACGCTATTTGACATTCTTTAGACCACTCATATTTTACATCTTTTTGTAATAATTTGTATAACGGAATCATTATTCTTGCATAATTATCAATAAATTTGGCATAATAATTTACCATACCTATAAATGCACGCAGTTCCGAAACATTTTCAGGAACTGGAGCCTTTAAAACTGATTCGGTTCTGTCTTTGTTCTTGCGTAAGCCAAATCTGTCAATTGTGAATCCCAAATATGATATACTTTCCTTAAAAAATTCACATTTCCTCACATTAAGTTTGAGACCTGCTTGACATAATTTTGTAAGAACAGTTTTTAAATTTTATATGTGCTGATGCATATTCTTTCCCGATATAGTTATATCATCTTGATATGCAACAACAAATGGTATACCTCGTAACAAATTCTCTATAGTTTTTTGAAATATCGATGCTGCAGGCTTAACGCCAAAAGGTAAGCGCTTCATTTTTAACGTGCCGATAGGAGTCGACCATGTACAAATCATTTGCGATTTTTCATCAAGTATTAATTGATTATACGCATTGGATAAGTCCAGTTTTGTGTAAACCTTCCAGTGATGCAAAAATCTCATCAATTAATGGTAAGGGGTATTTAAAATCTGATAAAAATTTATTTATAGTTACTTTATAATCTCCACAAATTCTAATATCACCATTAGGTTTTAAAATAGGAACAAGAGGAGTCCCCCATTCTGAGTGATCTACCGGTTCTAACACATCTTTTGCAATTAAATCACGTAAATTGTTTTCAATTTTTTCCTTCCAAGCAAACGGAATCGGACGGGGCTTAAAAAAAATGGGTTTGACATCATCATCCATAACCAAACAGATTTCGCCAAATTTATAGCTACCAAGGCCATTGGCAAAGACTTCTGAAGACTCATTTTTAATCTGTTCAATTATAATGGAAGATTGATCAGTATTGTTTACCATATTTACTTGAACAAGTTCGAAATTAAATTTTCTTAAAAAGTTTCTACCAAACAACGGATTGTTGTTATTATTTGTAACCACGAGTTTAATCTCTTTTTTTATTTCATTTAATTCCACCTCTTCATAGTATTCTCCTAATATCTGGATTCTATTTCCATTATAATCAACAAAAGGATCTTGACAAGAATTAAGACTTGCATTTTTACCATATTTTTCAAAGAATGACTTCGACACCAAACTGCACGGAGCCCCAGAGTCACAAATTACCTAACTGAAAATCCATTTATCTTAATGGAAACACTGTAAAGCTTCGTTGAATCGACACCACTGTTATGTGAAATACTGTAAATAGAGAAATCATTAGGATTGTTTTTGTCTAAATTTTCACTATTGGAATCTGATTCCGATAAATAATTTACAACTTTTTCCTTTTTATTATAAACTGTTTGTAAATGTCCAAATTTTTTACAGTGGTGACACTTGCTCTCCTTATACCGACAGTCTCTAGATAAATGGTTTCGCCAACCACAGTGTATACAGGCGTTGTTGGATCTTGTTGACTTGTTGTATGTTGTTTTGTTTTCCTCAGGTTGACTCTTTTGCTTGTAGTCATTGTTGTAGTTTCTGTTTTGATTCTGGTATCCTCTATTTTGTAGTTTTTTTTTATGTTAACGTAGCCAATTTGCATATCACCTTCAATTTTCGTTAAAAGCTTCATCTCTATTATAAGCGACTTTCGCAGTGCTTCATCTATTGTAATTCGCTCATCCTCTTCACATAGTCGTTCAAAAATTTTGCTGTTTATACCCATGATGAAACGATCTAGCACAAATGCTGCCAAATTCTCACCGAATTTACAAGAGAGCGCAAGCTTTTTGACCCTTGCATGCCACTCAGAAACGGACTCATCTGAACTCTGTGTTGCCAAATGAAAGTTCTTACGTTCACGAAAGACTACAGTAGGTGGAGTATAATGCGTTTTGAGAAGTTCACAAAGCTCTTTGTAAGTTTTTGATACAGGAGAAGCTGGACTGCATAAATTATGTAGTGTCTCGTACGGAATAGGACCAATAGCTTTTAAGAGTGTAGATTTTTTTGTATTCTCTTCCGTACAGTTTATATCAACCAAATGTATCTCCAGTCTCTCTTTCCATAAAAGCCATGACTCGTCTCGGGGGGAGAATTGAGGAACGCTGTTCGGTTGATATATGTTAACAGTACCGCTCTGCACATTTGCAGTTGCCATGTTTTTTTTTTTTTTTTTTTTTTTTTTTTTTTTTTTTTTACTTGATTGTTCTTTGCTGCACAACTGTTTTATGTATTGTTGGTCTTATTTAGATGGTATTTATTTAGAAATTTTTTTTTTTTAAAGTTTTTTTGTTATTGGAGCACAATTATAATTTTGAACTGACCGGTAGTGTTTGTATGCAGTAATGTTATATGTCTGTATGTATACTTTGTTCACACACTTTGTAATATATAAGTATGTATGTATATTGTTTGATGTCGGTAACCGCTTGAACTATGTATGTTGTAGTCTTGATTTTAATTTTGTTTAGAAATACTATGTTCGTTTTCTCAACACTTGCAACACCGAACTAGAGTATTTACTCTTTGTAATTATTTGTTCATACAAAATGTATTTTATTATTTATGTATATGTATATGTATGTATGTACATATGTATGTAACTGTTCACACGTTCAGCAGTAATTATACTTTATCCTCGTCGCCAATGTAATGTATTAAAACACTCGGAGTTCGGTTAACGACTGATTTATTATAGTAACAACTTGGTTGATATAAAGAAATGTAAATAAAGCTTTTGGCTGGAGCAATGTTAATAATGTCAATGTTATCATGATGTTATTGTTATGATACGTTATGTTAAAGTGACACGCCTCCGCCTTAAATTGATTACAAATATTTTTCAATTCAATATAATCAAATTTCATTAACAAAAAAAAAATATATATATATATATATATATATATTTAAAAAAAAAAATGCAGAATATACATTCATTTACTTATAGTTACCTATGTATATATTTATATTAATTCATTTTGTTAATTTGAATAATGATTTATCTTCTTATTCTAGGTCTTAATATTCTAACATATTAATTTCTAGAATTATTTCTTTGACCTTCATTTAATTCATTTTCATTCGAATTAATTTCATTTGAATTATTTCTGTGAGCTTCATTTAAAACAATTTCATTTGATACATTTTCATTTTCTTCATTATTATTGTTAATAACTTGCTTATCAACTGGTGGTTCTATTTCATTTAAAGTATTGTTACTTGTAAGCTTACAGTACCTTCATTTGAGTATAATGGAATATCTTGCATTATATTTTCATTACTGGAATAAATAGTAGCCAGTTTTATTTGATCTGTATGTCTTTTTATAAGTCTACCATTTCTTAATCAACAAGTATATGATCGTGGTCCGATCTTTGTTTTTATAACAGCCGGAGCCCATGAACTTTTGTTTGGATTAGAATAGTCGCGAATTAAAACATTTTGCTCTTCTTCAAAATCAACAATCCTTTTGCCTTTATAATCTGAAATAGATTTTTCTTGCTTTTCAAGTATCACATCTCTAATGATTGGGGGTTTAATTAATTAATCTGTTGTGCAATGCTTCATGTTGCGATAGTCCATTAAAAATCGACTGAAAACGACATCTATATTCTGATTTTCAGTAGAATCTAAGTTCGCATAAATGGATTTTTTTAAAACCTTAACAAAATTTTCTGCCTGTCCATTGGTCGCTGGATGCCCTGGTGCCGTTAACACATGTTTAATTTTGTTTTTTTGAACAAAACATTTAAATTCGTCAGATACAAATTGTCTGCCGTTGTCGCTGACGATTGTATGGACAATGCCAAAACGACTGAAAACTTCTCTAAGTTTTGTAATTACAAAATTTGAGGTAATATTTTTAGTTTTAAAAACTTCGACCCATTTTGAATATGAATCTATTATTATAAAGAAATAAAAATTGCTAACAGGACCTGCAAAATCAATGTGGATTCTTTGCCAAACAGAATTTGTTGGTACCCATGGTATAAGTTTGCTCTTTTCAGGGCTAGGTAAAAGTCGCTGACAAGAAAGACATGATTTAATTAAGTGTTCTATGTCTTTATCAAGCTTGGGCCACCAAATGTAAGACCTAGCGACTGACTTAGTTTTTACTATACCTAGATGCGATTCATGGAGTAAATCAAGTACAGATTTTCGCAGCTTTTTTGGAACTACAACTCGATAACCCCATAACAAGCAATCACGATCAACTGTTAATTCAATATCTTTGCCTGTATATGCTGCAAACTCTTCTCCTTGTAAATCTTTAATTTTGCCCATTTTAACAAACTCAAAAACTTTAGATAGAACTGGATCTCTTCTAGTTTCACGAGCTATATCTGTGAAATCCAGATTTAAAATATTTTCTTTTTCGACATAATTTATATATGACGTATCATCTATGCTGTTAATTTCACCTTTGGCTTTTACCTGTGGCATACGTGAAAAATTGTCAGCATAATTAGCATGACCTTTTACATGTTCTATTTTATAATTAAAACCGGAAAGTATAAATGCCCACCTTTGGACACGAGCTGCCGCCATTATAGGCAAACCTTTATTTTCACCAAATATTGAAATTAATGGTTTATGATCCGTTTTCAACGTAAAAAAATGTCCAATTAGATATTGCTTTAATTTGGTGACACAAAAAATTATAGCTAAAGCTTTCTTCTCATGCGTACTATATTTCCGTTCAGCTTTAGTTAAAGCTCTGGATATAAACGAAAATGGTTTTAATTCATTATTTGAAAATTTATGTGAAAGTATGCCAGCTATTGCATAGTCAGAAGCATCTGTAGTCAAAACAATGGGTAATTTTGGATTGAAATGTACCAAAACTTTATCCGAAGTAACCTCTTCCTTAATCATGTCGTACGCTATTTGACATTCTTTAGACCACTCATATTTTACATCTTTTTGTAATAATTTGTATAACGGAATCATTATTCTTGCATAATTATCAATAAATTTGGCATAATAATTTACCATACCTATAAATGCACGCAGTTCCGAAACATTTTCAGGAACTGGAGCCTTTAAAACTGATTCGGTTCTGTCTTTGTTCTTGCGTAAGCCAAATCTGTCAATTGTGAATCCCAAATATGATATACTTTCCTTAAAAAATTCACATTTCCTCACATTAAGTTTGAGACCTGCTTGACATAATTTTGTAAGAACAGTTTTTAAATTTTATATGTGCTGATGCATATTCTTTCCCGATATAGTTATATCATCTTGATATGCAACAACAAATGGTATACCTCGTAACAAATTCTCTATAGTTTTTTGAAATATCGATGCTGCAGGCTTAACGCCAAAAGGTAAGCGCTTCATTTTTAACGTGCCGATAGGAGTCGACCATGTACAAATCATTTGCGATTTTTCATCAAGTATTAATTGATTATACGCATTGGATAAGTCCAGTTTTGTGTAAACCTTCCAGTGATGCAAAAATCTCATCAATTAATGGTAAGGGGTATTTAAAATCTGATAAAAATTTATTTATAGTTACTTTATAATCTCCACAAATTCTAATATCACCATTAGGTTTTAAAATAGGAACAAGAGGAGTCCCCCATTCTGAGTGATCTACCGGTTCTAACACATCTTTTGCAATTAAATCACGTAAATTGTTTTCAATTTTTTCCTTCCAAGCAAACGGAATCGGACGGGGCTTAAAAAAAATGGGTTTGACATCATCATCCATAACCAAACAGATTTCGCCAAATTTATAGCTACCAAGGCCATTGGCAAAGACTTCTGAAGACTCATTTTTAATCTGTTCAATTATAATGGAAGATTGATCAGTATTGTTTACCATATTTACTTGAACAAGTTCGAAATTAAATTTTCTTAAAAAGTTTCTACCAAACAAAGGATTGTTGTTATTATTTGTAACCACGAGTTTAATCTCTTTTTTTATTTCATTTAATTCCACCTCTTCATAGTATTCTCCTAATATCTGGATTCTATTTCCATTATAATCAACAAAAGGATCTTGACAAGAATTAAGACTTGCATTTTTACCATATTTTTCAAAGAATGACTTCGACACCAAACTGCACGGAGCCCCAAAGTCACAAATTAGCTTAACTGAAAATCCATTTATCTTAATGGAAACACTGTAAAGCTTCGTTGAATCGACACCACTGTTATGTGAAATACTGTAAATAGAGAAATCATTAGGATTGTTTTTGTCTAAATTTTCACTATTGGAATCTGATTCCGATAAATAATTTACAACTTTTTCCTTTTTATTATAAACTGTTTGTAAATGTCCAAATTTTTTACAGTGGTGACACTTGCTCTCCTTATACCGACAGTCTCTAGATAAATGGTTTCGCCAACCACAGTGTATACAGGCGTTGTTGGATCTTGTTGACTTGTTGTATGTTGTTTTGTTTTCCTCAGGTTGACTCTTTTGCTTGTAGTCATTGTTGTAGTTTCTGTTTTGATTCTGGTATCCTCTATTTTGTAGTTTTTTTTTATGTTAACGTAGCCAATTTGCATATCACCTTCAATTTTCGTTAAAAGCTTCATCTCTATTATAAGCGACTTTCGCAGTGCTTCATCTATTGTAATTCGCTCATCCTCTTCACATAGTCGTTCAAAAATTTTGCTGTTTATACCCATGATGAAACGATCTAGCACAAATGCTGCCAAATTCTCACCGAATTTACAAGAGAGCGCAAGCTTTTTGACCCTTGCATGCCACTCAGAAACGGACTCATCTGAACTCTGTGTTGCCTAATGAAAGTTCTTACGTTCACGAAAGACTACAGTAGGTGGAGTATAATGCGTTTTGAGAAGTTCACAAAGCTCTTTGTAAGTTTTTGATACAGGAGAAGCTGGACTGCATAAATTATGTAGTGTCTCGTACGGAATAGGACCAATAGCTTTTAAGAGTGTAGATTTTTTTGTATTCTCTTCCGTACAGTTTATATCAACCAAATGTATCTCCAGTCTCTCTTTCCATAAAAGCCATGACTCGTCTCGGGGGGAGAATTGAGGAACGCTGTTCGGTTGATATATGTTAACAGTACCGCTCTGCACATTTGCAGTTGCCATGTTTTTTTTTTTACTTGATTGTTCTTTGCTGCACAACTGTTTTATGTATTGTTGGTCTTATTTAGATGGTATTTATTTAGAAATTTTTTTTTTTTTTAAAGTTCTTTTGTTATTGAAGCACAATTATAATTTTGAACTGACCGGTAGTGTTTGTATGCAGTAATGTTATATGTCTGTATGTATACTTTGTTCACACACTTTGTAATATATAAGTATGTATGTATATTGTTTGATGTCGGTAACCGCTTGAACTATGTATGTTGTAGTCTTGATTTTAATTTTGTTTAGAAATACTATGTACGTTTTCTCAACACTTGCAACACCGAACTAGAGTATTTACTCTTTGTAATTATTTGTTCATACAAAATTTATTTTATTATTTATGTATATGTATATGTATGTATGTACATATGTATGTAACTGTTCACACGTTCAGCAGTAATTATACTTTATCCTCGTCGCCAATGTAATGTATTAAAACACTCGGAGTTCGGTTAACGACTGATTTATTATAGTAACAACTTGGTTGATATAAAGAAATGTAAATAAAGCTTTTGGCTGGAGCAATGTTAATAATGTCAATGTTATCATGATGTTATTGTTATGATACGTTATGTTAAAGTGACACTATATAACACGCCTCCGCCTTAAATTGATTACAAATATTTTTCAATTCAATATAATCAAATTTCATTAACAAAAAAAAATATATATTTATATATATATATTTTAAAAAAAAAATGCAGAATATACATTCATTTACTTATAGTTACCTATGTATATATTTATATTAATTCATTTTGTTAATTTGAATAATGATTTATCTTCTTATTCTAGGTCTTAATATTCTAACATATTAATTTCTAGAATTATTTCTTTGACCTTCATTTAATTCATTTTCATTCGAATTAATTTCATTTGAATTATTTCTGTGAGCTTCATTTAAAACAATTTCATTTGATACATTTTCATTTTCTTCATTATTATTGTTAATAACTTGCTTATCAACTGGTGGTTCTATTTCATTTAAAGTATTGTTACTTGTAAGCTTACAGTACTTTCATTTGAGTATAATGGAATATCTTGCATTATATTTTCATTACTGGAATAAATAGTAGCCAGTTTTATTTGATCTGTATGTCTTTTTATAAGTCTACCATTTCTTAATCAACAAGTATATGATCGTGGTCCGATCTTTGTTTTTATAACAGCCGGAGCCCATGAACTTTTGTTTGGATTAGAATAGTCGCGAATTAAAACATTTTGCTCTTCTTCAAAATCAACAATCCTTTTGCCTTTATAATCTGAAATAGATTTTTCTTGCTTTTCAAGTATCACATCTCTAATGATTGGGGGTTTAATTAATTAATCTGTTGTGCAATGCTTCATGTTGCGATAGTCCATTAAAAATCGACTTAAAACGACATCTATATTCTGATTTTCAGTAGAATCTAAGTTCGCATAAATGGATTTTTTTTAAACTTTAACAAAATTTTCTGCCTGTCCATTGGTCGCTGGATGCCCTGGTGCCGTTAACACATGTTTAATTTTGTTTTTTTGAACAAAACATTTAAATTCGTCAGATACAAATTGTCTGCCGTTGTCGCTGACGATTGTATGGACAATGCCAAAACGACTGAAAACTTCTCTAAGTTTTGTAATTACAAAATTTGAGGTAATATTTTTAGTTTTAAAAACTTCGACCCATTTTGAATATGAATCTATTATTATAAAGAAATAAAAATTGTTAACAGGACCTGCAAAATCAATGTGGATTCTTTGCCAAACAGAATTTGTTGGTACCCATGGTATAAGTTTGCTCTTTTCAGGGCTAGGTAAAAGTCGCTGACAAGAAAGACATGATTTAATTAAGTGTTCTATGTCTTTATCAAGCTTGGGCCACCAAATGTAAGACCTAGCGACTGACTTAGTTTTTACTATACCTAGATGCGATTCATGGAGTAAATCAAGTACAGATTTTCGCAGCTTTTTTGGAACTACAACTCGATAACCCCATAACAAGCAATCACGATCAACTGTTAATTCAATATCTTTGCCTGTATATGCTGCAAACTCTTCTCCTTGCAAATCTTTAATTTTGCCCATTTTAACAAACTCAAAAACTTTAGATAGAACTGGATCTCTTCTAGTTTCACGAGCTATATCTGTGAAATCCAGATTTAAAATATTTTCTTTTTCGACATAATTTATATATGACGTATCATCTATGCTGTTAATTTCACCTTTGGCTTTTACCTGTGGCATACGTGAAAAATTGTCAGCATAATTAGCATGACCTTTTACATGTTCTATTTTATAATTAAAACCGGAAAGTATAAATGCCCACCTTTGGACACGAGCTGCCGCCATTATAGGCAAACCTTTGTTTTCACCAAATATTGAAATTAATGGTTTATGATCCGTTTTCAACGTAAAAAAATGTCCAATTAGATATTGCTTTAATTTGGTGACACAAAAAATTATAGCTAAAGCTTCCTTCTCATGCGTACTATATTTTCATTCAGCTTTAGTTAAAGCTCTGGATATAAACGAAAATGGTTTTAATTCATTATTTGAAAATTTATGCAATTGCATAGTCAGAAGCATCTGTAGTCAAAACAATGGGTAATTTTGGATTGAAATGTACCAAAACTTTATCCGAAGTAACCTCTTCCTTAATCATGTCGTACGCTATTTGACATTCTTTAGACCACTCATATTTTACATCTTTTTGTAATAATTTGTATAACGGAATCATTATTCTTGCATAATTATCAATAAATTTGGCATAATAATTTACCATACCTATAAATGCACGCAGTTCCGAAACATTTTCAGGAACTGGAGCCTTTAAAACTGATTCGGTTCTGGCTTTTGTTCTTGCGTAAGCCAAATCTGTCAATTGTGAATCCCAAATATGATATACTTTCCTTAAAAAATTCACATTTCCTCACATTAAGTTTGAGACCTGCTTGACATAATTTTGTAAGAACAGTTTTTAAATTTTATATGTGCTGATGCATATTCTTTCCCGATATAGTTATATCATCTTGATATGCAACAACAAATGGTATACCTCGTAACAAATTCTCTATAGTTTTTTGAAATATCGATGCTGCAGGCTTAACGCCAAAAGGTAAGCGCTTCATTTTTAACGTGCCGATAGGAGTCGACCATGTACAAATCATTTGCGATTTTTCATCAAGTATTAATTGATTATACGCATTGGATAAGTCCAGTTTTGTGTAAACCTTCCAGTGATGCAAAAATCTCATCAATTAATGGTAAGGGGTATTTAAAATCTGATAAAAATTTATTTATAGTGACTTTATAATCTCCACAAATTCTAATATCACCATTAGGTTTTAAAATAGGAACAAGAGGAGTCCCCCATTCTGAGTGATCTACCGGTTCTAACACATCTTTTGCAATTAAATCACGTAAACTGTTTTCAATTTTTTCCTTCCAAGCAAACGGAATCGGACGGGGCTTAAAAAAAATGGGTTTGACATCATCATCCATAACCAAAGAGATTTCGCCAAATTTATAGCTACCAAGGCCATTGTCAAAGACTTCTGAAAACTCATTTTTAATCTGTTCAATTATAATGGAAGATTGATCAGTATTGTTTACCATATTTACTTGAACAAGTTCGAAATTAAATTTTCTTAAAAAGTTTCTACCAAACAAAGGATTGTTGTTATTATTTGTAGCCACGAGTTTAATCTCTTTTTTATTTCATTTAATTCCACCTCTTCATAGTATTCTCCTAATATCTGGATTCTATTTCCATTATAATCAACAAAAGGATCTTGACAAGAATTAAGACTTGCATTTTTACCATATTTTTCAAATAATGACTTCGACACCAAACTGCACGGAGCCCCAGAGTCACAAATTACCTTAACTGGAAATCCATTTATCTTAATGGAAACACTGTAAAACTTCGTTGAATCGACACCACTGTTATGTGAAATACTGTAAATAGAGAAATCATTAGGATTGTTTTTGTCTAAATTTTCACTATTGGAATCTGATTCCGATAAATAATTTACAACTTTTTCCTTTTTATTACAAACTGTTTGTAAATGTCCAATTTTTTCACAGTAGTGACACTTGCTCTCCTTATACCGACAGTCTCTAGATAAATGGTTTCGCCAACCACAGTGTATACAGGCGTTGTTGGATCTTGTTGACTTGTTGTATGTTGTTTTGTTTTCCTCAGGTTGACTCTTTTGCTTGTAGTCATTGTTGTAGTTTGTGTTTTGATTCTGGTATCCTCTATTTTGTAGTTTTTTTTTATGTTAACGTAGCCAATTTGCATATCACCTTCAATTTTCGTTAAAAGCTTCATCTCTATTATAAGCGACTTTCGCAGTGCTTCATCTATTGTAATTCGCTCATCCTCTTCACATAGTCGTTCAAAAATTTTGATGTTTATACCTATGATGAAACGATCTAGCACAAATGCTGCCAAATTCTCACCGAATTTACAAGAGAGCGCAAGCTTTTTGACCCTTGCATGCCACTCAGAAACGGACTCATCTGTACTCTGTGTTGCCAAATGAAAGTTCTTACGTTCACGAAAGACTACAGTAGGTGGAGTATAATGCGTTTTGAGAAGTTCACAAAGCTCTTTGTAAGTTTTTGATACAGGAGAAGCTGGACTGCATAAATTATGTAGTGTCTCGTACGGAATAGGACCAATAGCTTTTAAGAGTGTAGATTTTTTTGTATTCTCTTCCGTACAGTTTATATCAACCAAATATATCTCCAGTCTCTCTTTCCATAAAAGCCATGACTCGTCTCGGGGGGAGAATTGAGGAACGCTGTTCGGTTGATATATGTTATCAGTACCGCTCTGCACATTTGCAGTTGCCATGTTTTTTTTTTTTTTTTTTTTTTACTTGATTGTTCTTTGCTGCACAACTGTTTTATGTATTGTTGGTCTTATTTAGATGGTATTTATTTAGAAATTTTTTTTTTTTTAAAGTTTTTTTGTTATTGGAGCACAATTATAATTTTGAACTGACCGGTAGTGTTTGTATGCAGTAATGTTATATGTCTGTATGTATACTTTGTTCACACACTTTGTAATATATAAGTATGTATGTATATTGTTTGATGTCGGTAACCGCTTGAACTATGTATGTTGTAGTCTTGATTTTAATTTTGTTTAGAAATACTATGTTCGTTTTCTCAACACTTGCAACACCGAACTAGAGTATTTACTCTTTGTAATTATTTGTTCATACAAAATTTATTTTATTATTTATGTATATGTATATGTATGTATGTACATATGTATGTAACTGTTCACACGTTCAGCAGTAATTATACTTTATCCTCGTCGCCAATGTAATGTATTAAAACACTCGGAGTTCGGTTAACGACTGATTTATTATAGTAACAACTTGGTTGATATAAAGAAATGTAAATAAAGCTTTTGGCTGGAGCAATGTTAATAATGTCAATGTTATCATGATGTTATTGTTATGATACGTTATGTTAAAGTGACACTATATAACAGGAAGCTTACCTGGAAACCCAATATTGAGGAAAGAGTTAGAAAAGCCAATACATATTGCTTTGTAAACATGTAAAAAAGCGGTCGGAATCAGGTGGGAGTTACCCAAACGAATTATACACTGGCTGTACATTTTGCTGGTCAGACCTTTATTGACCACTCTATATATAATCTCATCTTTTATAGGCACTTCCAGACACATATTCCGTCTAAAAGAGAGTGGCAAACACTCATGACATGGAGAAGGGGTGAACTAAATTTCTACACCGGCGGATCCAAAGTTGACGATAGTGGAATTTTCTCAAAAGAACTGGGACTGGAACTTTCGTTCCCCGACCACTGCAGTGTTTATTAAGCAGAGGTCCTAGCTATAAAGGAGGTAGCCGTCTACTTAAGTAAGTACGGTGCAACCAAAAATATAATAAATATCAGTCGGATAGCCAGGCGGCCATCAAATTAATTATCTCGGTGTACCGAAAGCAAATATTGCTCAGGACTGCCGGGCAGCCCTAAATGATAGCAGTACCATTTTCAGGCTGCGCCTTAAATGGGTTTCGGGACATAGGGATATTGAGGGGAACTGTAGGGCTGATGAGTTAGCACGGACAATTGCCATCTATAAAGTGATGCTGAAGGATAGGGTCGTGCGTGAGGCAATGAGTATTGGGTACACGAGGGTACTTGCTTTACGACCAGGCTAATGTGGCCAGAGCTTCATAGAAGGAAATCTACAGACTTGCTTGCCTTGTCGAGAGAAGATATCTCTAAGATCGTGGCTTGTATATCTGGTCATTTGCTATTCGGCAGACATGCTCTCAGGCTGGGAGTATTCTCTCATGAATACTGCAGAAGCTGTGGGGATGAGGAAGAGGAGGAGGAGACTGTGGGACATCTCTTCTGTCGGTGCCCCGCTCTGGCTAGAAGCAGAGCGGGCTCTTTTGACAAAAACGCTTTTAACTCTTCTATCTGGCGCGAAGGTCAAATAAATCCTGCGCTTTATTAGGGCTTTGACATGGTTTGACGAGTGAATCATAGCTGCGTTGTTACGCGGTGGTATCACAATTGACCCATGGTGGTCGGAATGAGTTGGTCCGTGGACCGGCTGCCACGATAACCTAACCTAACCTAGGCCGATATGGGATTGCTTATATGCCACCATGTCTGAGTTCCGTATTCCTTCAAAGCTAATACAGCCCTCTAACTGATATCTCCGATCCATTTAATACCGTGCGAGGTTTCTGACAAGGGGATCAAATGTCTTGCGACTTCCTCAATTTTATCATTGAAGGGGTTCTGCGGAACGCCGCTGTACATCGGAATGGCACTATTTTCTACAAACGTGTCCAGCTCCTCGCATATGTTGATGACATCGAAATCATTCAACGTTGCAAGCGAGATGTTACTGCTGCATTTTCCGCCATTGACAAATAATCAGCGAAAGTAGGTATGACGGTAAGAACGAGGGTAAGACAAAATCAGAAAAATGTAAATTGTGAATGCTTTATTAAGGACGACGACAACCAAAGAGCTTAAGATGGAAAGTCTATTGGAAACAATGATTGCAAATCGCGACATTGCCAGTGGATTCCACAAGAGGTCGAAGTTCCAAATAATGGAATCGTGGGAAGTTTCGGGATGAGTCGCGTCGACGTATAGTATTATTAGCTCATTGTCACATACCTGCAAATATAAAACTTTTGGTAAAGTCCATGAAAATTTTGAAATATGACATAAACCAATTTACCAACAAAACATTCCAGCTAAACGTTCCTTTTCTCTTATAAAAAAGGTGTTTGTTGTTTGAAGGAGCAATGATGCGGACATGTGTTCCATCTACACAACCGATAACTCCTGGTATTCCATGTTTGGAATAAAAGCTAATCGCAACTTTTCTTTTCTCGTCGATTGTTTTGCACATTTGTATCCATTGTGGGCAAAGCTGACTTTCAAAAATATTTAGGTTAGGTTAGGTTAATGTGGCAGCCAGTTCAAGGACCAGCTCACTCAGACCACCATGGGTCCATTGTGATACCACCGCGCCACAACGCACCTCCGATTCACTTGTCGAACCATTTTGAAGCCCTAATAAAGCGCAGGATTTGTTTGATCTTCGCGCTAGACACTTCTGTAAGAGAGCTAAAAGCGAATTTGCCTAAAGAGCCCGCTCTGCTTCTGGCCAGAGCGGGGCAACTACAGAAGAGATGATCCACAGTCTCCTCCTCATCCCCACAGCTTCTGCAGTATTGATGAGAGAATACTCCCAGCCTGATAGCATGTCTGCCGAAAAGCCAGTGACCAGTAATACATGCCACGACCTTAGAGATATTCTCTCTCGGCAGGGCAAGCAAGTCTCTAGTTTTCCTACTATTAAGTTCCGGCCACATTAGCCTAGTCGTTAAGCAAGTGCCCTCTTGTGCCCAAGACCCATTGGTCTCACGCACGACCCTATCCTTCAGCATCAGTTTACAGGTGGCAAGAGGTATTCCAATTTCACATCTGTCCATGCCTAAAGGAAGGTTGGTACCCCGTCTGGCTAAGTCATCAGCCCTACAGTTTCCCGCAATATCTCTATGCCCCGGAACCCATATAAGGCGTACCTTGAAAGCAGTACTGATATCATTTAGGGCTGCTCGGCAGTCCTGAGCAACCTTTGATTTCAGTGCCACCGAATTCATTGACAAGATGGCCGCCTGGCTATCCGCGTAGATATTTATAATATTTCTTGTTACGGCATGTCTATTTAAGTAGACGGCTACCTCCTTTATGGCTAGGACCTCTGCTTGATAAACACTGCAGTGGTCGGGGAGACGGAAAGAAAGTTCCAGTCCCAATTCTTGTGAGAAAACTCCAAAACCGACTCTATCGTCAAGTTTGGATCCGTCAGTGTAGAAATTAAGTTCCCCCCTTCTCCATGGTATTGGTGTTTGCCACTCTCTTCTAGACGGAATATATGTCTGGAAGTGCCTATCGAAGTTTTTTTTTTTAAATTCAACATGGATTTATTTATTGCATTTTTTCAATCGAAACCAACAATAATTTTACAAAGCTTACAACTAATAAATAATTGATGCTCCGCGCCAGTGCTTAGAGCAATTTTAGTTCAAGTACATATTATATAAATTATGTTATGTAGAAAAAAATAAATAAATATAAAAATATTAATATAAAGAAACTCTATTTTTTTAAAAAAAGTGGCCTTTTAAGTCGAGATGTATTCATCCTATGAAGCAGATTCCTTGCTAGTTCGTTAGGATGACACTGAAGTTTGAATTGGTATTTTGTTTTTAAAACTGCAAGTTCTTCTTCAACGGGTGCTATATTAAGGTCGCGGTGAATATTTTCGTTTCTGACGAACCATGGAGCGCCGCTGATCGTTCTCAGAATTTTCGATTGAGCCCTTTGAATTATTTGCAAGTTTGATGCACTAGTAGTGCCCCATATCTGAATACCATAAGTCCAAATCGGTTTAATTACAGCCTTGTAGATAAGTACTTTATACTCTAAACGCAGTTTTGATTTTCGGTTGGTAAGCCAATACAAGGAACTTGCCTTGAGTTTCATTTGCATTTTCTTGGCTTCTATATGTTTTTTCCAGGTGAGCCGTCGGTCAAAATGCACTCCTAAGTATTTAACCTCTGTTGCTTGCGGGATTACAATGCCATTTAAGGAGACTGCCGGACAAGAACTGGGCTTAAGAGTAAATGTCACATGTACACTTTTTTGCTCATTTACTTTGATGCGCCAATCTGCTAGCCAACCTTCTATTATTTTAAGGTGTTCCTCTAAATCCCGGGAGGCTATCTGTGGATTTAGGTGAGAGCTCAGGATAGCTGTGTCGTCAGCGAAAGTCGAGGTAACGAGGTTTTTATCCGTTGGCAGATCGGAAGTGTACAGAGTGTAAAACATAGGTCCAAGCACACTACCTTGTGGTACTCCAGCCATAATTTCAAAGTCTGGCGTTACAAATTCTTTATATTTAACCCTAAATTTGCGATTTGTTAAATATGACTCCAGAATCTTATGCGAACTATTTGGCAGAAGTTTTTTAATTTTATATATGAGTCCTTCGTGCCAGACTTTGTCAAAGGCTTGTGCAACGTCTAGGAATATTCCGGAGCAGTACATCCTCTGTTCAAATGCTCGCCTTATTTCAGAGGCAATACGGTGCACCTGCTCAATAGTTCCATGATGTTTGCGGAAACCAAATTGGTGGTGAGGAATGATTAAATCGAGCTTTGGTGCTAATTTTTCCAGCAATAAGCGTTCGAGCGTTTTAGAGAGCGTTGGCAGGAGACTTATGGGCCGATAAGAAGATACCTGAGTAGGGTCTTTTCCGGGTTTTGGAATCATTATTATTTCCGATGTTTTCCATGTTGTAGGGAAGTAGCCCTGACGGAGTATTGCGTTAAAAATGTGTGTGAGATGTATTAGAGCTATTTGCGGCAATTCACTTACCATTTTATTGGTAATTAGGTCACAACCAGGTGCCTTTTTTGGGTTTAGACTCGTTGTACATAGGCGTATAACTTCCTTTGGTTTGAAATGAATTGGTACTGCTGACTTCGTAATTGAAAAGTTCTGTATGCTAGTGTTGTTGCAGGTCGGCGGGTTAGGTTGAAATACTGACCTCAGATGGGCTGCAAAGAAGTTGCCTTTTTCTTCTTCTGTTTTTGCACAAGTTCCATCGCTTTGTCTTAGAGGCGATTCACTATCCTTTGGTGTTTTAACCATTCTTGTCGCTCTCCAGAGTGAGTAATTGGTGGCTTTGAGATGAGCCAAATCTTCAAGGTACTTATTAAGGTTTTCTTCCTTTTCCTCCCGTAGAGTGTTTTTCAGCTGATTTTGTAATGACTTTAATTTTACTCTTAGTGCTGGAGATCTGTATTTTTGCCATTCACGCCTTAATCTCCTCTTTTCTCTAACGAGGCATTCCACATAGTGTGATGTAGTGTGTCTCGCGTTAGTTTTAGTTGAGTTTTGTGCGGGCGTGGCACTAATAGCAGCTGCTTTTATTATTGAACCAAGAGCCTGCGTCGCTGATTCAATGTCCTCTCCACTCTTAAGTTTTGTTTTAACGCACACGTGGGTACTAATATATTTGCGATATTTGAGCCAGTTTGTGTTCTTGGAGGTCAGTTTTATTGTTTTTTCAATGAACTCTGGTCTTTTTTTTAAATATATTATCACCGGTGAGTGATCGGATGATAAGTCGAAACAGGGCTCGGTTTTCAAGAAACACCTTTCAATATTTTTAGTTATGCCAAAGTCAATAAGATCGGGAATTTTTCTTTGATCAGTTGGCCAGTATGTAGGTTTTCCAGATGATACAAAGTCTAGACCATTCCGAGAGTCTATCAGTGCATTAAACAATTGCTTCCCTTTAGGGTTGATTAACCGTGAGCCCCAGTAGGTATGTTTAGAATTGAAGTCTCCGGCAGAGAGAAATTTGTTTCTGAGCGATTTAAAGAAAGAAACAAAATCGGTTGTGGAAATAGGAAACCTAGGAGGACAATAGAGACTGATGAAATTACTATTGGCTCACCCCAACACTGTAAAGAGATGGAAGTAGAATGGATGTTTTTTTTTGCATAGGATTCCAGAAAGTAATGCTTTAATCGAGACTTAATTAGAATTCCCGTACCACCATAACCTTTTCCTTGTGGGTGGTTTGTTGAGTAAAAATTATAGCCTGCTAGTTTAAAGTTATATTTTACAGTTAAATGTGTTTCTGAGATAAGCATGCTATGCTGTTACTGTCTAGAAAATTTTTTAATTCAATTTTGTGTTGGTTAATACCGTTAGCATTCCAGTGACATATTTTTAGAACATTCATTTTTGTGAAAGTAGAGTTTTTGTTATGTGTATTTTGGTTATGTAAGTTTTGGTTATGTACAAGCTCTTGAATCATAGATTGCATCGAGGACATGAAGTTAGTAATACACTGAGACAAGTTAAATATTAACGTTTCTAAATTTTGAGGTTGCATAGGGTGACTCGGTTTATCAGAAACGCCAGTTTTCAGTACATTCGCATAGCTAGTGGATGAAGAGATGTTTTCGGTGGTGCTTCCAATATGGTTTGTGTTGGTAGGTATAGCACTATATTTTTGGGTTCGAACTGTCTTAGCAGTTTGGTTCATACTGATTTTTAGTTGTGTATATAGCGGGCAGCCTCTGTAGTTAGCAGTATGATTCCCCCCACAATTGCTGCTTTTTTTTGTATCTTTCTCACTTGTGTTCAGCTTGCATTCCTTTGATGGATGGAAGTCGCCACACGCAACGCATACAGTACGTAAGGTGCAGTATGATTTCGAATGCCCATACTCTTGGCAGTTTGTGCATTGTATTGGGCCTTTTCATTTGTGAGGCTCCTCGACTGTTATTCTACGATGCATTAAATATTTTAAGTTGTAAATGGGGTGGGTTTCGTTTTGTTTTAATTTAATATTCCCTGGTTCTAGTTCTATTCTAAAGAGTGGTTGCGGAATTTTTTCCCTATTCCTTATATTAAACACAGATTTTGCTGTGAATCCAGACTCTTGGAGTGCATATTTTAGTTCTATAGGGTATACTTCAGGTTCTATACCTTTAATAACAACTGTCAACCCTTTGTTACTTTTTATCTGATAAGTATAGTAATTTTTCTTTTCATTTTCAAGGAAAGAAACAACTGCCCGATAGTTTTTTTCCAAATATATTTGAAATTTTGTTTCATTTATTTTACCCTTCAACAGCGGGACCACATGAAAATTATTTTTACCAATCAAGCTGGCAACACTGTCTATTAAAAAGTTGGAACTGCGTTCCCGCAAGTAAATTGGTGGTGGTTTGAATGCAATACTCTTAGTTGGTTCAGACTCTGCACTATCGCTTAATAGAGCAAAACGGTTGTTGTTTAGGGTATCTGTATTATTTTTAACAAGTTTATTATTTTCTGCCTTGGCAATCGGGCTGCGTTTTCGTTTTATTGTTATGTATCGATCAATACCTGTTTGTGTGCTTATGTTTGGTTTTGCACACTGTGTTTCTATAGTTTTATTTGCAACATTGGTAAGTTGTTGTTGCTTATATATACTCATAGCAGAACCTTTGTTGTTTTTGATTTGTGTTGGAGATGCTGTTGAATTTGGAGAGGCACATTGTCCACTCCAAGAGAGCTGAAAGTTTGCTGGCATATTTAGCGTAGCCGAGTCTGCTTGAGAATCTGTGCTTATTTTTTTTGTTGTGCAAAGAGCAATGTTGTTTTGCTCCTGCGTGTTTATTAGTTTTATTGGTGTGGGTGTGACTAGCTTAGAAGTTTCAGCGTGCTCAGTGCTTACCGTTTGCTGAATTAAAGGTGGTGATTGCGCATGTGCTGAACTATTGTAAGAGATCATCTCCGTTGGGATTAAATTGATTTGTTGATAACTGTCTATTTCTGCATGCGGGGGACACGCGCGGGTGAGACATCGATCTCTCGCTTGTGGCGGTGAGTGTCGAATGCTCATGTAAATTGTTTTTGTTTATTTTTTTCCCTTCTATTATTGTTGTTTTTTGTTTGGACCCACTAATTTAAAATTTTTGTTTGTGATTTAATTAATTGTTTTTGGCCTGCCCATAAAGGCTAGCCAACAAAAAATGTTTACCACTTTGATGCTAAATTTTACACTCGTAGATATTTTTTAATTTTTTATTTTTGATATACTCGTATTAAAAAGAAAAAAGAGCGAAGAATTGAACACCGTCACGCCGACGATTTTTAAAGCCTATCGAAGTTGAGATTATGTATAGAGTGGTCAATATGTTGGACAGAACTACTCCAGGTATGCGCAATAGTCGAGTGACCAATCTGCCGATCATGCTATAACGCCGCACATTTCAGCCTTAGTGCTGATGTGGCGGCCACTTGTTTCCCTACCAGCTCTAATGTAGGTAGGTTGAGAATTACTTCTAAAGCTTTAGTATGCGTGGTCCTTAAGGCACCAGAGATACATAAAAAAGACGTTATTTGGACCTTGCTCAGAAGCTTCAAATAGCTTTGTTTCTGAGTGGCTGGCCACCATACCAGTATTCCATATAGCAATATGGGTCTGACCACCGAAATGTATAGCCAGTGCATAATTCGTGGGGATAGCCCCCACCTGATTCCGACCGCTTTTTTACATGTGTATAAAGCAATATTGGACTTCCAGACTCTTTCTTCAATATTGGGTTTCCAGGTAAGTTTTCTATCTAGTACTAGTCCCAAATATCTAACTGTCTCCTTCATCGGAATTTCCACACCTTTGTATATTAGCGGGGAGACCTCAGGAGATCTATTTTTCTTAGAAAAGAGGATTAATTCCATTTTCTCAGGGTTTAACCCTAATCCCCTTCTTCCCGTCCAACCAGTAAGCGTGGCCATGCTAGAGCGCAAAATATCCATAAGTGTTTGGATATTTCCCTCTGATCACAATTGCCAAGTCATCAGCGTAGGCGACGACATGGCAACCCTCCCTCTCTAAGGCTAGCAGTAATGAATTTACCGCCAAATTCCAGAGCAGGGGGGAGAGGACTCCTCCCTGAGGAGTGCCTCTGCAGACCTGTCTGCTTAAGGTGTGGGAACCTAAGCTGGCAGTTACCCTTCTACTGACGAGTATCATTTCTACCATCGCTACCATATTAGGATCGACGCCCAGAGCTTCTAACGCTCCCGTAATGGCGTTCGCATTTATGTTGTTGAAAGCGCCTTCTATGTCAATGAACGCCGCTAGTGCGAAATCTTTCTGCTGGATGGCTTTTTCCACTATACCAATAAGTACGTGTAACGCCGTCTCTGTCGATTTGCCCTTCGTGTATGCATGTTGTGCCGAGGAGATTCTACCAGTTGGTATAGCTTCCCGTAAGTGTGCATCCATCACTCTCTCCAGTGTTTTTAGGAGGAAAGACGTGAGACTGATTGGTCTGAAGTCTTTAGGATTTACATGAGGACCTGCCTGCCTTGGGTATGAAGGAAACCTTCGTTTCTCTCCATCTCAGCGGAATATAGCCCATGTTTAGACAGCTTCTAATTGCAGTCACAACCCAGGGCGTAATTATGTCCCGTGATTGTTGCAGTTCAGCTGGATAGATTCCATCCGGACCCGGAGATTTATATGGACCAAAGGTGTTAATGGCCCACTGAACTTTCTCGACTGTAACTATCGCATTCCCTATCTCAGACTGCCTGCCCCTAGGTGTCGGGTTATCACCCTCCACTGTGCTACTGCCTGGAAAATGCGTATCTAAGAGAAGAGCCAAAGATTCCTCGCTCGATTCACTCCACATATCACCCGGACCTTTAAGGTAGCCCAGGTTGTGTGGTGTCCACGCTAGGATTCTTCTTAGTCTAGCTGCTTCCGATGTTTCTTCCCCATCCCTACAATATTTTTGCCAGGACTGTCGCTGCGCAATTCTGATTGCTTTCTTGTATATTTTTAGCTCAGCCTTGTAGGCTTCCCAGTCCGCGGGCAGACCCGAAGTTTTAGCGCTGTTAAATAGCCGCCTGTTGGACTTCCGGAGAAGGCCTAGATCCATTGACCACCAAGGCGGTTTGTCCTTGCCTCTCAGTTTTACAACCGGGCACCCGGCTGTCAGTGAACTATTCAGGGCCGTGGTTACCTGATTGATCAGCCCGTCTAATTCCACAGGGTCTGTGGGATCAGACGGGGGATTTATTGGCAGCGAGGCCCTGAGAGTTTTCCTATACTTCCCCCAGTCCGTTCTCCGTATATTTCTAAAGGTCTTAACTGGAGCTCGTGGGAAGTTCACTTCGTATTCTATATAGCGATGGTCAGAGTAGGAATTTTCATTCGACACTCTCCATCTTTTTATATTGTTAGCGAAGTTATCGAAGGTCAGGGTAACATCTAACACTTCCCTTCTATTTTGTGTTATAAACGTCGGCTCTGAGCCTAAATTTACCACACTAAGCTTATTCTCTATAATGAAGTCTAAAACTGACTCACCTCTTGCGTTAGTTTTGAGCTTCCCCACAAAGTGTTGTGTGCGTTTACGTCACTGGAGACAACCAAGTTCCTTTTGGCTGCGGCTGCCTCCATGACCAATGTCCGAACCTCCTCTGGTGGAGCGACCTTGTCGTGAGGCATATATGCGGAGGCTACCCAGAGACTGCTATTTTGCAGCTCAATGCTTGCCGCCACCGTATCGCCATTACTTAACTGTGGGAGCAAAAAGATGTTAATGTTATCCTTTGCAACTATACAAGCACGAGGCTTACCTGTGCTCTGAGCGGCTATCATCTTGAAGCCTATCATCTTCAAACCGCAGATTTTGTTGCCGCATATCCACGGCTCTTGGATGAGGGCCACGTCAAAACCACTGGAACCCAGGCGGACCATCAAGTTCGCAGAGGCGAGTTTACAATGGTGGAGGTTGATTTGGATCAGCTTCATAAGAATCTGTCCTTCTTGCCTCCACCATCGTAACGTCCGCGTCCTCCTCTTCTTCGGTGTAGTCAAGCAGGTCGTCCTACTCAAAGAGCTGCCCGACCCCGGTCAGCTACTCTGAGTCGGTCGACCTTCGGCTGCTGGACAACCCTTCTTCACCACCGCCAGCCTCGCTAGCCTTGTCACCCTCTATCTCCTCCGGCTCCAAAACTTGCTCGTCACTGCGGTAGATCCGGACGGTCGCGTCAACGAACCCGAACCTGACTACCCCGTTTCTCTCTGCCAGTGGGGCAAGGGACTCAGCGTTGAGTATCAGCAACACCTGCCTCCTTCCTTCCACTGGCTCCTCGAGCTTCGCTACCTTCCAGTTATGGGCAGCTCCCTGTTGCACGATCTAAAGATCGCCTCTATTCTCTCCGGTTCAGCTGGCTTAGCCGGGATCCAGACCCGGGCTCTGGGTCTGCTGGGAACTTCTTCCCTGCTGACGGCTTCTAGCTTGGCTCCCGGCCAGATCTCGCCAACCTTGCTTACCGCGATCTTGTAAAGGTTGGCTGACCTGCTGTCATCGCATGCGATAAGTTTGGCCCTGCCCTGATACCAGCCCGCATCATGACAGAAAGGGGGGGTCCAGGGTTTTCCTCTAAGACTTGGAGGTAGACTTCGGCAATCGCTTGCTCCACCCACCTCCACTTCTCTTTGGGTATGACCCCTTCCTCCTCCTTCCGGTCGATGATGGCCAGCATCTCACCCCCACCTTTGACAACGTCGCTGTAGGATGGGTATTTCTGGCCGCCGACTTTTTGTCTTTTAGCGACCTCACCCGCCTCTTCAGCCGAGCGTTGTCTCTTTGGGGCTGTACCCGCCGGTTTGCCCAAGCCGGATAGCACCCCCCTTGCCCACTCTACCGATTTGGCCTGCTCCTCAGTGAGCTGGTCTGTGGGTAGAGCCTCATGTTTGGCCATGACCCTCATGGCCGCCTTCCTATCATAATAGGCCTGCTTAGACGGACGGACGGGTTTAAACGCCCCCCTGGCCTACCCCAGCAACCTTCTTTGAGCTGCTGGGCCCCTCTACTATCTGCTGCCGAACGATCCCCGGGGTAGCCCCCCGCCGCCTGACCGCAGTCAGCGTTTGGGTTTTTACCATCTCCTCCGGGTTTCTTCCTTCAGCACCCCTTTGAAAGAGACGAGAGACCGGTTTTCCCAAGCCTCCCCGTCCCCTACTACCAGCACTCGTGCTAGGACCAGCCCTAACGCTTAAGCCCCTTCTGCCTCCTGCTGTTATCAATCTGTCTGCCACCCTTATATTAGATGGAATAGAGGCTAATGTTCCTAGAACTATAATCGCATATTCCCATCCTGCGAAAACTGACGCTTCAACCCCTCAAAAATATTTAAAACTTCCGAAAGCACCTTACTAAAACTGGACTGAGCTATCGCTACATCGCAAAGTGGTAGAAATGGCCAATCTAGCTCCGATTAATTCAAATTTCAAAATCTATTTTAACGGAAAAACAGATTTGTATTTGATTACTGATACATCAGAAAGATCACTGACATTTTTCATTTTGTTTTGCTCTCAATATTCGCACAGCTGTAAAACTTCAAACACAGCATATGTTGCACCAGATGCTGCCAAAAACCTTTCCGCCTTTTTTAACAAGCAGCTGCAATTGTTCATTAAATTTCTCAAAGTGATTCTAAAATTCTTTTTAATTTTTTTATTTAAAGTTAAAGGTGTGTATTAACGAAAAAAAAATGTGTTTGTGTCCAGTGTTTGTGTTTCGTGTTTTAGATTTGTTGTTGTTTAAAGTGCTAGTAAGAATTATAATGTTTTCCAATAAATGCACCTGTTGTAGAGGTAAACTTCTGTGATTCGAATGGAATCGATCTAATTTTATTTTTTTTAATTAATGTAGAGTGTTGTTATGTGAAATGTCTCAAATGAAATGCACGTTTTTGCAACTTTTTTATAAATTAATTTTTTTAGTTACAATGTCAGTATCTAAGCGAGCGCTATTTTTGGTATGGTATGCGGAACATGACGCTTATAAAATATTTTCTGCCGTGGAATCCTATGTTTTCGACATCATAGATAAAAGCAAATATAATGAGGATAAATGCATTGAAATATCCAACAGGGTAAAAAATTTCACCACAAAAATAAGCATGAAATGGTAGACCCAACCCCAAGTACTGGGGTTCTGGATATGAAATCAATGACAATATGACAATGGCTTCTGGATATGAAATCAATACGGACGCCTTTCAGCAGTACGCATACCAAACAGCAACTATTTTTGTTGATTTGTATCCCTGGTTTTATATTCCCTCATCGGTCCATAAAATTTTAATACATGGTGCTTCCCTTCCAATAGGTATGATGTCAGAAGAAGCTCTCGAAGCCAGAAATAAAGACCTTAGAAAATATCGCCTACATCACACTCGCAAAAATATTTGTTTCCGAATACCCTTGGTTTTATATGCCTCAATCTGTACATAAAATATTAATACATGGAGCAGAAATTATTGAAAAAGTTTCGCTACCAATAATAATGATGTCAGAAGAGGCACTTGAGGCAAGAAATAAAGATTTTCGCACTTATAGGCTGAACCACACGCGAAAAGACACGAGATTGCACACAATTGAAGACTTACTGCACGCTCTATTGGTTTCGTCGGATCCTTTTATTGCATATAAATCTAAAAGCACCTCGAAATACTCGAAAAAACACATCCAAATAGATGATGAGGTCAAGTAGCTTCTTTTAAATATGAATGATATACCTGGCGGCCTTAATTCTGAAAGCTCCGACTCTGAATAGTTTTTTTCATTTGCACCTTAGATTCATCTAGTAGTTCCGAAACGGAATAAAAAACTTTGATTACTATTGTTATTACAACAGTTATTTTTTTTTTGGAATTATAATTAAATTTTTGTTATGAAAACAACAAAAATATATGAAGACTGCATATGGCCAAAAATAGTTATTTCAACAGAAAAAAAATTAAAAACAAAATAAATAAATAAATGTTTAAAAAAAAAAAACTGTTTTTAATATTAAAGTTTAATATATTTTCAGCCCAAAGGAATGTGAAACATTAAATATTTTAACTTTACGATATTTTCCTGAATAAAATAAAAAAAGTCTAAAATATGTAAAAAATTTGCAACTTTCACAAAAAAAAAAAAATATATAAATATATTTTTAAAAAACATTTTTTTGTTTAGCATTGTAGCTTAATCTATTTTCAACTAAAAAAAAATATTACACAAACAAAAAAAATTTTTCCCTAAGCGCTATTAATTAAACGCCGCTAAATAAGCCTTTTCGGCCACTGTGCATCGTGGTCCTTTCCAACTCCAGTTTGGTAACCTCCTTCTACAAAGAAGCCCAAACACGCACTTAGCTTCACTATTGGAGCAATTGCAAATTTCTTCTTCCTCTGTTGGAAAGCACCCGTTAATATTTGAAGTAGATATAGGAAAGCATCCTTATTTACTCTGTAGTATTTATGAAATATTAAAATGCAAGAACATGGTAGATTGTTGCTAAAAGTACCAAGATTAATTTACACTTAGTGATTCAGTTAATTCAAGAGAACTATCCCTCAAATTTCTCCTTCTAAATGCTACCACTGCTTCTGATTCCTCTGCAACCAATCTTAACGCAATACTATGCATATTTATTATTAATAACAATAAAATAACAATCCACTGAAAGATATATTTTTAACCCCTTTATGATTTTTTTAAACTTTTTGCGAGTTACTTATAAAACCAAATCAGATAAGAAACTCTGCTGTTTCCAAGTTCGAAGTGTGTTTTGAAACTTCACTACGAATTCCGAATCCGCATAAATTGAGAATATCCGGAAAAAATCCGCACGGAAAATAAAATCCGCGTGAAAAAGAATCCGCATGCGTATTTAGAATTGGGGTGATTAATGTAATTGTTGGTGTTGCAGCATAAATGCATTTTAATAATTTAAATTTTGTAGCTTGTAATAAATATGACTTAGTAATAGTTTTAAAAAAATTCAATAAATTTTTTCTTAACTTGATTTGCAAAACTTATGCGGTCCCGACACGTTACTGCATTGCTTACATCATCCTCATGTGTGTGTGCAGTATCTTTGCACCGACACATTACTGCACACTCTTCAATCATTCATTTTTCTTTTGTCGGTGTGCGGACGACAATGTCAGATGCGAATAAAATAATTTTGAAAAACAAAAGCAACGAAAAAAAAGAATTTATATGAAAAATTGGTACCGACAAACTGATAAAAATTTACTCATCAAAATTTAGTGGTAAATTCAAAAAATTCGATGAGAAATGTTTTTCTCCGCTTTCCGCCATGACGTCCGCTTGCTTTGAAATTCTGCTTCGAATGACGTATTGACTGAACACACCGCATGCAGTAAGCAAAATCCAAATGATTTGGATTTTGCTTACTGCATGGCTTCAGGTATTGTATGTGAGACGCATAAATAGCTATTACACTAATACATCTTTACGATTCCGTACATCATTCAGTAACGTGTCAGGGCAGCTTTAACTTCGAGAACAACAGAACAGCCTAACAGGAAATAAGGCATTTATATTTAGGAACATTTAATATCAAATATTTCTTTTTATATGTTGGATATTAATAATACATCCTATTTAATTTGTTTTTTTTTTTTAGGTTAGGATATGAAAAGGTCTTTTATTTTGCCTGTAGCTTTTTTACCAAAGCATAACAAATTCTGCCTACAATTCCTCTTCACTATACACCTCCAAATTTTTTTTGTTATTTACCTATTCAATAAATATGACAAAAATTCTCTATGCATAATTTTATTTGGATTCTGATTCTATCTCTGTCTGTTTGTTATGTATGTTACTGCACGACCAAAGCAAACGAAAGCAGAATTTACTACAGAAATAATAATTTTCCCAACATCCTGCACTCATAATTAATTATAGGATCTTACCAACAAACCAAACAAAATAATTTTCTGTTGTTTCTGGTACAGCTTCTGTTTAATGTGACTCTGACTCTGCACCTTCTGTATGCAGATAATCAGGCCGCTATTAACGCAATAGTCTCATCTTGTTCATGTTCCAAAAATGTTTTTCACTGCAACAATGCAATGGATAATCTAGCCCATAGACGCAAAATTTGCATGTAAATTGCTCACAAACGACGATCATCCATACATCATTATCAACATCGTAATAAAATTTCCCCTCAAAATCTAAATGATTTAGATTTTCGACGATCAGCCAGTGATCACAGCGCGATCATGTCTGTGTGACACATACATGCATATTTTCTCTCTTTTTCACACATACTATTAAATATGAGTATGATCATGATGTATCGTCTATGGGCCGCATAACCTTTAACCGGCGGTTACAGATCTGCTGGGTGCCAGAAATGAGACAGCAGACAAGATTGCCAAAAGCGGAATTGATTTAATAGAGGGACAGATCATGCTCTTACAAGCAATTTACAAAGGTTTAGGGGAAAGTATGTTCATAAAGGCGATAATGAGATGGAACGTAACCACCTGCATAACTGCAAAGCTTATGTGCAAACCGTATATTACAACCAGTATACCACGTCTATACTGACACTTCCACGGAACGATTGCAGATTGATTACAGGTATACTGGCAGAACAATGCCTAAGGGCAGTATACTTGAAAATAGTGCGGGTGACAAGCAATAATGGGTGTAGGAAATGCCGGAAGCAGATTCCAAGGAAACCGTGGAGGATATATATTTCTGTCCATCAATCGCTACAACACTGGTAAAATGCTTGGGAGCTCCTTGGATTTTAGGACTAGAAGAGCTTTCAACCCTGGGAGCTAGTTAAAACCTATTCAATGATTTCTACTTCTGAGAATCCTAAACGGACACTCGTCAGGTATCGCTAAGGAACTAACAGGTCTATGCGTAGTTTATTCGGCCAAGCCAGGCTAACCTAACCTAACCGAAGTTTAGTAGTCATTTTAGACCAAACAAAAGAGTAAAAATTTTAACTACGTAAGACCAAACAAAATAAAAAAATTTATATTTTTATTTGCAACAACAATTTTTAATAAACACCAGTTTTTTATAAAGTTTATTCATATGTGTATACTTTTTATATTGCTAGAATCATAACTGGAGATCGTCTCTATATCCGTAGCACTTAATAACTTGGTTTTAAGATTGATGCATATATAAGTAAATACAATAATATGGAAATTTAATTGCGTTTGAAATTAAAAATAAGTAAACATTTAAGAAAATATACGAATATCTGTCTCCAAAATTAAAACCAATTTTTTCCAGCTATTGATGAAGCTATAGTTTTGTAATATAAATACATTGAAACGTGTAAACAATCCTGTAAGATGTACTTTAGAATATACTCAAGGTACCTAAATTATTCGAAATTGTGATGTGAAGCATCGTGTTGCATTGCTAATGTTATTAGGAAAATTTTAGATTCACCAAAATGATTTAATGAAATTAATTAAGCCATTTGTGGACCCATCATGGGTAGATATAGTGCCACAATTTGCTAATTCTGGTTCAATAGCTTTGGCCAACTGTTTGCCTAACTCAACACCCCATTGGTCGAATGAATTTATATCCCATATAATACCTTGTGTGAATATTTTGTGTTCGTACATAGCTGCAAGAATAAAATACATTAATATATTCTAATTCACCTTGATTTAAAAAATTTACCAATTAAAGTGCCTAAATTAAATGGAGTAATTTTTTTTAGCACTATTGAGTTTGTTGGTCGATTCCCTGTGAAGGTTTTATGTGGCAAAAGCTGTGTAATTTTATCATTGGCTAATCCGCTCTTTTCGAGCTCATTTCGTGCTTGTTCGGACGATTTACCAGACATTAAAGCTTCCGTTTGAGCCAGAAAATTAGCCAAAAGAATTTTATGATGCGTTCCACAGGCAATGGGGTTATGTGTCTGTGCAGGAGCAATAAAGTCACATGGAATCAAGCGTGTACCTTGATGTATAAGTTGATAAAAAGCATGCTGCCCATTTGTGCCTGGCTCGCCCCACACAATAGGACCAGTATTGTAATTGACTACTTTGGAGTCTGTCTTGGTAACAAATTTTCCATTGCTCTCCATATCTCCTTGTTGAAAGTAAGCTGCAAATCGGTGCAGGTATTGATCGTATGGGAGCAAAGCATGGGTCTCTGCATTATAAAAGTTCGAATACCATATACCAAGCAAAGCCAAAATTACAGGAGCCTTAAACGTTAGATTAATTATAATATTTAATTCCCACTGTTGGTAAATATATATTTTAATTTTAACTTACATTGTGCTCAAATGGAGCAGTCTTGAAATGGTTGTCCATGAAATGACCACCTTCCAATAATTGTTCAAAATATTCAAAGCCAATTGAGAGACAAATGGACAGACCAATAGCCGACCACAATGAGTAGCGACCTCCTACCCAATCCCAAAATCCAAACATATTCTTGCTGTCAATGCCAAAATCCGTCACCTTTTCCTTGTTGGTAGAAAGAGCCACGAAATGCTTCGCGACTGCAGCATTCTATTGGAATATTACATGTATATTTCAATCAAAATAAGAATAATAAATCCAAAGGGACAAGCTTACATCCTTAGCAAATTCCAAGACCCAAGACTTTGCTGATGTGGCATTAGTAATAGTCTCTTGAGTGGTAAAAGTCTTTGAAGCGACAATAAAGAGTGTTGTTTCGTAGTTAACTTTCTTTAGAACCTCAGCTAAGTGCGTGCCATCAATGTTGGACACAAAATGAGAACGTAATCCCTTACAATAAGGCTTCAATGCCTCTGTAACCATTAGTGGGCCAAGATCAGACCCACCAATACCAATATTAACAACATCAGTTATTTGCTTGCCAGTGAAACCACGCCAGACGCCCGATAACACCTGATTAGTAAATTCCTTCATATGCGCCAACTCAGCACGAACATCCACCATGATATCCTTGCCACTTACTAGAATCGGCTCAGAGCTCCGATTGCGCAAAGCAATATGCAATACTGCCCGATCTTCGGTGATATTGATATGCTGACCCGACATCATTGCGTCACGTGCCTCCGCAACGCCACGTGTCTTCGCCAAATCCAACAAGAGATTCCAAACCTCCTCAGTAATACGGTTTTTAGAGTAATCAAGCAAAATATCCCCGTCATTAGGAGTTTTAACTTGCAAGCTATTTAAAAATCGAACAATAATCATGTATATAGTATTCGTGATGAATTTTTAGTATAAAATTTTAATATTAATTTTGGAGTTTTCACATGTGATGCTAATCATCATACATGTACGCCTAGTAACCTAAGACACTTGAATTGGCTATTATAATTATTAAATGGACAGTTCGGAATTAAACTGTTTTCAGATTTCAAGAATAATTCTTGTTTGTTTATTTAAATCTCTATTAATGACTTACCAATCGAAAATATTAATTTTTGGTAACATGATTCCCGAAGCCACTAATTTGCCTGGATATCATGGCTACCAACTTGTACTACAAAAAAAATATATCAGAAGCAAGTTCTGAAGTTCGGTAACAAAAAGCGATTGTATATTAATTACACAAAAGTGCATTAAATACATTCTGAGAGGTTTTGAATATCATGGTGACTGAAAATGTTTTGGCCAGTCATGTGTTTGTCATTGATTAAAAGCTGATATGTCTAACTATAAATTCAGCTTTACTAATGCATCCGAGGAAGGTATTGTTAGATGCTTGTTCAGTATTAAATGTGATGGGGGATAATATAAATATGATAGCAAAAGTAGGGTAGACAAACAAAAGTTGTGACTTTAGACGGTGTTTTTCTAGTTTGTCTAAAGTATCTATACTAGTGTAGATTATGTAATCTACAGCATTCGAAGTGTTTAATGCGTATTCTTGCATTCACCTAGAGGGGGAGAACGTGAGCATCTGCATCGTGGGTAGTTATGAGTCAGAGCAACTAACATCAAGCGAAAAATGAATGTTCTAAAAATATGTCACTGGAATGCTAACGGTATTAACCAACACAAAATTGAATTAAAAAATTTTCTAGACAGTAACAGCATAGACATCATGCTTATCTCAGAAACACATTTAACTATAAAATATAACTTCAAACTAGCTGGCTATAATTTTTACTCAACAAACCACCCACAAGGAAAAGGTTATGGTGGTACGGGAATTCTAATTAAGGCTCGATTAAAGCAATACTTTCTGGAATCCTATGCAAAAAAAAACATCCATTCTACTTCCATCTCTTTACAGTGTTGGGGTGAGCCAATAGTAATTTCATCAGTCTATTGTCCTCCTAGGCTTCCTATTTCCAGAACCGATTTTGTTTCTTTCTTTAAATCGCTCGGAAACAAATTTCTCTCTGCCGGAGACTTCAATTCTAAACATACCTACTGGGGCTCACGGTTAATCAACCCTAAAGGGAAGCAATTGTTTAATGCACTGATAGACTCTCGGAATGGTCTAGACTTTGTATCATCTGGAAAACCTACATACTGGCCAACTGATCAAAGAAAAATTCCCGATCTTATTGACTTTGGCATAACTAAAAATATTGAAAGGTGTTTCCTGGAAACCGAGCCCTGTTTCGACTTATCATCCGATCACTCACCGGTGATAATATATTTAAAAAAAAGACCAGAGTTCATTGAAAAAACAATAAAACTGACCTCCAAGAACACAAACTGGCTCAAATATCGTAAATATATTAGTACGCACGTGTGCGTTAAAACAAAACTTAAGAGTGGAGAGGACATTGAATCAGCGACGCAGGCTCTTGGTTTAATAGTAAAAGCAGCTGCTATTAGTGCCACGCCCGCACAAAACTCAACTAAAACTAACGCGAGACACACTACATCACACTATGTGGAATGCCTCGTTAGAGAAAAGAGGAGATTAAGGCGTGAATGGCAAAAATACAGATCTCCAGAACTAAGAGTAAAATTAAAGTCATTACAAAATCAGCTGAAAAACACTCTACGGGAGGAAAAGGAAGAAAACCTTAATAAGTACCTTGAAGATTTGGCTCATCTCAAAGTCACCAATTACTCACTCTGGAGAGCGACAAGAATGGTTAAAACACCAAAGGATAGTGAATCGCCTCTAAGACAAAGCGATGGAACTTGTGCAAAAACAGAAGAAGAAAAAGGCAACTTCTTTGCAGCCCATCTGAGGTCAGTATTTCAACCTAACCCGCCGACCTGCAACAACACTAGCATACAGAACTTTTCAATTACGAAGTCAGCAGTACCAATTCATTTCAAACCAAAGGAAGTTATACGCCTATGTACAACGAGTCTAAACCCAAAAAAGGCACCTGGTTGTGACCTAATTACCAATAAAATGGTAAGTGAATTGCCGCAAATAGCTCTAATACATCTCACACACATTTTTAACGGAATACTCCGTCAGGGCTACTTCCCTACAACATGGAAAACATCGGAAATAATAATGATTCCAAAACCCGGAAAAGACCCTACTCAGGTATCTTCTTATCGGCCCATAAGTCTGCTGCCAACGCTCTCTAAAACGCTCGAACTCTTATTGCTGGAAAAATTAGCACCAAAGCTCGATTTAATCATTCCTCACCACCAATTTGGTTTCCGCAAACATCATGGAACTATTGAGCAGGTGCACCGTATTGCCTCTGAAATAAGGCGAGCATTTGAACAGAGGATGTACTGCTCCGGAATATTCCTAGACGTTGCACAAGCCTTTGACAAAGTCTGGCACGAAGGACTCATATATAAAATTAAAAAACTTCTGCCAAATAGTTCGCATAAGATTCTGGAGTCATATTTAACATATCGCAAATTTAGGGTTAAATATAAAGAATTTGTAACGCCAGACTTTGAAATTATGGCTGGAGTACCACAAGGTAGTGTGCTTGGACCTATGCTTTACACTCTGTACACTTCCGATCTGCCAACGGATAAAAACCTCGTTATCTCGACTTTCGCTGACGACACAGCTATCCTGAGCTCTCACCTAAATCCACGGATAGCCTCCCGGGATTTAGAGGAACACCTTAAAACAATAGAAAGTTGGCTAGCAGATTGGCGCATCAAAGTAAATGAGCAAAAAAGTGTACATGTGACATTTACTCTTAAGCCCAGTTCTTGTCCGGCAGTCTCCTTAAATGGCATTGTAATCCCGCAAGCAACAGAGGTTAAATACTTAGGAGTGCATTTTGACCGACGGCTCACCTGGAAAAAAAATATAGAAGCCAAGAAAATGTAAAGGAAACTCAAGGCAAGTTCCTTGAAATGGCTTACCAACCGAAAATCAAAACTGCGTTTAGAGTATAAAGTACTTATATACAAGGCTGTAATTAAACCGATTTGGACTTATGGTATTCAGATATGGGGCACTACTAGTGCATCAAACTTGCAAATAATTCAAAGGGCTCAATCGAAAATTCTGAGAACGATCAGCGGTGCTCCATGGTTCGTCAGAAACGAAAATATTCACCGCGACCTTAATATAGCACCCGTTGAAGAAGAACTAGCAGTTTTAAAAACAAAATACCAATTCAAACTTCAGTGTCATCCTAACGAACTAGCAAGGAATCTGCTTCATAGGATGAATACATCTCGACTTAAAAGGCCACTTTTTTAAAAAAATAGTTTCTTTATATTAATATTTTTATATTTATTTTTTTTTCTACATAATTTATATAATACTTGAACTAAAATCGCTCTAAGCACTGGCGCGGAGCATCAATTTATTTATTAGTTGTAAGCTTTGTAAAATTATTGTTGGTTTCGATTGAAAAGATGCAATAAATAAATCCATGCTGAATTTAAAAAAAAAAATTTGCAGTTTTAACTTGCAAGCTATTTAAAAATCGAACAATAATCTATGTATATAGTATTCGTGATAAATTTTTAGTATACAATTTTAATATTAATTTTGGAGTTTTCACATGTGATGATAATTGCCATCATACATGTACGCCTAGTAACCTAAGACACTTGAATTGGCTATTATAATTATTAAATGGACAGTTCGGAATTAAACTGTTTTCAGATTTCAAGAATAATTCTTGTTTGTTTATTTAAATCTCTATTAATGACTTACCAATCGAAAATATTAATTTTTGGTAACATGATTCCCGAAGCCACTAATTTGCCTGGATATCATGGTTACCAACTTGTACTACAAAAAAAATATATCAGAAGCAAGTTCTGAAGTTCGGTAACAAAAAGCGATTGTATATTAATTACACAAAAGTGCATTAAATACATTCTGAGAGGTTTTGAATATCATGGTGACTGAAAATGTTTTGGCCAGTCATGTGTTTGTCATTGATTAAAAGCTGATATGTCTAACTATAAATTCAGCTTTACTAATGCATCCGAGGAAGGTATTGTTAGATGCTTGTTCAGTATTAAATGTGATGGGGGATAATATAAATACGATAGCAAAAGTAGGGTAGACAAACAAAAGTTGTGACTTTAGACGGTGTTTTTCTAGTTTGTCTAAAGTATCTATACTAGTGTAGATTATGTAATCTACAGCATTCGAAGTGTTTAATGCGTATTCTTGCGTTCACCTAGAGGGGGAGAACGTGAGCATCTGCATCGTGGGTAGTTATGAGTCAGAGCAACTAACATCAAGCGAAAAATGAATGTTCTAAAAATATGTCACTGGAATGCTAACGGTATTAACCAATACAAAATTGAATTAAAAAATTTTCTAGACAGTAACAGCATAGACATCATGCTTATCTCAGAAACACATTTAACTATAAAATATAACTTCAAACTAGCAGGCTATAATTTTTACTCAACAAACCACCCACAAGGAAAAGGTTATGGTGGTACGGGAATTCTAATTAAGTCTCGATTAAAGCAATACTTTCTGGAATCCTATGCAAAAAAAAACATCCATTCTACTTCCATCTCTTTACAGTGTTGGGGTGAGCCAATAGTAATTTCATCAGTCTATTGTCCTCCTAGGGTTCCTATTTCCACAACCGATTTTGTTTCTTTCTTTAAATCGCTCGGAAACAAATTTCTCTCTGCCGGAGACTTCAATTCTAAACATACCTACTGGGGCTCACGGTTAATCAACCCTAAAGGGAAGCAATTGTTTAATGCACTGATAGACTCTCGGAATGGTCTAGACTTTGTATCATCTGGAAAACCTACATACTGGCCAACTGATCAAAGAAAAATTCCCGATCTTATTGACTTTGGCATAACTAAAAATATTGAAAGGTGTTTCCTGGAAACCGAGCCCTGTTTCGACTTATCATCCGATCACTCACCGGTGATAATATATTTAAAAAAAAGACCAGAGTTCATTGAAAAAACAATAAAACTGACCTCCAAGAACACAAACTGGCTCAAATATCGCAAATATATTAGTACCCACGTGTGTGTTAAAACAAAACTTAAGAGTGGAGAGGACATTGAATCAGCGACGCAGGCTCTTGGTTTAATAATAAAAGCAGCTGCTATTAGTGCCACGCCCGCACAAAACTCAACTAGAACTAACGCGAGACACACTACATCACACTATGTGGAATGCCTCGTTAGAGGAAAGAGGTGATTAAGGCGTGAATGGCAAAAATACAGATCTCCAGCACTAAGAGTAAAATTAAAGTCATTACAAAATCAGCTGAAAAACACTCTACGGGAGGAAAAGGAAGAAAACCTTAATAAGTACCTTGAAGATTTGGCTCATCTCAAAGTCACCAATTACTCACTCTGGAGAGCGACAAGAATGGTTAAAACACCAAAGGATAGTGAATCGCCTCTAAGACAAAGCGATGGAACTTGTGCAAAAACAGAAGAAGAAAAAGGCAACTTCTTTGCAGCCCATCTGAGGTCAGTATTTCAACCTAACCCGCCGACCTGCAACAACACTAGCATACAGAACTTTTCAATTACGAAGTCAGCAGTACCAATTCATTTCAAACCAAAGGAAGTTATACGCCTATGTACGAGTCTAAACCCAAAAAAGGCACCTGGTTGTGACCTAATTACCAATAAAATGGTAAGTGAATTGCCGCAAATAGCTCTAATACATCTCACACACATTTTTAACGGAATACTCCGTCAGGGCTACTTCCCTACAACATGGAAAACATCGGAAATAATAATGATTCCAAAACCCGGAAAAGACCCTACTCAGGTATCTTCTTATCGGCCCATAAGTCTGCTGCCAACGCTCTCTAAAACGCTCGAACGCTTATTGCTGGAAAAATTAGCACCAAAGCTCGATTTAATCATTCCTCACCACCAATTTGGTTTCCGCAAACATCATGGAACTATTGAGCAGGTGCACCGTATTGCCTCTGAAATAAGGCGAGCATTTGAACAGAGGATGTACTGCTCCGGAATATTCCTAGACGTTGCACAAGCCTTTGACAAAGTCTGGCACGAAGGACTCATATATAAAATTAAAAAACTTCTGCCAAATAGTTCGCATAAGATTCTGGAGTCATATGTAACATATCGCAAATTTAGGGTTAAATATAAAGAATTTGTAACGCCAGACTTTGAAATTATGGCTGGAGTACCACAAGGTAGTGTGCTTGGACCTATGCTTTACACTCTGTACACTTCCGATCTGCCAACGGATAAAAACCTCGTTATCTCGACTTTCGCTGACGACACAGCTATCCTGAGCTCTCACCTAAATCCACGGATAGCCTCCCGGGATTTAGAGGAACACCTTAAAACAATAGAAAGTTGGCTAGCAGATTGGCGCATCAAAGTAAATGAGCAAAAAAGTGTACATGTGACATTTACTCTTAAGCCCAGTTCTTGTCCGGCAGTCTCCTTAAATGGCATTGTAATCCCGCAAGCAACAGAGGTTAAATACTTAGGAGTGCATTTTGACCGACGGCTCACCTGGAAAAAACATATAGAAGCCAAGAAAATGCAAAGGAAACTCAAGGCAAGTTCCTTGAAATGGCTTACCAACCGAAAATCAAAACTGCGTTTAGAGTATAAAGTACTTATATACAAGGCTGTAATTAAACCGATTTGGACTTATGGTATTCAGATATGGGGCACTACTAGTGCATCAAACTTGCAAATAATTCAAAGGGCTCAATCGAAAATTCTGAGAACGATCAGCGGTGCTCCATGGTTCGTCAGAAACGAAAATATACACCGCGACCTTAATATAGCACCCGTTGAAGAAGAACTAGCAGTTTTAAAAACAAAATACCAATTCAAACTTCAGTGTCATCCTAACGAACTAGCAAGGAATCTGCTTCATAGGATGAATACATCTCGACTTAAAAGGCCACTTTTTTAAAAAAATAGTTTCTTTATATTAATATTTTTATATTTATTTTTTTTTCTACATAATTTATATAATACTTGAACTAAAATCGCTCTAAGCACTGGCGCGGAGCATCAATTTATTTATTAGTTGTAAGCTTTGTAAAATTATTGTTGGTTTCGATTGAAAAGATGCAATAAATAAATCCATGTTGAATTTAAAAAAAAAAATTTGGAGTTTTAACTTGCAAGCTATTTAAAAATCGAACAATAATCTATGTATATAGTATTCGTGATAAATTTTTAGTATACAATTTTAATATTAATTTTGGAGTTTTCACATGTGATGATAATTGCCATCATACATGTACGCCTAGTAACCTAAGACACTTGAATTGGCTATTATAATTATTAAATGGACAGTTCGGAATTAAACTGTTTTCAGATTTCAAGAATAATTCTTGTTTGTTTATTTAAATCTCTATTAATGACTTACCAATCGAAAATATTAATTTTTGGTAACATGATTCCCGAAGCCACTAATTTGCCTGGATATCATGGCTACCAACTTGTACTACAAAAAAAATATATCAGAAGCAAGTTCTGAAGTTCGGTAACAAAAAGCGATTGTATATTAATTACACAAAAGTGCATTAAATACATTCTGAGAGGTTTTGAATATCATGGTGACTGAAAATGTTTTGGCCAGTCATGTGTTTGTCATTGATTAAAAGCTGATATGTCTAACTATAAATTCAGCTTTACTAATGCATCCGAGGAAGGTATTGTTAGATGCTTGTTCAGTATTAAATGTGATGGGGGATAATATAAATACGATAGCAAAAGTAGGGTAGACAAACAAAAGTTGTGACTTTAGACGGTGTTTTTCTAGTTTGTCTAAAGTATCTATACTAGTGTAGATTATGTAATCTACAGCATTCGAAGTGTTTAATGCGTATTCTTGCGTTCACCTAGAGGGGGAGAACGTGAGCATCTGCATCGTGGGTAGTTATGAGTCAGAGCAACTAACATCAAGCGAAAAATGAATGTTCTAAAAATATGTCACTGGAATGCTAACGGTATTAACCAATACAAAATTGAATTAAAAAATTTTCTAGACAGTAACAGCATAGACATCATGCTTATCTCAGAAACACATTTAACTATAAAATATAACTTCAAACTAGCAGGCTATAATTTTTACTCAACAAACCACCCACAAGGAAAAGGTTATGGTGGTACGGGAATTCTAATTAAGTCTCGATTAAAGCAATACTTTCTGGAATCCTATGCAAAAAAAAAACATCCATTCTACTTCCATCTCTTTACAGTGTTGGGGTGAGCCAATAGTAATTTCATCAGTCTATTGTCCTCCTAGGCTTCCTATTTCCACAACCGATTTTGTTTCTTTCTTTAAATCGCTCGGAAACAAATTTCTCTCTGCCGGAGACTTCAATTCTAAACATACCTACTGGGGCTCACGGTTAATCAACCCTAAAGGGAAGCAATTGTTTAATGCACTGATAGACTCTCGGAATGGTCTAGACTTTGTATCATCTGGAAAACCTACATACTGGCCAACTGATCAAAGAAAAATTCCCGATCTTATTGACTTTGGCATAACTAAAAATATTGAAAGGTGTTTCCTGGAAACCGAGCCCTGTTTCGACTTATCATCCGATCACTCACCGGTGATAATATATTTAAAAAAAAGACCAGAGTTCATTGAAAAAACAATAAAACTGACCTCCAAGAACACAAACTGGCTCAAATATCGCAAATATATTAGTACCCACGTGTGTGTTAAAACAAAACTTAAGAGTGGAGAGGACATTGAATCAGCGACGCAGGCTCTTGGTTTAATAATAAAAGCAGCTGCTATTAGTGCCACGCCCGCACAAAACTCAACTAGAACTAACGCGAGACACACTACATCACACTATGTGGAATGCCTCGTTAGAGGAAAGAGGTGATTAAGGCGTGAATGGCAAAAATACAGATCTCCAGCACTAAGAGTAAAATTAAAGTCATTACAAAATCAGCTGAAAAACACTCTACGGGAGGAAAAGGAAGAAAACCTTAATAAGTACCTTGAAGATTTGGCTCATCTCAAAGTCACCAATTACTCACTCTGGAGAGCGACAAGAATGGTTAAAACACCAAAGTATAGTGAATCGCCTCTAAGACAAAGCGATGGAACTTGTGCAAAAACAGAAGAAGAAAAAGGCAACTTCTTTGCAGCCCATCTGAGGTCAGTATTTCAACCTAACCCGCCGACCTGCAACAACACTAGCATACAGAACTTTTCAATTACGAAGTCAGCAGTACCAATTCATTTCAAACCAAAGGAAGTTATACGCCTATGTACAACGAGTCTAAACCCAAAAAAGGCACCTGGTTGTGACCTAATTACCAATAAAATGGTAAGTGAATTGCCGCAAATAGCTCTAATACATCTCACACACATTTTTAACGGAATACTCCGTCAGGGCTACTTCCCTACAACATGGAAAACATCGGAAATAATAATGATTCCAAAACCCGGAAAAGACCCTACTCAGGTATCTTCTTATCGGCCCATAAGTCTGCTGCCAACGCTCTCTAAAACGCTCGAACTCTTATTGCTGGAAAAATTAGCACCAAAGCTCGATTTAATCATTCCTCACCACCAATTTGGTTTCCGCAAACATCATGGAACTATTGAGCAGGTGCACCGTATTGCCTCTGAAATAAGGCGAGCATTTGAACAGAGGATGTACTGCTCCGGAATATTCCTAGACGTTGCACAAGCCTTTGACAAAGTCTGGCACGAAGGACTCATATATAAAATTAAAAAACTTCTGCCAAATAGTTCGCATAAGATTCTGGAGTCATATGTAACATATCGCAAATTTAGGGTTAAATATAAAGAATTTGTAACGCCAGACTTTGAAATTATGGCTGGAGTACCACAAGGTAGTGTGCTTGGACCTATGCTTTACACTCTGTACACTTCCGATCTGCCAACGGATAAAAACCTCGTTATCTCGACTTTCGCTGACGACACAGCTATCCTGAGCTCTCACCTAAATCCACGGATAGCCTCCCGGGATTTAGAGGAACACCTTAAAACAATAGAAAGTTGGCTAGCAGATTGGCGCATCAAAGTAAATGAGCAAAAAAGTGTACATGTGACATTTACTCTTAAGCCCAGTTCTTGTCCGGCAGTCTCCTTAAATGGCATTGTAATCCCGCAAGCAACAGAGGTTAAATACTTAGGAGTGCATTTTGACCGACGGCTCACCTGGAAAAAACATATAGAAGCCAAGAAAATGCAAAGGAAACTCAAGGCAAGTTCCTTGAAATGGCTTACCAACCGAAAATCAAAACTGCGTTTAGAGTATAAAGTACTTATATACAAGGCTGTAATTAAACCGATTTGGACTTATGGTATTCAGATATGGGGCACTACTAGTGCATCAAACTTGCAAATAATTCAAAGGGCTCAATCGAAAATTCTGAGAACGATCAGCGGTGCTCCATGGTTCGTCAGAAACGAAAATATACACCGCGACCTTAATATAGCACCCGTTGAAGAAGAACTAGCAGTTTTAAAAACAAAATACCAATTCAAACTTCAGTGTCATCCTAACGAACTAGCAAGGAATCTGCTTCATAGGATGAATACATCTCGACTTAAAAGGCCACTTTTTTAAAAAAATAGTTTCTTTGTATTAATATTTTTATATTTATTTTTTTTTCTACATAATTTATATAATACTTGAACTAAAATCGCTCTAAGCACTGGCGCGGAGCATCAATTTATTTATTAGTTGTAAGCTTTGTAAAATTATTGTTGGTTTCGATTGAAAAGATGCAATAAATAAATCCATGTTGAATTTAAAAAAAAAAAAAAAAAAATTTGGAGTTTTAACTTGCAAGCTATTTAAAAATCGAACAATAATCTATGTATATAGTATTCGTGATAAATTTTTAGTATACAATTTTAATATCAATTTTGGAGTTTTCACATGTGATGATAATTGCCATCATACATGTACGCCTAGTAACCTAAGACACTTGAATTGGCTATTATAATTATTAAATGGACAGTTCGGAATTAAACTGTTTTCAGATTTCAAGAATAATTCTTGTTTGTTTATTTAAATCTCTATTAATGACTTACCAATCGAAAATATTAATTTTTGGTAACATGATTCCCGAAGCCACTAATTTGCCTGGATATCATGGTTACCAACTTGTACTACAAAAAAAATATATCAGAAGCAAGTTCTGAAGTTCGGTAACAAAAAGCGATTGTATATTAATTACACAAAAGTGCATTAAATACATTCTGAGAGGTTTTGAATATCATGGTGACTGAAAATGTTTTGGCCAGTCATGTGTTTGTCATTGATTAAAAGCTGATATGTCTAACTATAAATTCAGCTTTACTAATGCATCCGAGGAAGGTATTGTTAGATGCTTGTTCAGTATTAAATGTGATGGGGGATAATATAAATACGATAGCAAAAGTAGGGTAGACAAACAAAAGTTGTGACTTTAGACGGTGTTTTTCTAGTTTGTCTAAAGTATCTATACTAGTGTAGATTATGTAATCTACAGCATTCGAAGTGTTTAATGCGTATTCTTGCGTTCACCTAGAGGGGGAGAACGTGAGCATCTGCATCGTGGGTAGTTATGAGTCAGAGCAACTAACATCAAGCGAAAAATGAATGTTCTAAAAATATGTCACTGGAATGCTAACGGTATTAACCAATACAAAATTGAATTAAAAAATTTTCTAGACAGTAACAGCATAGACATCATGCTTATCTCAGAAACACATTTAACTATAAAATATAACTTCAAACTAGCAGGCTATAATTTTTACTCAACAAACCACCCACAAGGAAAAGGTTATGGTGGTACGGGAATTCTAATTAAGTCTCGATTAAAGCAATACTTTCTGGAATCCTATGCAAAAAAAAAACATCCATTCTACTTCCATCTCTTTACAGTGTTGGGGTGAGCCAATAGTAATTTCATCAGTCTATTGTCCTCCTAGGCTTCCTATTTCCACAACCGATTTTGTTTCTTTCTTTAAATCGCTCGGAAACAAATTTCTCTCTGCCGGAGACTTCAATTCTAAACATACCTACTGGGGCTCACGGTTAATCAACCCTAAAGGGAAGCAATTGTTTAATGCACTGATAGACTCTCGGAATGGTCTAGACTTTGTATCATCTGGAAAACCTACATACTGGCCAACTGATCAAAGAAAAATTCCCGATCTTATTGACTTTGGCATAACTAAAAATATTGAAAGGTGTTTCCTGGAAACCGAGCCCTGTTTCGACTTATCATCCGATCACTCACCGGTGATAATATATTTAAAAAAAAGACCAGAGTTCATTGAAAAAACAATAAAACTGACCTCCAAGAACACAAACTGGCTCAAATATCGCAAATATATTAGTACCCACGTGTGTGTTAAAACAAAACTTAAGAGTGGAGAGGACATTGAATCAGCGACGCAGGCTCTTGGTTTAATAATAAAAGCAGCTGCTATTAGTGCCACGCCCGCACAAAACTCAACTAGAACTAACGCGAGACACACTACATCACACTATGTGGAATGCCTCGTTAGAGGAAAGAGGTGATTAAGGCGTGAATGGCAAAAATACAGATCTCCAGAACTAAGAGTAAAATTAAAGTCATTACAAAATCAGCTGAAAAACACTCTACGGGAGGAAAAGGAAGAAAACCTTAATAAGTACCTTGAAGATTTGGCTCATCTCAAAGTCACCAATTACTCACTCTGGAGAGCGACAAGAATGGTTAAAACACCAAAGGATAGTGAATCGCCTCTAAGACAAAGCGATGGAACTTGTGCAAAAACAGAAGAAGAAAAAGGCAACTTCTTTGCAGCCCATCTGAGGTCAGTATTTCAACCTAACCCGCCGACCTGCAACAACACTAGCATACAGAACTTTTCAATTACGAAGTCAGCAGTACCAATTCATTTCAAACCAAAGGAAGTTATACGCCTATGTACAACGAGTCTAAACCCAAAAAAGGCACCTGGTTGTGACCTAATTACCAATAAAATGGTAAGTGAATTGCCGCAAATAGCTCTAATACATCTCACACACATTTTTAACGGAATACTCCGTCAGGGCTACTTCCCTACAACATGGAAAACATCGGAAATAATAATGATTCCAAAACCCGAAAAAGACCCTACTCAGGTATCTTCTTATCGGCCCATAAGTCTGCTGCCAACGCTCTCTAAAACGCTCGAACGCTTATTGCTGGAAAAATTAGCACCAAAGCTCGATTTAATCATTCCTCACCACCAATTTGGTTTCCGCAAACATCATGGAACTATTGAGCAGGTGCACCGTATTGCCTCTGAAATAAGGCGAGCATTTGAACAGAGGATGTACTGCTCCGGAATATTCCTAGACGTTGCACAAGCCTTTGACAAAGTCTGGCACGAAGGACTCATATATAAAATTAAAAAACTTCTGCCAAATAGTTCGCATAAGATTCTGGAGTCATATGTAACATATCGCAAATTTAGGGTTAAATATAAAGAATTTGTAACGCCAGACTTTGAAATTATGGCTGGAGTACCACAAGGTAGTGTGCTTGGACCTATGCTTTACACTCTGTACACTTCCGATCTGCCAACGGATAAAAACCTCGTTATCTCGACTTTCGCTGACGACACAGCTATCCTGAGCTCTCACCTAAATCCACGGATAGCCTCCCGGGATTTAGAGGAACACCTTAAAACAATAGAAAGTTGGCTAGCAGATTGGCGCATCAAAGTAAATGAGCAAAAAAGTGTACATGTGACATTTACTCTTAAGCCCAGTTCTTGTCCGGCAGTCTCCTTAAATGGCATTGTAATCCCGCAAGCAACAGAGGTTAAATACTTAGGAGTGCATTTTGACCGACGGCTCACCTGGAAAAAACATATAGAAGCCAAGAAAATGCAAAGGAAACTCAAGGCAAGTTCCTTGAAATGGCTTACCAACCGAAAATCAAAACTGCGTTTAGAGTATAAAGTACTTATATACAAGGCTGTAATTAAACCTATTTGGACTTATGGTATTCAGATATGGGGCACTACTAGTGCATCAAACTTGCAAATAATTCAAAGGGCTCAATCGAAAATTCTGAGAACGATCAGCGGTGCTCCATGGTTCGTCAGAAACGAAAATATACACCGCGACCTTAATATAGCACCCGTTGAAGAAGAACTAGCAGTTTTAAAAACAAAATACCAATTCAAACTTCAGTGTCATCCTAACGAACTAGCAAGGAATCTGCTTCATAGGATGAATACATCTCGACTTAAAAGGCCACTTTTTTAAAAAAATAGTTTCTTTATATTAATATTTTTATATTTATTTTTTTTTCTACATAATTTATATAATACTTGAACTAAAATCGCTCTAAGCACTGGCGCGGAGCATCAATTTATTTATTAGTTGTAAGCTTTGTAAAATTATTGTTGGTTTCGATTGAAAAGATGCAATAAATAAATCCATGTTGAATTTAAAAAAAAAAAAAAAAATTTGGAGTTTTAACTTGCAAGCTATTTAAAAATCGAACAATAATCTATGTATATAGTATTCGTGATAAATTTTTAGTATACAATTTTTAGTATACAATAGTAACCTAAGACACTTGAATTGGCTATTATAATTATTAAATGGACAGTTCGGAATTAAACTGTTTTCAGATTTCAAGAATAATTCTTGTTTGTTTATTTAAATCTCTATTAATGACTTACCAATCGAAAATATTAATTTTTGGTAACATGATTCCCGAAGCCACTAATTTGCCTGGATATCATGGCTACCAACTTGTACTACAAAAAAAATATATCAGAAGCAAGTTCTGAAGTTCGGTAACAAAAAGCGATTGTATATTAATTACACAAAAGTGCATTAAATACATTCTGAGAGGTTTTGAATATCATGGTGACTGAAAATGTTTTTGCCAGTCATGTGTTTGTCATTGATTAAAAGCTGATATGTCTAACTATAAATTCAGCTTTACTAATGCATCCGAGGAAGGTATTGTTAGATGCTTGTTCAGTATTAAATGTGATGGGGGATAATATAAATACGATAGCAAAAGTAGGGTAGACAAACAAAAGTTGTGACTTTAGACGGTGTTTTTCTAGTTTGTCTAAAGTATCTATACTAGTGTAGATTATGTAATCTACAGCATTCGAAGTGTTTAATGCGTATTCTTGCGTTCACCTAGAGGGGGAGAACGTGAGCATCTGCATCGTGGGTAGTTATGAGTCAGAGCAACTAACATCAAGCGAAAAATGAATGTTCTAAAAATATGTCACTGGAATGCTAACGGTATTAACCAACACAAAATTGAATTAAAAAATTTTCTAGACAGTAACAGCATAGACATCATGCTTATCTCAGAAACACATTTAACTATAAAATATAACTTCAAACTAGCAGGCTATAATTTTTACTCAACAAACCACCCACAAGGAAAAGGTTATGGTGGTACGGGAATTCTAATTAAGGCTCGATTAAAGCAATACTTTCTGGAATCCTATGCAAAAAAAAACATCCATTCTACTTCCATCTCTTTACAGTGTTGGGGTGAGCCAATAGTAATTTCATCTGTCTATTGTCCTCCTAGGCTTCCTATTTCCACAACCGATTTTGTTTCTTTCTTTAAATCGCTCGGAAACAAATTTCTCTCTGCCGGAGACTTCAATTCTAAACATACCTACTGGGGCTCACGGTTAATCAACCCTAAAGGGAAGCAATTGTTTAATGCACTGATAGACTCTCGGAATGGTCTAGACTTTGTATCATCTGGAAAACCTACATACTGGCCAACTGATCAAAGAAAAATTCCCGATCTTATTGACTTTGGCATAACTAAAAATATTGAAAGGTGTTTCCTGGAAACCGAGCCCTGTTTCGACTTATCATCCGATCACTCACCGGTGATAATATATTTAAAAAAAAGACCAGAGTTCATTGAAAAAACAATAAAACTGACCTCCAAGAACACAAACTGGCTCAAATATCGCAAATATATTAGTACCCACGTGTGCGTTAAAACAAAACTTAAGAGTGGAGAGGACATTGAATCAGCGACGCAGGCTCTTGGTTTAATAATAAAAGCAGCTGCTATTAGTGCCACGCCCGCACAAAACTCAACTAGAACTAACGCGAGACACACTACATCACACTATGTGGAATGCCTCGTTAGAGGAAAGAGGTGATTAAGGCGTGAATGGCAAAAATACAGATCTCCAGCACTAAGAGTAAAATTAAAGTCATTACAAAATCAGCTGAAAAACACTCTACGGGAGGAAAAGGAAGAAAACCTTAATAAGTACCTTGAAGATTTGGCTCATCTCAAAGTCACCAATTACTCACTCTGGAGAGCGACAAGAATGGTTAAAACACCAAAGGATAGTGAATCGCCTCTAAGACAAAGCGATGGAACTTGTGCAAAAACAGAAGAAGAAAAAGGCAACTTCTTTGCAGCCCATCTGAGGTCAGTATTTCAACCTAACCCGCCGACCTGCAACAACACTAGCATACAGAACTTTTCAATTACGAAGTCAGCAGTACCAATTCATTTCAAACCAAAGGAAGTTATACGCCTATGTACAACGAGTCTAAACCCAAAAAAGGCACCTGGTTGTGTCCTAATTACCAATAAAATGGTAAGTGAATTGCCGCAAATAGCTCTAATACATCTCACACACATTTTTAACGGAATACTCCGTCAGGGCTACTTCCCTACAACATGGAAAACATCGGAAATAATAATGATTCCAAAACCCGGAAAAGACCCTACTCAGGTATCTTCTTATCGGCCCATAAGTCTCCTGCCAACGCTCTCTAAAACGCTCGAACGCTTATTGCTGGAAAAATTAGCACCAAAGCTCGATTTAATCATTCCTCACCACCAATTTGGTTTCCGCAAACATCATGGAACTATTGAGCAGGTGCACCGTATTGCCTCTGAAATAAGGCGAGCATTTGAACAGAGGATGTACTGCTCCGGAATATTCCTAGACGTTGCACAAGCCTTTGACAAAGTCTGGCACGAAGGACTCATATATAAAATTAAAAAACTTCTGCCAAATAGTTCGCATAAGATTCTGGAGTCATATGTAACATATCGCAAATTTAGGGTTAAATATAAAGAATTTGTAACGCCAGACTTTGAAATTATGGCTGGAGTACCACAAGGTAGTGTGCTTGGACCTATGCTTTACACTCTGTACACTTCCGATCTGCCAACGGATAAAAACCTCGTTATCTCGACTTTCGCTGACGACACAGCTATCCTGAGCTCTCACCTAAATCCACGGATAGCCTCCCGGGATTTAGAGGAACACCTTAAAACAATAGAAAGTTGGCTAGCAGATTGGCGCATCAAAGTAAATGAGCAAAAAAGTGTACATGTGACATTTACTCTTAAGCCCAGTTCTTGTCCGGCAGTCTCCTTAAATGGCATTGTAATCCCGCAAGCAACAGAGGTTAAATACTTAGGAGTGCATTTTGACCGACGGCTCACCTGGAAAAAACATATAGAAGCCAAGAAAATGCAAAGGAAACTCAAGGCAAGTTCCTTGAAATGGCTTACCAACCGAAAATCAAAACTGCGTTTAGAGTATAAAGTACTTATATACAAGGCTGTAATTAAACCGATTTGGACTTATGGTATTCAGATATGGGGCACTACTAGTGCATCAAACTTGCAAATAATTCAAAGGGCTCAATCGAAAATTCTGAGAACGATCAGCGGTGCTCCATGGTTCGTCAGAAACGAAAATATACACCGCGACCTTAATATAGCACCCGTTGAAGAAGAACTAGCAGTTTTAAAAACAAAATACCAATTCAAACTTCAGTGTCATCCTAACGAACTAGCAAGGAATCTGCTTCATAGGATGAATACATCTCGACTTAAAAGGCCACTTTTTTAAAAAAATAGTTTCTTTGTATTAATATTTTTATATTTATTTTTTTTTCTACATAATTTATATAATACTTGAACTAAAATCGCTCTAAGCACTGGCGCGGAGCATCAATTTATTTATTAGTTGTAAGCTTTGTAAAATTATTGTTGGTTTCGATTGAAAAGATGCAATAAATAAATCCATGTTGAATTTAAAAAAAAAAAAAAAAATTTGGAGTTTTAACTTGCAAGCTATTTAAAAATCGAACAATAATCTATGTATATAGTATTCGTGATAAATTTTTAGTATACAATTTTAATATCAATTTTGGAGTTTTCACATGTGATGATAATTGCCATCATACATGTACGCCTAGTAACCTAAGACACTTGAATTGGCTATTATAATTATTAAATGGACAGTTCGGAATTAAACTGTTTTCAGATTTCAAGAATAATTCTTGTTTGTTTATTTAAATCTCTATTAATGACTTACCAATCGAAAATATTAATTTTTGGTAACATGATTCCCGAAGCCACTAATTTGCCTGGATATCATGGCTACCAACTTGTACTACAAAAAAAATATATCAGAAGCAAGTTCTGAAGTTCGGTAACAAAAAGCGATTGTATATTAATTACACAAAAGTGCATTAAATACATTCTGAGAGGTTTTGAATATCATGGTGACTGAAAATGTTTTTGCCAGTCATGTGTTTGTCATTGATTAAAAGCTGATATGTCTAACTATAAATTCAGCTTTACTAATGCATCCGAGGAAGGTATTGTTAGATGCTTGTTCAGTATTAAATGTGATGGGGGATAATATAAATACGATAGCAAAAGTAGGGTAGACAAACAAAAGTTGTGACTTTAGACGGTGTTTTTCTAGTTTGTCTAAAGTATCTATACTAGTGTAGATTATGTAATCTACAGCATTCGAAGTGTTTAATGCGTATTCTTGCATTCACCTAGAGGGGGAGAACGTGAGCATCTGCATCGTGGGTAGTTACATATGAGTCAGAGCAACTAACATCAAGCGAAAAATGAATGTTCTAAAAATATGTCACTGGAATGCTAACGGTATTAACCAACACAAAATTGAATTAAAAAATTTTCTAGACAGTAACAGCATAGACATCATGCTTATCTCAGAAACACATTTAACTATAAAATATAACTTCAAACTAGCAGGCTATAATTTTTACTCAACAAACCACCCACAAGGAAAAGGTTATGGTGGTACGGGAATTCTAATTAAGGCTCGATTAAAGCAATACTTTCTGGAATCCTATGCAAAAAAAAACATCCATTCTACTTCCATCTCTTTACAGTGTTGGGGTGAGCCAATAGTAATTTCATCAGTCTATTGTCCTCCTAGGCTTCCTATTTCCAGAACCGATTTTGTTTCTTTCTTTAAATCGCTCGGAAACAAATTTCTCTCTGCCGGAGACTTCAATTCTAAACATACCTACTGGGGCTCACGGTTAATCAACCCTAAAGGGAAGCAATTGTTTAATGCACTGATAGACTCTCGGAATGGTCTAGACTTTGTATCATCTGGAAAACCTACATACTGGCCAACTGATCAAAGAAAAATTCCCGATCTTATTGACTTTGGCATAACTAAAAATATTGAAAGGTGTTTCCTGGAAACCGAGCCCTGTTTCGACTTATCATCCGATCACTCACCGGTGATAATATATTTAAAAAAAAGACCAGAGTTCATTGAAAAAACAATAAAACTGACCTCCAAGAACACAAACTGGCTCAAATATCGTAAATATATTAGTACGCACGTGTGCGTTAAAACAAAACTTAAGAGTGGAGAGGACATTGAATCAGCGACGCAGGCTCTTGGTTTAATAGTAAAAGCAGCTGCTATTAGTGCCACGCCCGCACAAAACTCAACTAAAACTAACGCGAGACACACTACATCACACTATGTGGAATGCCTCGTTAGAGAAAAGAGGAGATTAAGGCGTGAATGGCAAAAATACAGATCTCCAGCACTAAGAGTAAAATTAAAGTCATTACAAAATCAGCTGAAAAACACTCTACGGGAGGAAAAGGAAGAAAACCTTAATAAGTACCTTGAAGATTTGGCTCATCTCAAAGTCACCAATTACTCACTCTGGAGAGCGACAAGAATGGTTAAAACACCAAAGGATAGTGAATCGCCTCTAAGACAAAGCGATGGAACTTGTGCAAAAACAGAAGAAGAAAAAGGCAACTTCTTTGCAGCCCATCTGAGGTCAGTATTTCAACCTAACCCGCCGACCTGCAACAACACTAGCATACAGAACTTTTCAATTACGAAGTCAGCAGTACCAATTCATTTCAAACCAAAGGAAGTTATACGCCTATGTACAACGAGTCTAAACCCAAAAAAGGCACCTGGTTGTGTCCTAATTACCAATAAAATGGTAAGTGAATTGCCGCAAATAGCTCTAATACATCTCACACACATTTTTAACGGAATACTCCGTCAGGGCTACTTCCCTACAACATGGAAAACATCGGAAATAATAATGATTCCAAAACCCGGAAAAGACCCTACTCAGGTATCTTCTTATCGGCCCATAAGTCTCCTGCCAACGCTCTCTAAAACGCTCGAACGCTTATTGCTGGAAAAATTAGCACCAAAGCTCGATTTAATCATTCCTCACCACCAATTTGGTTTCCGCAAACATCATGGAACTATTGAGCAGGTGCACCGTATTGCCTCTGAAATAAGGCGAGCATTTGAACAGAGGATGTACTGCTCCGGAATATTCCTAGACGTTGCACAAGCCTTTGACAAAGTCTGGCACGAAGGACTCATATATAAAATTAAAAAACTTCTGCCAAATAGTTCGCATAAGATTCTGGAGTCATATTTAACATTTCGCAAATTTAGGGTTAAATATAAAGAATTTGTAACGCCAGACTTTGAAATTATGGCTGGAGTACCACAAGGTAGTGTGCTTGGACCTATGCTTTACACTCTGTACACTTCCGATCTGCCAACGGATAAAAACCTCGTTATCTCGACTTTCGCTGACGACACAGCTATCCTGAGCTCTCACCTAAATCCACGGATAGCCTCCCGGGATTTAGAGGAACACCTTAAAACAATAGAAAGTTGGCTAGCAGATTGGCGCATCAAAGTAAATGAGCAAAAAAGTGTACATGTGACATTTACTCTTAAGCCCAGTTCTTGTCCGGCAGTCTCCTTAAATGGCATTGTAATCCCGCAAGCAACAGAGGTTAAATACTTAGGAGTGCATTTTGACCGACGGCTCACCTGGAAAAACATATAGAAGCCAAGAAAATGCAAAGGAAACTCAAGGCAAGTTCCTTGAAATGGCTTACCAACCGAAAATCAAAACTGCGTTTAGAGTATAAAGTACTTATATACAAGGCTGTAATTAAACCGATTTGGACTTATGGTATTCAGATATGGGGCACTACTAGTGCATCAAACTTGCAAATAATTCAAAGGGCTCAATCGAAAATTCTGAGAACGATCAGCGGTGCTCCATGGTTCCTCAGAAACGAAAATATACACCGCGACCTTAATATAGCACCCGTTGAAGAAGAACTAGCAGTTTTAAAAACAAAATACCAATTCAAACTTCAGTGTCATCCTAACGAACTAGCAAGGAATCTGCTTCATAGGATGAATACATCTCGACTTAAAAGGCCACTTTTTTAAAAAATAGTTTCTTTATATTAATATTTTTATATTTATTTTTTTTTCTACATAATTTATATAATACTTGAACTAAAATCGCTCTAAGCACTGGCGCGGAGCATCAATTTATTTATTAGTTGTAAGCTTTGTAAAATTATTGTTGGTTTCGATTGAAAAGATGCAATAAATAAATCCATGTTGAATTTAAAAAAAAAAAAAAAAATTTGGAGTTTTAACTTGCAAGCTATTTAAAAATCGAACAATAATCTATGTATATAGTATTCGTGATAAATTTTTAGTATACAATTTTAATATCAATTTTGGAGTTTTCACATGTGATGATAATTGCCATCATACATGTACGCCTAGTAACCTAAGACACTTGAATTGGCTATTATAATTATTAAATGGACAGTTCGGAATTAAACTGTTTTCAGATTTCAAGAATAATTCTTGTTTGTTTATTTAAATCTCTATTAATGACTTACCAATCGAAAATATTAATTTTTGGTAACATGATTCCCGAAGCCACTAATTTGCCTGGATATCATGGCTACCAACTTGTACTACAAAAAAAAAATATCAGAAGCAAGTTCTGAAGTTCGGTAACAAAAAGCGATTGTATATTAATTACACAAAAGTGCATTAAATACATTCTGAGAGGTTTTGAATATCATGGTGACTGAAAATGTTTTGGCCAGTCATGTGTTTGTCATTGATTAAAAGCTGATATGTCTAACTATAAATTCAGCTTTACTAATGCATCCGAGGAAGGTATTGTTAGATGCTTGTTCAGTATTAAATGTGATGGGGGATAATATAAATACGATAGCAAAAGTAGGGTAGACAAACAAAAGTTGTGACTTTAGACGGTGTTTTTCTAGTTTGTCTAAACTATCTATACTAGGTCAGATTATGTAATCTACAGCATTCGATGTGTTTAATGCGTATTCTTGCGTTCACCTAGAGGGGTAGAACGTGAGTGGCGGACAAAAGTCCACGTACGACCCCTTTTTCTTAAATTTAACAAGTTCTGTAGGATTAGAAAGAAAAGTAATGATGCAGGTTTCACTCTTTTTGCTATTTTTCTCACCTAAAATATTACGGTAAATTACCGTTTGTTTCATTTTATGTGTATACTTTGAATTATTCTTGGAATTTATTGCATTTTGTTTTTTTAAAAAGTGGACGATCGGAAAAATGGCTCCACGCAAAGAAATTTCTGCGGATGTGCGAAAAATTGTTAAAGATAGAAATGAGATTAAATCATTTGGCAAAATAGCAAAACTATTATATTTAAGCAAATCGACGGTGCAGACCATATTTAATAACTATAAAAAATCAAGATCCATCGAGAGCAAGCCGCGAACTGGTCGTCCGAAGAAGCTTGACCGTAGAGACATTTCATTCATTCGCAAAGAAATGGACCGAAATCCCAAAGTTCATGCCACTAAGTTGGCCCAGGATATAGCTGAGAGAACCAATATAGTTGTTCACGCACTGTAACAAGGACCCTCAATAATGGTGGTGGCAGTGTTATGGTCTGGGGGGCAGTTGCAGCCTCAGGCCTTGGAACTCTGGTATTTGTTGAAGGCATTATGGATCGCTTCCAATACAAGTCCATATTGGAACACAAATTGAAGCCATCCGTGGAAAAGTTATGCCTAGGAACGAGCTGGATCATCCAACAGGACAATGATCCCAAGCATACGTCGCAGGTAGTGAAGGACTGGCTGCTGTATTATGCTCCACGACAGCTGTATGCACCTCCACAAAGCCCGGACTTGAACATAATAGAACACGTGTGGGAAATTTTGGAGCGAAAGATCCGAAAGCACGCTATTAGTGGTGCTCCAACTTTAAAACAGAAGCTGCAAGAGGAGTGGCAGAAAATAACGCCGGAAGAGCTCGATAATTTAGTAGCTTCAATGCCCAGACGGCTGCAAGCGGTCATCGACGCTGGTGGTGGCCCAACAAAATATTAAATATTGTTATTTATTATTTTTCCAATTCATTTCTCATTTTTTAAATTAGCACGTACACTATTGTCAGTGCCTTTTATGAGTTTTTTGTGAATAACTTTAAAAGTTAATATTGGAGTATTATACTTTTTTGTTATTTGTTATACAATAATAAGATTTGAAACAAACCTGCATCATTACATTTCTTTCTAATCCTGCAGAACTTGTTAAATTTAAGAAAAAGGGGTCGTACGTAGAGTTTTGTACGCCAATGTATGTGTATGAGGACATTTTTTTTTTAAATAATTATTTATAGCAACTTGTGATATTCTACATATCCGACTCCTACAAAGCAATTGAAACCTTCAATATATTTATTTATCAATTTAAAACATGGATGAGAAAACGAGACTAGCCCCACGATTTATATTGGAATGTATGTCTTTACCTAATTTCTATGGATTTTCTATGCTGAGAAATCAGTCATATTTTTTATATGCAATAAAAATCACATGTTCAGAAAAACTTTAAAACACAAAATTAAAAAAATGTAAGACACATCACAGCAAAACAATACCACAGATATAAAAATATTATAAAGCTAACAATGTTTTGCTTCTGTATTTGCATTCAAAAGAAATTAAAATCGAAGAAGTGCCTTTTTACAGTTGAAAAATAATATTATTATTATTACTAGAAAAACAATAACAATAAACTAAATAATCAAATAATTGTTCCACCACAAAAAATGCATATACATACATAGTATGCATATACATATATACATATGAATATGCTTATATTTATTTGGGTAAGAGGATTCCACAAGCAATGAAAATTGTGCATATAAAATTCTTTGAAGAACCATTTTACACTCACCTGTACTTTTCAAATCGACCTGCTTCTTTATCAAACATGTCCTTGATATTGAGTTTCTCCCCATTTTTCTTGAAGTATTCTTGAATTTTTTGATACACTACATCGGACGTCAAGTAAGGAAGTGGGCCTGCCATTGTGCAATATGGTACTTTATATGAAAAATTTACTAAAAGCCGTAAATTCGCAATATTGGATTTTTTGCTACAATGGTAGAAAATGTATTTCGTATTAAATTAATAAAACGGAAGATGCCTGACCAGCGACAAATATGCTTCCTCCAGATTCGCCGTCTTCAACACAGATCAGTATGGTCGTCAATGTCAAATGAAAAACTTTTTTTATTGAAACCTAATGGCATTTACAGCTGATTAATAGGTCAAACAACAAAATACATTTACCAGGTATTATTAATTGAGAGAGTGAGAGGAAAACAGTCATAATATGTGTCAAATCTGCTCTCGTAGCGAATGTTGTATACATTGAGAAACTAAAAGAGGGAAATTCTAAATTATTGTCCTCAGCTTCCAAAGTGTAGTGAAATCATTTAAAAATATATATGAACAATAATAAATAGAAAAATGGTGCATTATCGTTGCGTTATTTGCAATAATACATGGAGAAAGGAAAAAGTTAGATTTTTCAGCGTTCCTAAAGACGCAATCATTAGAGATCATTTTTATAGAGTTCAACGGAAATAAAATTGTGCGCTGCAAGAATTTCCGTGAAAAGTTAATGGAATTAAGCATTAAAGTTAATTTACCAAATGCGGTAAAACAATTTTTTTTAAATGTCGAATGTATTTTAGAATTGTATTTAAAAAATAAATAAATTAGCAACTAAAAAAAAACAGAATAATAGGCAATAGTAAATTATTGAAAATTTTATTTTAAGTTATATTAGCTGTTATATGTGTGTATGTATAATTTTGTTTTGAAATAATAATAAATGAAAAAAGAACCCAAAAAAATAAAGGGCATTTGAGTTTTAACTTATTACGAACATAAATGCAAAGCCCGAAAATAGCATCCAAAATTTACAAAAGAAGCAACATTGTTTGTTCATTTTGACACTTATTATGACTGAGAGAAAATGACATTTAGAGAGCGGTCTTCTATTAATAACACCTGGTAAATGTATTTTAGTCAAACAATAATCTATAAAAAAACAGATATGGGAAATTCTCTACCCAGAAAAAATTCCCTTACTTACATAGTGTCTCGACTAGCTATAATTCATAGCAAAGTTCATGTTCATGTTAGAGTAGCTGATGGCTGTCAGAATATGAAGTGGGCAAATTATGTTAAAGCATTTCATTTTTTACATGGCTTTGAACAGTAAACAACAGATGCGTTCTCGCATTGAATGCTTTAAGAGAGTTAAAAAAACTGCAATCAGAAATTGAACAGTTTGCAATTGCTCAAACATTCAAATTCTCGATAAATAATTATAAAATTAATTATTTCGCTTCTATTAAATTTAATTGGTGCCATTTTTAAATAGACAAACGTTAAATTCGAGTGAAACATCAAATTTATTTCATGGTTTCTAGCAGAACTGCTTTCTTGACATAATGTTTAATTTTTTTGGTATGACATTAACATATGGAGTCTCCACTCAACATTTTGATGTTAAGACATGAAAATTGCCATGAATTATAGCTGGGGTCAGGGTAGATAATCTGAAGGTAAATACTCTGATAGCCACTTACCAGGGAGAGGCCAGGGTGATCCTTACAGAGAACTCTTCCAAGAAAACTCACTGCATCATCGTGACGGGCCCGGGCAATGGTATACCGGCAACCTCTGGTTGCTAGCCGAAGTGAGCAACGACTCTTTCAGCGATGACCCCGGAGGGGCGGCTGAAGGGGCACCGATGGACAACGAGGGACCATCGAGGGACGGGCGCGGAGCATCGTTTCACCACCGAGGGACTTCGTGGTATCATCGTTGGACCATAAAAATCCAAGAGTGAATTCAGATAACCAACACCTTGGTCAGGCCCCAGGCATGTGGCAGCTGTGCGCCTAGCGCTTAGCGGTACTAAGGTCGAGACCCGTAAGGCCTTACGTTTGTGATACCGGACATTTTTTTTTTTGAATTATGGATATGGGCTGACGATGGTGGCATGCTGTCAGTTTAGTACGTAAGAGTGAAATCTTATCGAAATGGCTGGCAGCTTAATGCCACAATTGGGACGGAGGCAATTAAAATCTTGGCAGGTCTCGGAGAACGCTCGATGTCCGACCCCATTAAGTTGGCGGTACAGGCTCGGATGTAAAATTCGCGACTAACGCTGATCTGGCTCTGTATGCAAGCTCCCTTGAGGACTTTTGTCAACCCTTGCATGGCCTCCGTGCTCCGGCATAGACAACCATGGGATCATGAAGGCGACTGTACTACGGGCAGCGATAACGACTCTGAGCGGGAACCCAAAACGCATGAACAAAATAAATAACAAAGAAACCAACAACAACAATAACGAGGGAGCAAAAAACAAAAGCAGGGAGCAGGACCCTTTCAATAGAAGCTCCATACTGCGCCGGACCCCACCTAGTGGTGGGCAGGACCAGCGACTGACGGTGCGGAGAAACTCCCTGGGTGATCCGGGGGAGATGCAAATGCAGGTGGCATGTAAGTCAGACATGCTAGGGAAGATGGCAATCTACCCGCCGCCGGAAGTGAATGCGAAGGGGAAAATGGCTGTGCTAGAGTGGCATACCGAGGCACTCATCAGCGACATAATGTCCATTCGGACATTAAACGAAAGGCGGCGAAGATCCGCGACATGTGCCTAGAAGTGGCGCAAGAACGGGATGCCGATGGCATCGTCACCGTTCAACCACCACTACTGCAGCGAGCAAACAAGCATATGCAAATCTGTAAAGCGCAGGAGGACAAGGAGGTCCAAGCCAGCGTATCGCCACTGGCAAGGAGCTACGCGGCTTCCGTTGCAATGCCGAAGCGTCCCCGCGAAAACGCAGAAGACGACGGAACCAGCCCAACGAGCCGAGCGGTACCCAAAAGGCAAAAGGCGGATGCGGCGGTACTGGCCGGGAAACTGAGAGTCGGATGGACCTCTTGTTGGGTGTTTGGAAAGGTAGTACCCACACGTTGCTACAAGTGCATGGAGATTGGCCATATTGCCAAAAAGTGTAGTAGCAAGGAGGACTGGCGGAATCGGTGCTACAGATGCGGCTCCCTCGGATGTTTTTTGCTCCCTCGTTATTGTTGTTGTTGTTGTTTTCTTTGTTATTTATCTTGTTCATGCGTTTTGGGTTCCCGCTCAGAGTCGTTATCGCTGCCCGTAGTACAGTCGCCTTCATGATCCCATGGTTGTCTATGCCGGAGCACGGAGGCCATGCAAGGGTTGACACAAGTCCTCAAGGGAGCTTGCATACAGAGCCAGATCAGCGAAGGCCACAACGCCAGCGAGTGTAGCAAAAGCCCAACCTGTGCACTCTGCAAGACCAAAGGCCAAAGGAGGCGCAAGGATACGGATCACTCGACAGGATGCAGAATATGTTCGTCGTATAAGCAAGCAGTAAAGGAGTCAAAACTCATGGAATGAAGTTACTCCAGCTGAACCTCAATCACTGCTGTGCTCAGTGAACCATATCGTCGGAAGCACCAAGGAGTCTGTGTCGAGGACAATACTTGCCGAGCTGCAATATGGGTGTGTGGAGTCAAGCCACCTAAACTCGCGGACGTCAGGAGGGATGAAAAATTATTCAGGGCAACCATAGGAGGAACCACGGTTTACAGTTGCTACATGGCACCAAGCCTAACTACGGATGAGTTTGAGTCGGCGGTAGATAGACTCGTTCTAGATGCGCACGGCAGGAACCCTGTAGTAATTGCTGGCGATTTCAACGCATGGGGAACTGAATGGGTCATATCCTCATGGATGCACTCGCAGCACTTGACGCCATCCTCTTGAATACCGGCGAGATGACTTTTGCCAGAGGAGGTGCCAGCTCTGCGATACACCTAATCTTCGTATGTAGCAGGCTGGTGAGGGGTGCAAAATATCTGGTGAGTGACATATACACCCACAGCGATTACCAAGCTATCATCTGCAAACTGGAGAAGCCCCGGAAATGGCAGCGGATAGGTCCGACATTGAAAGGCTGGAGGACAAACAGCCGTGACTAACACGTCCTAGAAATGATGCTTGAAGGTTTGGTGCTGGAAGGCAATGCAGAAGAAATGGCGAATCAGCTGGCAAGGAAGTCAGAAAACGCCTCCTACGCGGCAATGCCCAGGAGAGCATATGGTGGGAGGCATAAACCTGTCTACTGGTGGACGGATGCAATAGGTGAGCTCCGCAAAGCATGCCATGCTGCGAGGAGAATGTATCAACGTTCCATACGGAAACCAGATTCCCTGCAGAAGCACCAGGCCTTCAAGGAAATCAGAAAAGTTCTAAATAGGCAATTAAGAAGAGCAAAAGCACCAGATTCTCTGAATTATGCGCACAAGTTGAGGATTACCCATGGGGCATGGCATATAGACTTGTCATGCGAAAATTGCCCTGTTATTGGCAGCCAGCCCCAACCTGTCCAATGTTGCTCAGACGCATAGTGGCACAGCTCTTTCCAGTACAGAATTATGTCCTATACGAGCTCCCTCTGGAGCAAACGGAGGAATCAATACCTAGTCTGACTATAGACGATGTGTTGCGGGCGGTTGGGAAGTTTGGAGACCAGAAAGCACCCGGCCCAGATGGAATCCCCAACCGAGTGCTCAAGACCGCAGCTGCACTGAACCCAGAGCCAATGAGGAAAATGTACGACGCTTGCCTGAGAGAAGGCATTTTCACCAAGAGATGGAAGAGGCAACGATTGGTCCTGGTGCTGAAAGCCAACAAACCAACAGAGGACCCTTCAGCGTACCGCCCGCTCTGCATGTTAGATACGGCGGGAACAATTCTGGAGCGGATAATCTCTGACAGGATTGATGAGGCCATTGCAAAATCTGGAGGGCTCTCAAAACGGCAATATGGTTTCCGGAAGGCGAGATCTACCGTGGACGCCATCAACGAACTTGTCCAGACAGCTAAAACAGCGATCCAGGGGAAACGATGGAGGGGTGGAACCAAGAGGTATTGCCTTGTGGTCACCCTAGATGTCAAAAACACTTTCAACTCAGCTAGCTGGGAGCGCATAGCCAAAGCGTTAGCAGAGTTTGGGGTACCCATCTACCTGAGACGAATGATTGCCAGCTACTTCAGCGATAGGATCCTGCTCTACCAGTCCGAAAAAGGTGTGGAGTCGCACAAAATTCTTGGAGAAGTTCCCCAGGGATCGGTGCTTGGACCGTTACTCTGGAATGCTATGTACGACGGCATCCTCCGCGTAGAGGTCCCTGATGGTGTCAAACTCATCGGATACGCGGACGACATAGCATTGGTAATCACAGCTAAATACTTGGAGGAAGTGGTAGCAGAGGCCAACCGAACTGTGGCTACCGTCGGAAGATGGCTTGCAAACGTTGGACTTAGCTTGGCTGAACACAAGACCGAGGCAATCCTGGTTTCGAGCCCCAGAGTATTGGAGGTAGTGGAAATAAGAGTTGGTAGATGTGCCATAACCACGATTCCACACCTCAAGTACCTAGGAGTGGTGTGGATAGACGCGCGGCTTACCTTCAAAGAACATCTGCGGCGCTTGGTAGATAAGGCAGGAAACACATGTTCTCTCCTTTGTAGAATAATGCCCAACGTGGGAGGACCCAGACAGCGGAAAAGGCGACTCATCGCCGGGGTTGTCAGATCCATTATTCTCTATGGGGCGCCAATATGGGCCGAAAACGCGGATGTGAACGCTTACGTCCGCACCATTGACGCAGCATACAGGAGAAGTGCACTACGAGTGATCTGCGCATACCGCATCGTATCCACAGATGCCACTTTGGTAATAGCCGGCATGATTCCCGTGAACTTGCTAGCGAAAGAAGCGATGAACCTCTACCACGCCAAAGGGACACACGCGACAAATGTAGAGGAGCTCTTGGAAATTGGAGAGCGGAAGACCCTTCAAGAGTGGCAAGCCCAGTGGGATACTTCTACAAATGGCCGCTGGACAAGAGGGCTGATCCCCAACATTCAGCAATGGGTAAAAGGGTCTCATGGTGAGGTGAATTTCTACGTCACACAATTGCTGACAGGCCACGGAGGTTTTCGGGGATACCTGCACAGCATGTTTATGGGCAAGCGGAACTAGCCTGTGTTGGCTGCTGAACAACACACTTCGTGTTTCCGGCCTTTCATCCAACTCTCTTTCTCTTTCTGTGCTGAAGCTCTGGTGACGTGTTATAGAGCGCAATTAAAAGTTATATTAATTACGCAACGTTGAACATGCGAGCAGCCAAATTGGTGAGCCCGACGTGATACACGTATTCGCCCCACCCAGAGGGGTATATTATATAACCAGCACACGACGCACAGGATGCTCCACTTGCCAGCGGCCTCAGGACCGGTGCCGCCGGCACCACCGCAGCAGCCGCCGACTCAAGCAACATAAGCTCCGCACCAGCAGCCACATTCACCTCACGTGCATGCGCACGCACAGCTGGCTATGCTAGCGCCATTGCTGCTACCGACACACCCGCCGCCACACCGTGCAGGGGAACCTAGGGGATACGCCTCCTTTTCGTCGCCGCCCGCGATCGAGGCGGTGAACAGCTGCCGGCTCCCACCTTTCTGGAGGAGTAACCCTGATCTGTGGTTTTATCAGATCGAGGCAGCGTTCCAGGTCCACCATGTGCGAAACGACAACAGCCGTTACAATTTAGTAGTTGCGGCGCTCGACCCGGAGACTATTTCCGAGGTTGCGGATGTACTCCGCACGGTGCCGTTCGTGGGGAAGTATGAGGCGCTGAAGGCAGCCATACTAAGTCGCCTCACCGTCTCGGCGGATCGACAGCTCCACAAGCTGCTCACCCAACTCGAGCTGGGTGACAGGAAGCTGTCTCAACTCCTGCGGCAGCTGCGCGCCTTGGCAGGTGACAGGGCCACGGATGCCGTTATCCGAGTGAAGTGGCTCGAGTTGATGCCGCCGTTAACGCGACGGCTTCTGAAGATTTTGAAAGGTACCAGCCTGGAGGAGCTCGCAGAGGCAGCTGACGAGCTGGTCGACAATGGACCTACAGTGGCAGCTACGTCACCTCCACTCTCGTCTCCGAGACCCCGCTCTCCATTCGCGAACAGATCGTCGCACGATTCAACGGGTAATTCCGTGCACGCAGCCTGCACCGAGATCGCTCTACAGCGCCTGGCCAATGTTGGTATCACCAGGAATACCGGGTGACAGCACAGCAGTGCCGACCACCGTGTGTTTTTGCCGCCACCGTGGCCGCCGCCTCGACGCCGTTGGGAAACTAGCGCTGCCGACGCCGACTTGAGCGAATGACGCCGACCATCCACCAACCGAAAAACGTCTACACGTAACGGATCGAACAACATCCAGTCGCTTTCTCGTGGACTCGGGTTCAGTGGTCTCCTTACTGCCGAGGGGAACGGTCGCCCGCAAACTACAGCGAAACAGCCTCACGCTGTACGCCGCCAACTCGTCGCCGATAGCCACATACGGGCAGCTCACGCTGAAGCTGAACCTCGCCCTAGGACGGGATTTTACTTGGGCGTTCACTGTGACCGATGTGCAAACCGCCATTCTCGGGGCGGACTTTCTGGCATACTATGGGCTCCTGTTAGACTTGAGGGGACGACGCATCGTAGACCCCCTTATCAATTTCGCGGTAACGGGCCGCATGGACTCGGCTCGGATCTACGGCATCTCCACAGTGGCTCGCATTGATGAACCTGTGGGACCACACGGCGACCGGTATAGAGAGCTCGTCCAGCGCTTCCTGCAACTCGCTTCACCAGCAGGGGTCATGGCCACTGTACCAGACTTGCCGGTATGACACTTCATCGTCACGACGTGCTGCTGCCAAAGAAGAGTTCGCTGACCTCCTCGACAAGGGGGTGGTACGCCCATCATCGAGCCCATGGGCTAGTCCGCTACACATGGTACCAAAGCCGAATGGAAGCTGGCGAGCCACTGGCGACTATCGCCGCCTCAACGCGTGCACCTTGCCAGACCGATATCCTCTTCCGATCATCGAGGACCTGATCCAGGAGAGCCGGGGAAAAGTCTTCTCTGTAATAGATCCGCAGAAAGCCTCCTACCAAATCCCGGTTGCCAAAGCGGACATCCCGAAAACGGCAGTCACAACACCTTTCGGCCACTTCGAGCTCGTTGGTATGCCATTAGGCCTGCGTAACTCCGCGCAAACGCTTCAGCGGGTAATTAATCACCTACTGAGGAAACTTCCCTTCGTGAAGGGCTACGTAGACGACCTGCTCATCGCATCCGAGACGCATGACGAACACCTGCACCATTTGAGCCAATTGTTGAAGACGCTGAAAGGGGCGAATCTACGCATCAACCTGGACAAATGCCAACTCGCTCAGGAGGTTACATTCGCTGGGTATCGGGTCTCGAAAGAGGGGTTTAGGCCCCCGCGCCCAAAAGATCGAGGCGATCGACGCCTTTCCAAGCCCGACAGACACTACCCAGCTGAGACGTTTCCTGGGTATGGGTAATTATTACCGCAGGTGTATACCGCACGCCGCGGAACTACAGGCCCCGCTTAACGAACTTCTGTGGAACCTCACGAAGAAGAAGGCGGCGATTAGCTGGACGACGCAAACAGAGCAGGCATTCCAGCAGTGTAAGGCGAGTATCGCAGTGGCCACAAATTCAGCTTTCCTCTCGCCTACCGCGCCAATCGCTCTCTACACCGACGCACCGAGCACCGCCATCGGAGCGGCACTCAACCAAGAGCAACCCGATGGGACCTGGAACACTTTGGGGTTCTTCTCTAGGAAGCTCAATCCCCCAGAAACTCGCTACAGCGCTTACGACAGGGAGTTGCTCGCGGTGTATGCCGCAGTCAGACACTTCAGGAGGATCCTGGAGGCACACGTCTTCACAATCCACACGGACCACAAGCCGCTCGCCTACGCCGCACACCAACGCTCGGACAAGGCAACGCCGAGGCAGAGCAGGCACCTGGACTTCATGCTCCAGTTCATCGCACGATTTGTGTACGTTCCCGGGGGAGAAAACTTTGTGGCAGATGCACTTTCGCGAACCTGTACGGTCTCGATGCCTTCCATCCTCGACGAAGCCACTATCAGCCTGGAGCAAGCCTCTGACGTAGAGCTGCCTCACCTGCTGGAGAACCCGCGTATCCAACTGGATCGCCTCGCTTTCAACGACAGCGAGATCTACTGTCTGGTTACCGATGGAGCGACACGGCCCTATTTGCCACCCAAGTGGTCGAGCAACGGCGAAACGTCTGGTGGCGAAATACTTCTGGCCAAGCATGCGCAAGGACGCACTCCGCTGGGCCCGTGAATGCCAACCATGCCAACGCAAGAAGGTCCATCGCCACAATCGCGCCGAGTTGCAAAGCTTCGGGGAGACAGATGACAGGTTCTGCCACGTTCATGTTGGCCTGATCAAGCTACCGCTGACTGTCGCACTGCCTGACCATCATCGACCGCTTTTCCCGATGGCCGGTGGCTGTCCCACTCCCGGACATTCGAGCTGTGACCGTCGCACGAGCGTTCTTCCACAGTTGGGTCTGCACTTTCGGCACGCCACTCACCATCACCTCCGACCAGGGGGGTCAATTCGAGGGGAGCTATTCACGGCTCTCGCGAAAATGACTGGTGCTAATCATGTTCACACAACGCCTTACCACCCACAGTCAAACGGCATGGTGGAGAGACTACACCACACACTAAAAGCGGCCTTGATGTGCAGTCCAGAGACAACATGGCCAGACGCCTTGCCAACAGTGCTATTGGGGATGCGGACGGCGTACAAAGAGGATCTCAAAGCAACTCCAGCTGAGATGCTCTTCGGCACCCAACTACGCCTGCCGGAGGAATTCTTCGGACAACAGAACGACCCTACCACCCAACCGGTTTTCGTCGAGCAGTTGCGCAAGCTGGTAAAAGCGATCAAGCCAGTACCAGCGTCCAACCACTCGAGACAGAAGCCGTTCGTCTTCAAAAAATTGCGCACCTGCACGCACGTATTCTGCAAGCTGGACAAAATCCGGAGGCCACTCGAGCCGCCATATACGGGCCCCCATAAGGTAATTCGCCGGGTCAACGACAAGAGTTGCATCATCGACTTGAACGGCGTCGAGAAAGCCATCTCTACGGACTGCTTGAAGCCGGCCCACCTCGAGGTGAGTGACCCAACATCGTCGCCATCGCTACAGGTATCCCGATCACCATCGCCAACCCGATCGACATCGCCGCAATCGTCGCTGTCGCACAGCGTGTTTATGGGCAACCGGAACTAGCCTGTGTTGGCTGCTGAACAACACACTTCGTGTTTCCGGCCTTTCATGCAATTCTCTTTCTCTTTCTTTGCTGAAGCTGTGGTGACGTGTTATAGAGCGTTTTGTGCAATTAAAAGTTATATTAATTACTAGACTTAACACAATCTCTAGAAATTTGCAGAAACGTATTCCATCATATATTATATGTACGATATAACCAATAAATTCGCAAGAACGTATTTTATCATATATTATATATACGATATAACAAATATTTCGTTTTTTATTGGCAGCGCAACGTTGAGCACGCGAGCAGCCAAATATATATATATATATATATATATATATATATATATATATATATATGTATATATATATATATATATATATATATATATATATATATATATGTATATATATATATATATATATATATATATATATTATTATATACATATATTATTATATATATATATATATATATATATATATATATATATATATATATATATATATATATATATATATATATATATATATATATATATATGTATATATAGATGTATATAATTATAATTACTTATCTTTGCCTGACGAGGCGGGCGGCAGCTTCCTTTTCCCTTTCCTTTATTTGCACCCAATAACGAATATTGTTGAACCACACACAAAACTCTGCCTCTTTAGTCTTTTTTAAACAAAATCGAATTTGAATATTTTTTCTGACTGTTTGATCAATTCCACATTTTATTGTAAAAACACAATTTCACTTATAGGAAATATTTCACTTTTGTTGCATGTCTGCAGTTTATCTTTTATGAGGCGCACCATTTTTTTAAATTTAAGTTTCAATTTAACTCTCCTTCTCATATCACAACTATTCCTTCATTTCCGTAATTTTTTCTCCCGCTCCGAACATGTAACCGACAAATTATTCAAACTTAACAGAGGCCGTTTATTTTGCTACCACCGCCTTAAATGACTTTTAGCTTTCTTTCAAAAAACCGTTCCTTTCCCAATTCCTTGGCCTCCTCCGCTATTCTATCATTGACTGTTTTAGCGGTCAAGCCGGTCAGTCAACTCACTTTTGAATTTTGACTAGTCTGAGGCAGCGCTATCTCTACCTCAGAATAGTCACTAGGTTTTTGACTGGCCGCATTCACTAGAAAAGCGGACAAGTGGAAACAAAAAAAAGAAGGAAAGAAGCAAAATAAAAAAAACGAACATTCTGATGGGGGCGGCTAAATAAACGATCGGAACAAGAATTCGGTTGACATTAGGTGCGGCTTATTATTCGTGAAAAGGGGGTTAATTGAATTTATACTATGGATACCGTGCATAGATTTATATCCGTTAAACCTTCTGATATTACTCCAAATTTTATCCACTGGCGAGGATTTATTTAATACGAAAAGTCGTTGATTGATGATGTTTTCGCGTTTGAGAATAGCTTTCTTGAATTTTATTATGTATGTAAGTGGAGACTGTTGTAAATTTTACTTGTGAGAGTATCTCGCAAGCTATTGCGTCAAAGCCGTTGTTCAGTTGGATTTTTTGATGTTGTAATGAATTATGAATGAGTAGCATGACTCCGCCATATGAATTTAACTGACGTGTTTAATGAATATAGTTAATAGTTTATTGGAATAGGTATATTTTTTGTGGAGTGGAGGTAAGATTCTTGAATGGATATTATTTTGGGGGAATGACTTTTTATTATGAGTAAGAGTTCATTATAGTAATAGATAATATTTATTGACTTAACAATCAATACGATTATTAGGTTATGAGTTTAAAGTTAAGATTAAACAAATTTTAATAAGTATGCGTATTTATAGTTATAAATGTATGTAAAATTAGGACTTAATTTACCTAAAAGTAGCTTGTGGTTGGGAATTTTTGTGTTTTGAGTGGAATAGTTGGTGTTTTGAGTGTATTATTGGTATTATTAAGCGCCATGTAAGGATATGATGGGCCTTCGTGTTTGTTTTGTTGGAGCGTGCCAAAATGTTGTAGTTGTTGACCACAACTAGAATTCCTGCGTTGCATCCTCTACCGTGTACCGATAGTACCTGCTTCTGATGTTGGGCGCAGTTGAGCTACCAAAAAGAAATGCACGATTTACGTTCAAAGCACAAGATGCTAGTTCTAAAGGCTATGGTGCCATATTTCAACAGAGGCAAGACGATGAACAATTTAATCCAGTGGCTTATTATTCTAAAACAACAACAGATGCTGAGTCACGTTGAAGTATTTCATGGATCTCAGCAGACCCAGAAGAATTGTAAGCGATCGAGGCTCCTGGTTACAATTCTTCAAAGCGTATAAAATATGAAAACAGACCAAGAACTTTTGGAACCTCCTTAGCATATGTGGACAATGCATAGTTTATAATCGCATTTAAATGGTCATCACTAAGGCGGATTCCTTGCTCATTTACACAAATAATCTAGATATTTCAGTTCACGATGTAACGACTATTTATCGCTGTTGAATTCAGCGGATTCCAGGACTCGTATACAGAAAGCTCTCTTGATCCTTAGTCCTTATGTTTTATGATTTTATTTAACTCAATAACTTTATATTTGTTATATTATTTTTACAAATTCACAGTTTATATTATAAGAGTATGTTGATTCTTCCACCTTGTTTTCTATATTGTTCTTCTGTTCGGTTGACCTTTCGACCTGTTTTCATCTGGTACTTCTGTCCTTCGTCCAGTTTTTCTCTCCTGATATTTCTCTTTTATTTAATACTTCCGTAATATATCTTCCTCATAATTTTATTGCCTCCATCCAAATCCACATTTTAATTTCTTTCTTATCGTTTCACCCGAAATCAAAGTCTATTTGATTTGAAACTCAACAAGTAGATTTTTGTAAGGTATAAGTGGGAGGGAAAATTTATAGAATTACGGTACCCAAAAATGCACTTTTTGAGCTAAAGCCAGCTTCAAACAATAATTTTAAAGTTTTCGCTAAAATGACAACTGTATACTAGCCTACTACTTATAAGTTTAATTTTCATGGAAAAGCCGTTTAGCCTCCGTTTGTTATTGATTTTTACTCAGTAATTTCTAATAGTACACCTCAAAGAATCTGGCTTAATTTTAATATCGTTAAATAATTCAAAATCATCCTTTCCGTATTGCCATCCTTCCAGTAATTTTATTCAAAGTTTTCAATTTCTCCACATGATTGACGCCTATACCCAACTTCAATACACCCAATTTGATGGCAGTAATGATTGACCCAGCAATGATTGCTCGCCACGCTCAATAACATAAAAAGTTGAAATCAAATTAGAACTCCTCTCAATCCCAATAACCGCTTCAAAAACTGCTTTTATCGTAAGTGCCACATTACCAGCGTATGCTCTGAATTGGTGATCTGATTTAAATCGAGTATTCCACATGACTGCTTTTCCGGTATTCAACAAATTCCAATTATCTTCACAAAGGAGGTTGTATTTTGATCCTGAATCTATCAACATACTTATCTTCTTACCGCCTACAAAACACTGTATTATCTCAATCGCAGATTCTCCTTTATTAAATATTTTAAAACAGCAATCATCTTTTGACTTGGATTGGCCATCGATATATCTTATTTTGGAATAACCAATATCTCGACACTTCGGATTTCTGTTATTAAATGTAGAAAATTTTCGTTTGTTTGAACCAGTACGGCATTCCCGGGCAAAATGTCCCAACAGGCCACATCTGTTGCATTTCATTTTCCTGGCTGGACAAACTACACTGCTTCCGTCATGATTCTTTTGTCCACATCTAAAACATTCGCAGTTATTTGCAATTTTATTGATTTCTCCACTTGTGCTTGGAACCTCCATTGATTTTGAGTGAGCATTAATTTGCTCATGGACTGGGCAAATTTCAATAATTTCTTTCAAAGAGTGCTCTTTTTCCAATAACCTCTTTTTTAAATCCGCAGATGCCCAGGAGTCAATCAATTTGTCTTTAATGCTCATTTCCAGAATATCATTCTTTGTTTCACCAAACACACACTTTGAAGCCTGTTGCCGCGTCCTCAATAAGAATTTATTAAAGGTTTCACCCGAATCTGCCTTAATTTATCGAAACAAATGCCTCTCAAATGTTGAATTTCTTTTTGGGGAAAAATAGTCAGTCAATTTGTCAACTAACATTTTATAGGCATCTTCTATTTCCCCACAAGTAAGAGCACCTGGAATGTTATGCGCAACTTCCTGTAATTGGGTTCCTCCATTATGTAAAAGCTTATTCTTTTTCTTGACTGCATCTGATATTTCTTCCGCCTGAATGTAGAAAGTAAATGCCCTTAGCCACTTTTCCAACTCAGTACGAATTAGCGACTTGTCAATCACTTCACAAAGAAATGGCCTAATTCCATTTGTCTCATTCATGTTTGGAATCAATGTTATTGTTTCGGCTGATCGTCTTGTACTTTTATTTGTACTTCATTTGCCCAACTGGCCCAGATCTTATTCCAAATGGATTTTCCAAATTCGAACACAGATTTTGTACACCTCACTCGTGCTTGTTCTTATTTTAGTTCCTTGAACTATATTTAATTTAGTAATTTATATTAATACTTTGTGTATTTATTATCCAAAATATAAAACAACTGTATTGCATCAGAAAAACTAAAATTATATTAACTCATATAAGCGCTGCCAGATCAACTGGTTATTGTGGGCTGTCACCTTTGGCGGGTTGCCACAAACGTATTAACGTAAATTTTTACTTTAATTTACAATGGATTTATCATGAATTTTATTCATTATTCTTTTATATATAGTGTATTATATATTCAATTTATTTACCCTTAGGCTAAGGTTTAAATATAAAATATAGTTATGTAAGATTTTTTTACTTATTATTAGTTCTTATTTAGAAGTTTCAATAAATAATGAAGTGTTAAAAAAAATTGATTTTCTGCGTACATAATATAGTACTTCTTTATTGTTTGATTAATTTTTTAATTCAATTCATTTAATTAATGTATTTACTGATGAACACTAACAACAAACATATTATAATCAAATTTAAAAAAAAAAACATAAAAACAAAAAGTAGCCAAAAAATTGTCTGTCAAGAAAGTGTTTTTACAAATTAGAGCTTATGTATAAAAATGAAAGAAAGAAAAGAAAATTAGCACATTAAAAGGTTTTAATATTTTGTATGACTCCCTTTAGTACTTATAATGACTTGTTGTATTCTCCTCATGGTATAAATCAACTTCTGCACATCGTATTCGCTAGGTATTTTATATCAATCCTCTAGTATTACAGTGCTCAGTTTTTCTTAAAAGTTTCCACAAATTTTCTAATGGTTTTAAGTGTGGACTCTGTGCTGCCGTATATAACACTTTTTTGTAATTATAAAGAACCCACATCCTTACGATCTGCGCCTTATGTTTTGGGTCATTATCTTGGTAAAATTTGAATTGCATATTGTTATCAATATTGAACCCGCAATGATCTGCGCTGTTTATAAATATCCTAATATTGTTTTGCTTCCATTTACTTCTCTATGAAATCTATTTCTCCTATTCCTTTACTATATATGCAATGACATAAAGTTTGCTGAATTTAAATATTGGAATATAATATAATATTTCAATTTTCCAATGCTTTTAAAGGTTGTTGCCATACTCTATTAGGCCCACCATTATAGTAAAGCATGGTTTGGGTCTTGCGCAATATAGCTTCATCCTAATAGTCATTCGGTATGACAAAGTACATCCTAGCGAAAGACAATCGGTTTTCAATGTATTGGTTTTTTTTAATTGTCAAGGAAACATCTCGGACAATTTATGGGATGCGGTGGTTATAGTAAACCAACTGAGTCATATAGAATAAGGTTCTTTTTCTTAAATTCACAATAATTTTATTAAAAATTCTGCATTCGATGCGCAAGGAACTACTATTTTTGAATAATTTGGATCTAGAATGCGCACCAAGCATAGTGAAGCATCAATTTCATAACGGTAATTGCATTTCGCAGCTAAATTAGTTCCAAAGAGAATTGTAAAAATAATTGTAAACTCTTAACAGCAAATTTTTTTACTCATTTTGTTTTTTATATGCTTTTTGTATTTAAGTATTTTTTGTTACTCTTCATTCGTAAATACATTGATTAAATGAAATTAATCAAAACAAGACCTATATATTTTTAGGGGAGAAATAAAATTCACGATTTTTTTACCTTGTCAAAACATATCCTTGACAAATATTTATTGAGAGGGATTTAAAATTTTGATTGGTTTTTTTATTTATTAGTTAATGAATAATTATTGTAAATTTAAAGGATTTTTACAAAATCGCAAGAACTAGTGTACAACAAAAAAGGAAGAGCCCAAGATTGAAGTTGGCTGGGTTTACATTTAAAGGTGTCGCCACACTTTACATACTTTAAAGTTAAGGCACGTATGCAATAATACGTAAGATACGTTTCACTACTTATATTTATATATATTATTATATTACAGTTCGGCCTAACCTGGCTGTTTAACCATAAGCCGAGCGTAGCGATCCCACTGCACCACGAACGAATATGCCCATCAAATTGCAGTTAGTTATATATGCACATACCTAAAGCGAAGTATTGTAAACACATACGAGTAAGCGATCGTCAGAATTTAACGGATTTTGTGAGGATAAAAACATTATACATATACTAAACGCTGTTGCATCGACCTAGTCGAAGGGTCAAGTTAAACCGTGTCTTAAGATCTATATTAGCGAAAATAACTGAGCCAATAAATTATACTGACTGGAAACAAAATATTTGCTTTGAACAATACTGTGCACTAAATTAATAAGTTTTGGTGAAGTTTTGGATTTTAAAAATAAAACTTTATTCACTGATAAGTTTACGTATGAACTTATACTTTCCGAGTTTACTTATGAATTAACTGAAAATTGTATCTTAAAGCTATACGAAACATCGCTTACTCGTATGTGTTTACAATACTTCGCTTATGTGTTTATATCTCACTTATATGTTTACAATATCTGTGGCTGCTGGATGATGCGATTGGAATGTTTCCCAACATCCCAAATGCTGACGGGACAGTTTTCAGAGTGCGCATTTAGGCAAATCTTCCAGCCGGGTGTTAACTCACTGTGCAACTAAAGAAACACTCAGTAAGTTGCTATTTGATGTTGAACAGCGTGGTAAGGTAATTGATTTAGATGAGTTTTATTCAAAAGAATGTAAAGAATTAAATGAAAAACGAGTGTGCAATCAGAAAATCTCAATCGCGCAACTACAAATATTTTGATGAAAGCCATAAGCCTGCAAGACAATTCAAACCGGGTGACTTGGTGGTAATAATGAATGTCTAGACAACGGTAGGGAAAAACAAAAAACTTATAAAGAAATGTAGTCCGTAAACAATTAGATTACTATCGTTATGTAGTAACAGATGTAGAAAATTGTCAAGTAACCCAAATACCATACAATAGTGTAATTGATTCAACTAGAATGAGAAAGTGGTTAAAAATTAAAAACAAATCAGATGTAATGGACTCAGAAGGCAACACACATTAGACTCACTTGATGATATATCAACTGATGAATGTTCTAGTTATGAATTTTTGGAAGAGGAACAAGAACGTGACCAGTCATTGTTAGCTCAATCGAGGCCGATTGATTGCCAGTGTTTAAGGATATTCTTCCTTAAAACGTTACCAGTTCGGTGCTTGTACCAAAATGACTGATGAACAGTCATAATATGTGTCAAATCTGCTCTCGTAGCGAATGTTGTATACATTGAGAAACTAAAAGAGGGAAATTTTAAATTATTGTCCTCAGCTTCCAAAGTGTAGTGAAATCATTTAAAAATATATATGAACAATAATAAATAGAAAAATGGTGCATTATCGTTGCGTTATTTGCAATAATACATGGAGAAAGGAAAAAGTTAGATTTTTCAGCGTTCCTAAAGACGCAATCATTAGAGATCATTTTTATAGAGTTCAACGGAAATAAAATTGTGCGCTGCAAGAATTTCCGTGAAAAGTTAATGGAATTAAGCATTAAAGTTAATTTACCAAATGCGGTAAAACAATTTTTTTTAAATGTCGAATGTATTTTAGAATTGTATTTAAAAAATAAATAAATTAGCAACTAAAAAAAAACAGAATAATAGGCAATAGTAAATTATTGAAAATTTTATATTAAGTTATATTAGCTGTTATATGTGTGTATGTATAATTTTGTTTTGAAATAATAATAAATGAAAAAAGAACCCAAAAAAATAAAGGGCATTTGAGTTTTAACTTATTACGAACATAAATGCAAAGCCCGAAAATAGCATCCAAAATTTACAAAAGAAGCAACATTGTTTGTTCATTTTGACACTTATTATGACTGAGAGAAAATGACATTTAGAGAGCGGTCTTCTATTAATAACACCTGGTAAATGTATTTTAGTCAAACAATAATCTATAAAAAAACAGATATGGGAAATTCTCTACCCAGAAAAAATTCCCTTACTTACATAGTGTCTCGACTAGCTATAATTCATAGCAAAGTTCATGTTCATGTTAGAGTAGCTGATGGCTGTCAGAATATGAAGTGGGCAAATTATGTTAAAGCATTTCATTTTTTACATGGCTTTGAACAGTAAACAACAGATGCGTTCTCGCATTGAATGCTTTAAGAGAGTTAAAAAAACTGCAATCAGAAATTGAACAGTTTGCAATTGCTCAAACATTCAAATTCTCGATAAATAATTATAAAATTAATTATTTCGCTTCTATTAAATTTAATTGGTGCCATTTTTAAATAGACAAACGTTAAATTCGAGTGAAACATCAAATTTATTTCATGGTTTCTAGCAGAACTGCTTTCTTGACATAATGTTTAATTTTTTTGGTATGACATTAACATATGGAGTCTCCACTCAACATTTTGATGTTAAGACATGAACATTGCCATGAATTATAGCTGGGGTCTGGGTAGATAATCTGAAGGTAAATACTCTGATAGCCACTTACCAGGGAGAGGCCAGGGTGATCCTTACAGAGAACTCTTCCAAGAAAACTCACTGCATCATCGTGGCGGGCCCGGGCAATGGTATACCAGCAACCTCTGGTTGCTAGCCGAAGTGAGCAACGACTCTTTCAGCGATGACCCCGGAGGGGCGGCTGAAGGGGCACCGATGGACAACGAGGGACCATCGAGGGACGGGCGCGGAGCATCGTTTCACCACCGAGGGACTTCGTGGTATCATCGTTGGACCATAAAAATCCAAGAGTGAATTCAGATAACCAACACCTTGGTCAGGCCCCAGGCATGTGGCAGCTGTGCGCCTAGCGCTTAGCGGTACTAAGGTCGAGACCCGTAAGGCCTTACGTTTGTGATACCGGACATTTTTTTTTTTTTAATTATGGATATGGGCTGACGATGGTGGCATGCTGTCAGTTTAGTACGTAAGAGTGAAATCTTATCGAAATGGCTGGCAGCTTAATGCCACAATTGGGACGGAGGCAATTAAAATCTTGGCAGGTCTCGGAGAACGCTCGATGTCCGACCCCATTAAGTTGGCGGTACAGGCTCGGATGTAAAATTCGCGACTAACGCTGATCTGGCTCTGTATGCAAGCTCCCTTGAGGACTTTTGTCAACCCTTGCATGGCCTCCGTGCTCCGGCATAGACAACCATGGGATCATGAAGGCGACTGTACTACGGGCAGCGATAACGACTCTGAGCGGGAACCCAAAACGCATGAACAAAATAAATAACAAAGAAACCAACAACAACAATAACGAGGGAGCAAAAAACAAAAGCAGGGAGCAGGACCCTTTCAATAGAAGCTCCATACTGCGCCGGACCCCACCTAGTGGTGGGCAGGACCAGCGACTGACGGTGCGGAGAAACTCCCTGGGTGATCCGGGGGAGATGCAAATGCAGGTGGCATGTAAGTCAGACATGCTAGGGAAGATGGCAATCTACCCGCCGCCGGAAGTGAATGCGAAGGGGAAAATGGCTGTGCTAGAGTGGCATACCGAGGCACTCATCAGCGACATAATGTCCATTCGGACATTAAACGAAAGGCTGCGAAGATCCGCGACATGTGCCTAGAAGTGGCGCAAGAACGGGATGCCGATGGCATCGTCACCGTTCAACCACCACTACTGCAGCGAGCAAACAAGCATATGCAAATCTGTAAAGCGCAGGAGGACAAGGAGGTCCAAGCCAGCGTATCGCCACTGGCAAGGAGCTACGCGGCTTCCGTTGCAATGCCGAAGCGTCCCCGCGAAAACGCAGAAGACGACGGAACCAGCCCAACGAGCCGAGCGGTACCCAAAAGGCAAAAGGCGGATGCGGCGGTACTGGCCGGGAAACTGAGAGTCGGATGGACCTCTTGTTGGGTGTTTGGAAAGGTAGTACCCACACGTTGCTACAAGTGCATGGAGATTGGCCATATTGCCAAAAAGTGTAGTAGCAAGGAGGACTGGCGGAATCGGTGCTACAGATGCGGCTCCCTCGGATGTTTTTTGCTCCCTCGTTATTGTTGTTGTTGTTGTTTTCTTTGTTATTTATCTTGTTCATGCGTTTTGGGTTCCCGCTCAGAGTCGTTATCGCTGCCCGTAGTACAGTCGCCTTCATGATCCCATGGTTGTCTATGCCGGAGCACGGAGGCCATGCAAGGGTTGACACAAGTCCTCAAGGGAGCTTGCATACAGAGCCAGATCAGCGAAGGCCACAACGCCAGCGAGTGTAGCAAAAGCCCAACCTGTGCACTCTGCAAGACCAAAGGCCAAAGGAGGCGCAAGGATACGGATCACTCGACAGGATGCAGAATATGTTCGTCGTATAAGCAAGCAGTAAAGGAGTCAAAACTCATGGAATGAAGTTACTCCAGCTGAACCTCAATCACTGCTGTGCTCAGTGAACCATATCGTCGGAAGCACCAAGGAGTCTGTGTCGAGGACAATACTTGCCGAGCTGCAATATGGGTGTGTGGAGTCAAGCCACCTAAACTCGCGGACGTCAGGAGGGATGAAAAATTATTCAGGGCAACCATAGGAGGAACCACGGTTTACAGTTGCTACATGGCACCAAGCCTAACTACGGATGAGTTTGAGTCGGCGGTAGATAGACTCGTTCTAGATGCGCACGGCAGGAACCCTGTAGTAATTGCTGGCGATTTCAACGCATGGGCAACTGAATGGGTCATATCCTCATGGATGCACTCGCAGCACTTGACGCCATCCTCTTGAATACCGGCGAGATGACTTTTGCCAGAGGAGGTGCCAGCTCTGCGATACACCTAATCTTCGTATGTAGCAGGCTGGTGAGGGGTGCAAAATATCTGGTGAGTGACATATACACCCACAGCGATTACCAAGCTATCATCTGCAAACTGGAGAAGCCCCGGAAATGGCAGCGGATAGGTCCGACATTGAAAGGCTGGAGGACAAACAGCCGTGACTAACACGTCCTAGAAATGATGCTTGAAGGTTTGGTGCTGGAAGGCAATGCAGAAGAAATGGCGAATCAGCTGGCAAGGAAGTCAGAAAACGCCTCCTACGCGGCAATGCCCAGGAGAGCATATGGTGGGAGGCATAAACCTGTCTACTGGTGGACGGATGCAATAGGTGAACTCCGCAAAGCATGCCATGCTGCGAGGAGAATGTATCAACGTTCCATACGGAAACCAGATTCCCTGCAGAAGCACCAGGCCTTCAAGGAAATCAGAAAAGTTCTAAATAGGCAATTAAGAAGAGCAAAAGCACCAGATTCTCTGAATTATGCGCACAAGTTGAGGATTACCCATGGGGCATGGCATATAGACTTGTCATGCGAAAATTGCCCTGTTATTGGCAGCCAGCCCCAACCTGTCCAATGTTGCTCAGACGCATAGTGGCACAGCTCTTTCCAGTACAGAATTATGTCCTATACGAGCTCCCTCTGGAGCAAACGGAGGAATCAATACCTAGTCTGACTATAGACGATGTGTTGCGGGCGGTTGGGAAGTTTGGAGACCAGAAAGCACCCGGCCCAGATGGAATCCCCAACCGAGTGCTCAAGACCGCAGCTGCACTGAACCCAGAGCCAATGAGGAAAATGTACGACGCTTGCCTGAGAGAAGGCATTTTCACCAAGAGATGGAAGAGGCAACGATTGGTCCTGGTGCTGAAAGCCAACAAACCAACAGAGGACCCTTCAGCGTACCGCCCGCTCTGCATGTTAGATACGGCGGGAACAATTCTGGAGCGGATAATCTCTGACAGGATTGATGAGGCCATTGCAAAATCTGGAGGGCTCTCAAAACGGCAATATGGTTTCCGGAAGGCGAGATCTACCGTGGACGCCATCAACGAACTTGTCCAGACAGCTAAAACAGCGATCCAGGGGAAACGATGGAGGGGTGGAACCAAGAGGTATTGCCTTGTGGTCACCCTAGATGTCAAAAACACTTTCAACTCAGCTAGCTGGGAGCGCATAGCCAAAGCGTTAGCAGAGTTTGGGGTACCCATCTACCTGAGACGAATGATTGCCAGCTACTTCAGCGATAGGATCCTGCTCTACCAGTCCGAAAAAGGTGTGGAGTCGCACAAAATTCTTGGAGAAGTTCCCCAGGGATCGGTGCTTGGACCGTTACTCTGGAATGCTATGTACGACGGCATCCTCCGCGTACAGGTCCCTGATGGTGTCAAACTCATCGGATACGCGGACGACATAGCATTGGTAATCACAGCTAAATACTTGGAGGAAGTGGTAGCAGAGGCCAACCGAACTGTGGCTACCGTCGGAAGATGGCTTGCAAACGTTGGACTTAGCTTGGCTGAACACAAGACCGAGGCAATCCTGGTTTCGAGCCCCAGAGTATTGGAGGTAGTGGAAATAAGAGTTGGTAGATGTGCCATAACCACGATTCCACACCTCAAGTACCTAGGAGTGGTGTGGATAGACGCGCGGCTTACCTTCAAAGAACATCTGCGGCGCTTGGTAGATAAGGCAGGAAACACATGTTCTCTCCTTTGTAGAATAATGCCCAACGTGGGAGGACCCAGACAGCGGAAAAGGCGACTCATCGCCGGGGTTGTCAGATCCATTATTCTCTATGGGGCGCCAATATGGGCCGAAAACGCGGATGTGAACGCTTACGTCCGCACCATTGACGCAGCATACAGGAGAAGTGCACTACGAGTGATCTGCGCATACCGCATCGTATCCACAGATGCCACTTTGGTAATAGCCGGCATGATTCCCGTGAACTTGCTAGCGAAAGAAGCGATGAACCTCTACCACGCCAAAGGGACACACGCGACAAATGTAGAGGAGCTCTTGGAAATTGGAGAGCGGAAGACCCTTCAAGAGTGGCAAGCCCAGTGGGATACTTCTACAAATGGCCGCTGGACAAGAGGGCTGATCCCCAACATTCAGAAATGGGTAAAAGGGTCTCATGGTGAGGTGAATTTCTACGTCACACAATTGCTGACAGGCCACGGAGGTTTTCGGGGATACCTGCACAGCATGTTTATGGGCAAGCGGAACTAGCCTCTGTTGGCTGCTGAACAACACACTTCGTGTTTCCGGCCTTTCATCCAACTCTCTTTCTCTTTCTGTGCTGAAGCTGTGGTGACGTGTTATAGAGCGCAATTAAAAGTTATATTAATTACGCAACGTTGAACATGCGAGCAGCCAAATTGGTGACCCCGACGTGATACACGTATTCGCCCCACCCAGAGGGGTATATTATATAACCAGCACACGACGCACAGGATGCTCCACTTGCCAGCGGCCTCAGGACCGGTGCCGCCGGCACCACCGCAGCAGCCGCCGACTCAAGCAACACAAGCTCCGCACCAGCAGCCACATTCACCGCACGTGCATGCGCACGCACAGCTGGCTATGCTAGCGCCATTGCTGCTACCGACACACCCGCCGCCACACCGTGCAGGGGAACCTAGGGGATACGCCTCCTTTTCGTCGCCGCCCGTGATCGTGGCGGTGAACAGCTGCCGGCTCCCACCTTTCTGGAGGAGTAACCCTGATCTGTGGTTTTATCAGATCGAGGCAGCGTTCCAGGTCCACCATGTGCGAAACGACAACAGCCGTTACAATTTAGTAGTTGCGGCGCTCGACCCGGAGACTATTTCCGAGGTTGCGGATGTACTCCGCACGGTGCCGTTCGTGGGGAAGTATGAGGCGCTGAAGGCAGCCATACTAAGTCGCCTCACCGTCTCGGCGGATCGACAGCTCCACAAGCTGCTCACCCAACTCGAGCTGGGTGACAGGAAGCTGTCTCAACTCCTGCGGCAGCTGCGCGCCTTGGCAGGTGACAGGGCCACGGATGCCGTTATCCGAGTGAAGTGGCTCGAGTTGATGCCGCCGTTAACGCGACGGCTTCTGAAGATTTTGAAAGGTACCAGCCTGGAGGAGCTCGCAGAGGCAGCTGACGAGCTGGTCGACAATGGACCTACAGTGGCAGCTACGTCACCTCCACTCTCGTCTCCGAGACCCCGCTCTCCATTCGCGAACAGATCGTCGCACGATTCAACGGGTAATTCCGTGCACGCAGCCTGCACCGAGATCGCTCTACAGCGCCTGGCCAATGTTGGTATCACCAGGAATACCGGGTGACAGCACAGCAGTGCCGACCACCGTGTGTTTTTGCCGCCACCGTGGCCGCCGCCTCGACGCCGTTGGGAAACTAGCGCTGCCGACGCCGACTTGAGCGAATGACGCCGACCATCCACCAACCGAAAAACGTCTACACGTAACGGATCGAACAACATCCAGTCGCTTTCTCGTGGACTCGGGTTCAGTGGTCTCCTTACTGCCGAGGGGAACGGTCGCCCGCAAACTACAGCGAAACAGCCTCACGCTGTACGCCGCC